>CM071946.1:26928163-27528163 GCA_036784905.1 Acrossocheilus fasciatus | reverse complement strand
ATAAGGAATCATGGGATTAGAAAACAGTACAGAGAAAAGATTATACAAACAAAAGTAACAAGCAAGTTAGTGGTCAAACATTAAGTGGTGAGTTCTGGGACGAATACTGAACATTTCTCACGAAGACCGATGCATTATTAAGCTCCAACCGTCCCTTGTGCACTCTGCTGAAAAACTAACACTGAGAAAGTAATAAGCCACAAAAGATTTTACACTGTAGTGCAAAAGGTTCGGCTTATTGCTTTCATAAAAAGCCAGAAAGAGCAATATGATGAAGGAAAATGTAGCTCAAAATATATAAATAAATTAAAGAAAATATACCTACTTGGCCAAGAAATTATAAAAAGACAAGTTAAATAATTGTATTATTATTAATACTACTACTACCACTATTCCAGGAAGTCATTTCTATATTACTTCAAACACACAGTCTTACCCAATCAGAATTTGAAGTCATAGCAATCCGTTTTATAAAAATATTATTCTCATTCTTAAAATAACTAGACTAAACTTTCTTTAAAAAACCCTCACTCTGGCACACACTCGTCGTTTGTTCCTCATCACAGAACAGCTTAATAGCATCTATGCTGCCCATCAGTTTTATTAATGGGCTGCTGCAGCCATAAAAGCCACTGATTTTTATGGCTACTTTATTAAAATTGCTAATTAAGGATGAAAGAGGAGAAAAGATGGATAGAGTGTGATGGGGTCTCACCCAGGGAGGCGTAGGAGCCTGGAGGCAGAGCTGCAGCGGAGCTGAAGGGAGATGGGGAGGTTGCGGTGGACATGCGAGATTTGGCACTGGAGGCGGCGTTCACGTCTATGTCACTGCGGGAACGCTGGAGGGCACCGGGGGTCGAGGACACCCGTGAGCCGATCACTTTACCTGAGGAAATGTTACACAGACCAGCGTTACAGAGATTGCAATATGGCATGTTTGTATATATGTGCTAAGCAGCTGTAAAAAAGTGTTACTGTACTTACTTCTTGTAACAGGTCCTCCAATGACACTCTTCACTGACAGCGGGCGACTGCAGGAAATGCAGATAAAAAGATTTTAGCGACAGCAGTATGATTCGAATAAAATGAAATTAATCAGTAATTTCAAAAAGATACATTTGAATATTTTTCAGCCTTTTGACAAGTTTCAATATATTTTATTAATATTTCTGTCAAATAGATTTTCACCTAAAACAGTAAAAAAAATAAGTCATTTTTTAAAATCTAAACGCTGTCATACTCATTTATTGTGAGACAAAGAGGGATTGTGAAACTACTATAAATGACATGTTCTTTTGGGAATTTATTGGCAAAATAAAAAAAGCATTAAAACTATACTCAGAATATTCACACTTGTTAATTCACTATAGGAAGCAAGTATGAATATTGACTGAATCTACATATCATAAATAACAATCAAATTATAACATTCATTTGCTTGTAACTCCTTCTTGGTCACGCTTTTTCTTTCCATTATTGTGATTATGACACAGCAGTGTTTGCTGTTTTTTGATGGCAGACTGTGATCATTAGAGCTGTCGCTCATCACACTGGTGCTAATGCAAGATGTACTCACTGCCTCCGAACAACAAGGAGACAGTGTAACAGATGCTGCAGTCTAATATTGAAGATGAGATCACTGCTTTATATCCAGAAGAGACTCAACATGCTAGAAAGAACAGTCATCAATCTGTGCACGTGGTCCATCAGCCAACTGGCAAATATTTCACAGATTCCAACAGGGGCAGGCATAGCTCACAGTTTTTGTTAGCATGGGATAGCAGACTCCACAGAGACAACATTATTGTATAAAACCACTAAATTATATACAACTGTTCAAATGCTTGGGGCAAGTAAAATTTTCTGCTGACCCAGGCTGCAATTATTTAATCCAAAATGCATGAAAAGACAGTTGTATTGTCAAATACTATTGAAATTTAAAATAACTGCTTGCTATTGTATTAAGTAATCTGTAAAGATGTACCAAGTCATGTATGGTGATGTGTGAAATGTGTGTATGTCTTACTTGAGGCTCTCCTGCGAGCTTGAGGAGGAGCGGTCAGACTGCGGTAGAGACACTATACTGTCAGAACTCTTCAGGTGAGACTGGAGGGCCTTCTGATAGGTCGACTCCAATGCCTGAAACAGGTGCTCTGCCTCTCGACTGTAATGGCCATGGAATCCCCAATAACACCTATAAAAAAAACGGACATGCAAATGATCAAGACTGACATAAACGTTAAACGCATTATCAAATCAAACAATGCATGAATGAATATCTCAAAGTACTGCTTTATGCTACATCTAATCAAACAACACAAAAAGGCAAACAGACTTACTTTCTGGCCACAGATCTGGCCTCTGAGTCAGCGTCATGGATCCCCTTCTTGATGGTCTCAGTGAGAACTGCCACATGCCTGGGGTAGTAGGGAAACATGATGAATACTGTTTCTTACAGTCTGCAGAACCAACAGTGAATTCACTTTGTCTCCTTTGAAACTTTCTGGACCAGACGCCAGACCTTTTCCCAGTTCTCCAAAGGCGGCACAGTGGGAAAGAGAGGATAAGGGGAGTCCAGACCTCCTTTTAAAAGAGCTCTTGGCTATATTGCCATGGAAACGATCGGGACGCATGGTTGCCACACATCCCTGGCTCATCAATTCAACCCGCGAAAAGAATCATCAGTTGCCCATTCAGCCGAGCTTTGATAAGTAACACATGTTTTCACCAGTTAAATGTCACAAAAACAGGAAAGGGAGGGTGTGACAGTTTTGTCCGCAGAAGGAGTAAACACATACACAAACTAAATTCTATGAGCAAAAAGCACTTCACAAAAACTAATAACTTCATTCTCAATACAACATCAATCATTTTCCACTCACCTCTCTAGAGAGTGTGTCTGCCATTCTTGCAATAACAGGTCTAAAAACTCATAACACCGTCTGTTGGGGTGAAAGTGAACAAGCATTTGTATAAGAAGACAATGGCTTTCTAGTTTATACTCTGCAAAAAAAAAAAAAAGCTCTAATTTACCTTCGAACAGCAACAGATTTAGAAGTGCAGTTGCTGGTGATGATCGGGATAAGGCGTGGGAAGTGTGTACGCTGAGAAAGACAAAAGTGCAATAACAAACCTTGGAGCCAGAATATTAAACAAATAAATAAAATATAGAATAGAACATATACATGTTCAAAAGTTTGGGGTTGGTAAGATTGTTGTGAAGTCTCTTATACTAACCAAGGCTGCATTTATTTGATCAAAAATACAGTAAAAACAGTATTACTATTAAATATTATTACAATTTAAACTGTTTTCTATTTGAGTATATTTTAAAATGCAATTTATTTTTGTGATGGCAAAGCTGACTTTTCTGCAGTCACTACTCCAGTCTTCAGTGCAACATGATAATTTAAGTAATATCTCTTCATATTATTATTATCAATGTTGACAACAGCTGTGCTGAATTTTTGTGAAAACCAAGATACTTTTTTTTCCAGATTTTTTTTGGATGAATAGAACTTTCAAAAGAGCAGCATTTATTTAAAATGGGAAAACTTTTGTAACATTATAAATGTCTTTACTGACACATTTGATCAAATTAACGTGTCCTTGCTGAACAAAAGTATTGACTTCCAAGAAAAAAAAAAAAAAAAATCATACTGACCCCCAAATTTTAAATCACAAAAACACTATGTTGAGGCCTCTGAAAGAGTCATTAAATACATAGTGAGATACATGTGCATATTAGCTGCTGCAATCCTAGTAAGCTGCCAACCTAGCCAGCACTTTAAGGCTTTATATATCTACTGTAGACTCTGTTCCAAAAGGTTCATAATTTTTGGTCAAATACTTAGGCAGCTTTCAATGGACAATTTATGATTTTTGTTGTTTTCTTAACAACATGCTAATATCAAAACTGATATAAAGAGCATTATGTGTGAAGTTGCTGCCTAAGTAGAGCATCCCAATTCAGTCATTTATGAGGTTCCAAATAAGGTAGGTGCTACCTTAGAAGGTAGACAGTAAACAGCAAGGCAGTTTTAGGAACAGAGTTATTGTGTCTCTCTTTTGATTTATTTATATATTTTTATTCATTTATTTATTATAGTGGCTACTTAAAGCACTAATACATGTGAAAATGAGAGAGAAAAGTCAAATGTATTGAATTGTCTTTTCATAAGAACTCACTCGCAAGATGAGGCGGATGGTTGCCACTCCAGACGTGGCAATAACTTTGGCGCTGTTGGGCACCAAGTTGAGCAGCGTAGGCATGATGCTTTCAGCCCCATGATCAAATTTATTCCCCAGCACTAAAGACAGATGCCTGAGAAACAGCAAAACACACCAATCAACAAAACACGAATATAAGTATATGTTAACTTCGGGTCTAGATGGAAATCAATCAAATTTGTTTGACATTAAGGCATGGGACTTGTTTAGATATCCATCAAGTGGCTGCACTTTAGCAGAAGAGCTGTCCAGCACGCTCCAGTCGGCTCGGTTCCAGTTCATTAGAAACACATTAAGACTCAGAATAATTAAAGACCCGCACTGAGCCATGCTCAATCACAGAGATCCACACACAGCTTCATTTACCCTTTAAACAGCACTTTCTAAAGCTGCATCCCAATTTTATTTGAGATAAAACATGAAGCGGAATATGATAAAATACCTGTACGACTGGATTTGTGATAAACTGGCATGCTGTTGAAGTGTGTCTTTGATCAATGAACATCTAAATGTGGCATCCTACTAGCTGAATGTAAAAAAGTCGATTTTGGTAGTCGATGTCAGACTTGAACACTATATTAAACAAACATCCTAACAGAAACTGGAAGAAAAAGTGGTGGGAAAGAATGGCTTCATACCCTAATGTGATACAAGCCTCTCGAACCACTTGAGACCGAAGATCTTTAGCCGACAGCTTGAAGGCACCTTCTAAAAGCCTTAGATGTTGAAGGAAACTCTCGTGTTCGGTTGCACCAGCCAGAAGCAGCGACCGCACTTTCTTCAGCTAAATACATGATATAAGAGTTTCTTTAGTGCCTTGCTGGAGACACATTCTTCAAGTTGGGGTGTGCATAATGTCGCCAAAAGTAGCAGTGAAACAGATCAGGAATAACTTACAGCAGTGACACGGTGTTCCCAGTCTTGCTTGTCATCTGACAGAACTTCACGGATCTTATTCAAGGAGTCCTCCAACTCCTTACTGGAATATATCTGAAAACGAACAGCACAGTGTGTTTAAATGCAAGGAGTCCATGTAAAATAGCATGATCTTTTTCATTTTCACGATGCATTACCTGAACTGTAGGTACATCTTCAAAAGCCTTGATAAAATCCTCTTCATCCACAGCTCCTGCACTGACACCATCCTTCCCTGAGGAACCACAATCACAAAATTTCAAAAAAGATTTAGTAGTCAGTGCCAATACTGGTGAAACTCTACAATTCTCGATTCTGATACTAAATAATTAGCTTTTAACAAATCTATTGAAAAATTTAACAGACCATTTAATTTAAATAATCATATTTTAATATTAGAGCTGATTAAATCGCATCCAGCGTAAAAAGTTTTTGTTTAGATAATATATGTAATAATATATTATTATCATTTTTTATATTTTTAGGGGATTGTTTAATTAATAAAAATTTGAAAATAACAGATTTATTTAAAATGTATTTATTAAAAATTTTAAATAAATATTTTGTAACCTAAAGGTCATTGTCATTTAGATCAATTTAATGCATCCTTGCTGAATAAAAGTACTAATTTAGAATAAAAATAAGGTGTCATTTATTAACATTAGTTAATGTATTAACTAACATGAACAAACAATGAACAATGCATTTATTACACTATTTATTAATCTTTGTTAATGTTAGTTAATGGAAATACAGTTGTTCATAGTTTATTCATGTTAGATCACAGTGCATTAACTAATGTTAACAAACACAACTTGTGATTTTAATAATGCGTTAGTAAATGCTGAAATTAAAATTAACTAAGATTAATAAATGCTGTAGAAGTATTGTTCATTCTTAGTTCATGTTTACTAATGTTGTTAACTAATGAACCTTAATGTAAAGTGTTACCAAAAATTCTTTCTATGTGTGTGTGTAGATGGGCGTGTGTCTGCTATTTAAATCCATCACACAAACCACACGAAAATTAAGAGTTTAATTCATCAAAGACTGTTATATAATGCAGAAATCTGCAATATGCCTCTTACCCAGCCAACAGCATCCTTATTTATCTCCACTCATTTCTCAATGTCTCTTCTTCTTTTTGTAAGCTACAAGCTTTTCAATAGATAATCTCTCTGTGAACAATTGCATTTCTCCTGGTTCAACATGTTTATGTGCAGTGTTTACAGTAATGAGTAATCTGACTTTAGTTTTTCAGTGGTATTCTGGGGTTGAGCTGTGGCAGCTGTGGTCTTACCTGGAGCCCTGGACCCAGAGGCAGAACTGGGTCGTCTCATTGAGCCCATGCTGCCCCCTCTCCTGCTATTAGAGAAGCCCTTAGAAGAGGAAGAGGAGGAGGACCTGCCCCCATCCACAGAATCCTCGTCATCAAAGTTCTTATCTGTAGAGGACACAAGCAACATTGATCAATGGTTCAAATATTTTCTCTGTACTCTCAGTCTTGTGGGTTGTCTTAATAACTTTGAACTTTTTGACTTAAGAAATCACTGCATCCCCAATCGGATGTTTCTTAGGCCGTGTTTAGAGATGGTGACACAAATGTATCAGATTGTAACACAATTGTCAAGCTGATTTATCTCATCTGGAAGAGCAAACAAGGAACACCACAGGAAACACTCTCTTCCCGAGAACACAAGGAAAGGCTCACATGCACTTTTCCCAATATCTCCCTGGGTCAACATTTCCATAATTTCCAACACCAATTACTACTAATTTGTCACACAGACAATCATAACATCATGCCAACCTGCATGTTTTGATTATAACGATGTCGAATGAAGACCTTCATACTACAAATCCAAACCAAAGACCTTTTTTTGGTGTTCAAACATGGCAGCAACCATTCCGGAGTGATGTCTAAAGCAAGTTACAGTTCAGAATACATCTAAGGAGGAAATTAATAGATTCATCTACTGCGAGGGATTCTGGAAGTAAGCTGAAATCAAAAATGAGCGGACGTTCACACATTCCAGCAGTCTGAGAGGAAGGGGGTGGCACACCAATCTTTCTGAACAGGAAGGAGCTAGAGGATGAATCTATTCTGCTGCCTCTTTCTTGCAGAGCACCAGTGCTGACCATACAGTTTTGTCTGATGATTAAATGTCATGCAGATTATTGTGAATAACAATCCAAATTTGTTAATGTCAGTTTATACACATTTTTTTAAATTACGTTTTTGGCCATTTCATGCATTCACTGGACAGTATAGAGATCAGACAGGAAAGCATGGGGTGGAGAGAAGAGAGGGGAAAGGGATCGGCAAAGGACCTCGAGTCGGGAATAGAACTCAGGTCACCAGAGGTGTGTCTGCGCTATATGTTGACGCCCATGAGGCCATCAAATCCGACAGTTTATACACGATTAACAAGTCATTTATTCACACTGAACTTGGAAACATCAATAAATTGCTTGATATCCTAGACATTTTTGTACACAAATGTTGTAAACATTACAATGAAAAAGTACTCTAAATGATATAAATATATGCAGCACATATAATTATGTAATTATAAATGTTAATTTGAAAGAAAAATAAAATGTACATGTCATGACATTTCAAGCATTCACTTACTTGACTGGCAATATTGGGAGTACTCGTTCATGTGTACGATTAAACGATTAAACCAAATAATCACGATGAGGCGATTATGTAATAATCCTGACAAGCCTACAGAGCACACCACAAACAAACTAGTCAAAGCAAATCAAGGCAGTCGGAGCAAGAGAAAAAATTATTTCAATTGATATTTTTGTTCCAAGTAGACTCTAGTTTCTATAAACTTTAATAAACACACACAACAGGAAGACAAAATACACAAAACATCACATGCAGTACTACAAATGTATTGCACTGTGACTCTCTATGGAGAGACAAAAAAAAAAGAAAAAAAAAAACGAGTGCCAGAAAGCTGTCAGTTGAAAATTAAAATGTTTAAAAAGCAAAAATGTGCAGCTTATAAGTTTGTTAAAGCTCTTATACAGTATGTGTTAAAAAAACAAAGTAACAATTCAAAATCATTGTCTGTTATCAACAGCAAAACGTGATAAAGGAATATTCTGAGTTGTTTTAAGAAGACGTATTCAAAATAATCACACAGACATCACACAGTCCTGAGCATTACTGAGATAAATGCATTACGTAAAAATGTTCCCACATGAGATAATTTAAGGTTATGGCAAGCAATTCCAAAAATGTATGCAAGATGCCAGCTCAGGTCCCACTCAGACCTGACTCCCAAAGAATGCCAAACTCAGAAAACCTGCAATGTACACAACATATCCTTATATGACAATTCCTGTTAGATGTCTTAATAAATTAAATCTCCAAAAGGAAGGCCTTTGTTTTCATGCCACTGTTTTACAATGGAACAGAATTCTCTTTTATGTGCCTTCCTCGGTCAATCAAAATATTTAGATTATTTAAAAATACGTTGTTTTTCAACATTTTGGTTGATGGCTAAGCGTGCATCAGATGTGTCAAATCAATGCACATGCATACAAAAACAAAATAAATGTGTTGGAGGTCATTTCTCAGCATTTAGCGGAGATATGCCGTTCAGAGAGAGCCAATGTAGGCAGAGGAATGCATACGCAGTCCATTCTAGTTAAACCAGCTGAGAGGTATGCTGACGGCTGAAAAATACAGCCCAATATCATTGGTGGGTGGTAGGGACAACAGAACGTGTGTGTATGTGTGTGTAAAACATCCGTAGACAGCGGCAATATGCGCACAAAAGACATCTTTCATAAGACAGTACGTGGGCAGACAGCTATTGACAGTCAAAAAAAATGGCACAAAGGCATCATTCACGATCCTCTGATATCAAACTATCAGTTTTAGCTGGAGCTCAAGCAGCGAGTTCAATGTTTCATTTCACTTAATGATAACAATTTTCTTTGATTTGAGAGCCTACAGAAGCAGGCGCCACTGGCTCAACAACATGCTTCGTAACTCGCTTAATTGGCCTAAAAATCAAATGGTTCATCATAAAACTGCTGTGCAAAATCAATCTAACAGCAAGCTTTTATTCAATTTAATAGGAATGTCTCCCTTGGAGCAGAAATGGCTAATCTGAATTGGACATTTTTTCTGTTTTATACTGCCTAAAGATTGTGAAAGGCACTTGAAAATCTAGGTGGCAACCTGTCAAATGAAATAATAGGAAAAACTTAGTCATACCTTACCAGCACTGGTTCTAACAACACAGCCCTAACACACACACGCTTTCTAAAGTTTAAAACTTGCATAAAATTGAAATGTCCCTGTTTTCTTCACCCAAAGATTCTTATTGTGCAAGATTCGTCCATGCATGCGTGGCATTTTCATAAAAAAACAAAAAAAAACTGAGTTTGTCATTTGATCAAAACGTCATAACCTTTACTTCCAATGAAGCTTCAGACTTCTCTCTGGTGACAAACGTTTAGTTTACTTAGAATTTTGCTTAACTTATAGGATAAATGAAAGGGATAGTTTACCCAAAAATGATAATTCTGTCACTAATTACTCATCCTCATGCTGTTCCAAACCCAGAAGACCTTCATTCATCCTCGGAATACAAATTAAGATATTTTTGAAGAAATCCGAGAGCTTTCTGAACCTGCATAGACCGCAATGAATGAATGACATGAAGGCGAGTAATTAATGACAGAATTTTTTTGGGGGGGTGAACTATCCCTTTAAAGTCATATAGGTTTATAACAACATGAGGCTGAGCAAACAACAAAATTGTAATTTTTGGGTGGACTATAACTATCCATAGTTACCATATACTGTAACAGCACTATTTGTAGGTAACACCATCTGTACAATTTACATATTTCTCAATTCTCCAATGGAACAGAGAAAATCAGCCTCTTTCAATAATAATTCTTCACAGAGCTAAAACTGACCACAAAATATGGATTTATACAGATGGGCCGTGTGGAGATGGTGATATTTATTTACTCCTACTGCTCTCAGAAGTGAGTAATGTCCTTTCAAGAGGACAAACCCCTGGAACGGGCCTTGATCTCCTTGCCACTGAAGTTTTGAGTTTGAGAGATGTGTCATTTCAACCGGGGAGGGGAAGGAGGATATAATCTTTTCTGCATGACCTGCCAACTTCGAACAAAGTGATTCCCTGGCTCCTAAATCAGATTTTTCACATGCGACTGAAGACAAACTATGTTTTAATCCAGAAACAATGTCATTTGTTTACCACAGGAACATGATGTTTACAGACCTGTGAAAACACCTGCCAAAAATCAGTGCTCACTTTCACGGCCACAGTACCTGCCACTGTGTCAAGTGACAACTTTCTTTAGCTGCTGATTGGACTGAGACGATGACACAGCATAACATGTCAGAGTGACTTTGAACATGTCAGCACAAAAAAGCTTAGAACCAAAGCGACATGTTTACATAACAGTGCTGTAGGACAAGAACACACACACACACACAAACACCCCGATCCATTAATCTCACTCTCAAACTGTGCTGCCAGATCCAATATCAAGTGTGTACTGTATATAAAAAAGATGAACTGGTAGTGTAAAATCTCCATCCCTCGATCACCTGTAACTTTCTAAACACTCCCTTCAGTGTGTCCTGAGATAAACACAGGGTGTCCTAGACCGCACTTCTACACTAATACACGTGACTCATAACCTGTATTATGTTGACAGTGTGTGCATATTGTGCAAAGGTGTCAACAAACGTACAGAGCAGGGTACTTTGCTGAAGGTGAATGAAGTATTATGCTCTGAACAGAACGTGAATCCTAGTTCTGTTGCATCACTAAGGATTCAGAATGGAAAGGAAACATGCCTTCATTTGGTATTAAAGCAAGCCAAGGAAGTGTTATTGGTGGATTCATTTTATTTAAAGTAAACATGAAATCAGTTATAGATTCCTGTTCTTATTCCAAAGACAAAAATAAAAATGTCTTCAATGTAATAACATCATCTGCAATGGCTTTATTTTTGGCTAGCATCACAAAGGCAAGGAAAAATATTGTTAACCACCACTAAATTGTTATTTGAGCATTTTTTGAGGCTAATGTTGTACGGGGGGAAAAAAATGCGATGCTCATGCTGTGAGACGATTAAAAAAAAAAAAAAGCGAGAAATAATGCAACAATTATAGACATGCACTGGTTCCACATGCTAATGCTAAAAAATACAAAATAGCACAAAGTCACACCTAAAATGCTTTAGATGAGCAAAATAAGCAAATTCACACCCATAATGCAGTTATATTTACTGAAAGGATTGCAACAACATGACAAATTGTAACAGACTGAAGAAACGAATTTGCAATTCAGGCGCGAGATGTCTTGAGTGTTCGATACACGTTACAAATCTAGGTTATACACATCTGAATTCACGACAATCTGAGAGATTGGATGTTTTATTTTTCCAAAACGACAACATCTATAAATGGATACACTGCCTTTCCATGTCAAAATGTTTTGAAATCCAACTAAAGAGATTGTAAGAACAGGTATTTAAATCTCAGAAGCGTTATCATCTGAAAAACACGAAAACACAGAAAAAACATGCTGTCCCCTTGGCAGAACAGCAGCTGGAGGTTTAAGGCTGCTAGTGCCAAGCACTGCTTTTATTTGTCCCTGACATTAAAGCCGCCATTCCATTCCAATCCTTACCTTCTCCGGTTGTCATAGAGCAAGCGTCTCTTCAATTCACACAGAGACTGCAAATACAACAAAGCTCCAGCTTTTTTACAGTCTCTCTCTCGGGTCTCCGCCTCTCCCTCCCTTTCCCTTCCTGCTGCTGTGGTCTTGTGACTTCACCAAAGACAAAAGCCACCCAACTCTTTTAAATAAAGGACGTAGAAAGCATTTCCCCTGTAAAGACTGAATGTGATGGACAAACAGTTGATCTGGGGCCATTTGCTTGTCATTTACTTTGCTGTCCCTTAATCTTTTTTTGAGTTTATGTTCACAGAACTTGAAACATCTTCCTTATATCAACTAAAATCTTGACACAGGAAAGAGACTCCGGACACTGTGGCCCTCACACAACAGATTTACACAAAATATTAGCAGTCCAAAATGAAAGACATTTCCTATTATATAATGCTATTAATATTTGTGCAGAGACAGCACTTATTAAAAAAAGGATCTGGGCTGCAAGTGCTGCATCTACACGAAAACGGCAGAGTCGTTTATATATAATGAATAATTATTTCTATATAATTTACCAACTCTAACTCTAGATTGACTTGCAAACAAAACATATTGTAACTACTATAAGAAAAATATCCACCAAAATATCTATTAAAAAAAAAAAAAAAAAAAAAAAAAATCCCGTTAAACAGACAGTACCCAACATTACTTGGAAATCTCTGATTAAAGCTTCTCAATATAGTGTATCAAAATCAGTTGTCTGTCAAAAGCACACTCAGACCATTGGTTATGATTTGTAAAACTTTCACAGTTCCAATACGGCAGCAAGATTCATGACAAATTACTTTACATGTAGCAGTGCGAACCAAGGACCACATCAAAGCTTTTCAATTTCAAAATCAGCATGACATTATTCCATTAAATAAATCAAAATTCAGAAAAGAGAAGACAAAGTATGTCCCTTTGAATCTATAGTCAGACAAACACACAAAGTGAAAGCACTGCAGCATAAAACATGAAGAGTGAGTGTTGTTCTCTCTCTCCCACTCTCGCTCTATTTTCCTCTCTTTCAGGTGTAATTCTAAAGCTGATCCTCGCCCGAAAAATGATATATTCATGTTTTTATTTATTTCTCAATACATTACCTCTGCCTGATTTCACTGACAGTTGAGCCAGATTTACAAAGAAAACAAAGTCGAAGAAGTGATCACCCAAATAAACAGACATTTCATTTTCAGTGAAATGACAAAAAATCCTTATGCCACAGATGCTGCTTTCAACCACCCACTGAAATGCAAAATGAATCCAAATCCTGCAATATAATGTGCACAGGGCCGCAGGGGAGAACAGGAGGAGGTGGTGGAGGAGAGGGGGACTCAGACCTCCCTAATTCTGTTTTTCAAACAAATATGTTTCATAGCCTCTATTACTTATAGATCTGCAACTGTTGTGATTCAACTAAAGGGTTCATCCGACAAAAAAAAAACCATCAACAACAAAAAAAAAACCCTGTCCTAAGACATCATCATGAAATTCAAAGAAAACGATTTCAAAACCTAGAGAGCTGCCTACGCAGACAACATTTTATATCATTACAGACATTCTTTTGACATGAAATGTAGTTAGATATCTTAGTTTGGACTAAAGTAACATCACATGTATCCTTCACAGAAAAGACAATCCCATAATGCACCGTGATAAGCTCAGCGAATAAAATCCATCCTAGATGGTGGATGATGCAAGAGAAATGCTGATTATAAATATAATTCATCAATCCCCAAAAATATAGATTAAAATAGCAGTTCAATCTAATTTAAAAAAATCCACAACATGGTGTCTATATAGACTGTTACAAATGGGTCACTTATGAGGTTAGGATGATGTAGGCAGTAAGTTCTGGAAGGCAGCCAGTGTAAATATCCAAGCTATGATATTTAAAAGTCTGTATGGACATATGAATTATTGGAATTTCTAAATATATAAATCCTACCTGAACCTGAGGAGGGGATCATGTTCCCAGATCTTTGGACTTCATCAAATCTGCTGAAAATTACATTCAACCTGTAAAAAAACAGAAAGACATTTTTTTAAAGTTAAAGATTGCTCAGTTACATAAAAAAAATAACTAGACCTTCAGAACAGTAACTCCTGGAAATGTGACTCTCGGTGCACACAAAACAATCCTCAGAAACAGGTGTTGTAAATCTAACAAAAAATGCTCTCACTATGCATACCTTTCATTTGGTCACTCCCTTTGTCCTGAGATACCACCTGACTACACTGACTGCACTACTATTTAACAAACGCTTAGAATATTAGCTACGGACATAATGACCTAACTTATAAACTATGGACACAACAGACAGTAAAGTACTCGGTTGCTTAACATGTCGGTTAGGCGGTGTAAATGTGAGGTTCAAGGCCAGAACAAGCTGCAATGAGGACCAGACTTTTTGCCGTTAGCCATAAATCTGTCTGAGCAAGACTGGTTGTGATGTAACAGTTGATGTGTCACATTTCAGCATGGATAGTTTTGTGATCCTGTCAGTGTAATGCAAGCTTTGCACCAACTATATTTGACCGCAAAGCAAACCTGAAAGTCCAGAAGAAAGTGTAATATATGTGCGAAGAGGTTAGCCATTCATAACAGAGGTCATTTACAGGTCTTAAAGGTATAGTTTATAGTATTGTTGTACGTTATTATCTCTTTGACCTTTAATTCAATGAAAGTAACATCGTAAGTGGATCAAAAGAAAAAAGAATGATTTTAATTTTAGTATGGCCTGTTTAATGAAGCAACAATTCGGGAAACATTTAAGCATCCTCAAATGACAGCAAACCATGTGAAACTGAACCATGTAGCACCGCTCTCTAAAACTCCTCCCACTGCGTATTCACAAAGCTGCGGATGTTTTCGTCCTGTAAAACCCTCTGAGAATCCTTCATCCTTTACATCCCTCTCAGAAGATTGTCTGTGCGACTCAGAGGCAGATCCCCAGAGCCCTGCGCATCAAAGCCGATTCATCTTCATGTTCTCAGCTCCCTGTGAGGGGATTCTGCCATGCTTATTCTGGACGGGCTGGCACATTTTTTTGCCTTACAGTGTGGCAAAGAATCATTTTAGGTTATAAATAGGGCTGAGTGATAAACTGAATACTCAAAGCATAATGATTAAACAAGCAACATTGTGAATAGTGTGATGAAGCTCTAACTGCCAAAGTCATTAAATTCTAACTAGGACAAGTAAGTAAAGCCTTGTAATATTAATGTTTAAGAGGATGCCGTTTCCAACAATCACGCTGTTAGGATTTCATTCTAAATAAAGGCCAACCCTGCTGACAACCACTGACAAATGCAAACATTTAATCCTACAACTCCATCATTTCTGCTTTACAAAGTGTCCCACAACAGAATTTTGAATTGCAAATGAGACGGGATGCCTTTTCTGCAGTTTGAAAGGGAAATACTGGTGTTCAAAAAGACATGTCTTCCTCTATTCACTTCATCCATGCAGACTGACTGCGTGCCTCTAAATTAAGCTGAGAAGATTTGAATACATCCATGGCAGTCTGTGAAAAACAGCAGCGCTGAAAAACTGTCAGGCTGTCAGTGAGCTTAAGACTCAAAATGGATAATGAACCTTTAGAAAATTAAAACTTTGTTGTGCATGCTTGATTTATGCTAAATGTGGGCTTTAGTGAGAAAGAAACGAGAGTTTGATTCTTTCATAGATCCCCCCCAAGGGCCATTTTAATTGTGTGGTTATCATTTTTAGTAACAGGATTTGGTCTAGTCCCAAAGAATTTGGGCACAGATGCACATGAAGCCAACTGAGAAGGCAGCACGGAAATTATATTAATCTAATAAATCAAATATAATGAGTGCAGCTCTCGGAAATGGAAAGGAATTAGCATTAGCTTAAAATATTTTTGTATGACCCAAATGATTGTATTAATAAGATCTGGTGAATTAACTCAAAAATACTGGAGTTGCAGTACACATACTTGAGCCTCGATGCTCACAAACAAGTTGCCGGTTTGACGTTGTGTCTGAAGTCACAGCAAACCGTTTTCCCCAGGCATGTTCCAATTGAGCCTCCCCTCAAAAGTCTTAAAACTCTAACCACTGAGAAGATCAGAGAAACAGATGCCTGCATGGTCCCTGGAGACATGCACAGATTTTAAGTGGGAGGGACATCAACAGATGTTACAACCAAATTCAGACCACAAGCAAATGCTGGCATGCCTTCCTCCTTTCCATGCACTTCAGTCAACTCTTGCTGTGCAGTATCATGGCTGGACGCTTTCTTTTGCAGGCTCAAACCCATAGAGAAAAACATCTGAGAGTGGCACTATGAATGCCATACCTTTCTAAATGCTAAATCACGAATTCAGGAGGTTTAAGCTGAATAACATAAGTGGTGTGCTGTAAGCACATAATGTTAGCCGCTAAAAGCATATTAGTCTCAAGTTAGAGGGCAGAGCCTGATTCTGGGTCTACAGGGAAATCAAGACCTAATGACCTGTATGAATAGCCACTTTAGCCTCTTAAGTGAATACGAATCATTACAGCACTAATAGAGACTGGTTCATGAATGTTTTCACTCTGTTTAGAAACACTTACTAGTGGGGAAAAATATCTGTCTAAATTTATCAATGCCTGATAGAAGTAAATGAACAGATGCAGTGTATATCTAGAGGGGAAAAAAACCTTCAAAACAAAAACATGAGTCCAAAATTAGACAGAAATCCATCCGAATTAGAAAAGACCCTGGGAGTGACCAGAAGACTAACTAATATTGTAGATGTAATGCTGATGCATTGTCTGTGAATTGGCAGAGAGGTAATAAAAAAGGAAGAGCTTACCTTGATTGCGGCAGTCCTTTTTTGCTAAGGTCAATCCTAACCTTCTCTCCAACATGTCTGTATATTTCCACAAGGCAGTTCATGGCCGCATCCCGAACCTGGGCAGATAATAGGACAACTTCATATTTTCACTAAATTCACTCATTTTAAAACAAGCCTCTAAACTGTGCATTCGTAAAAGTGAAAGCTTATATATAAATGATATTATGGGTATAGTATAATGACAAATGTTTTAGGAGGAGTCTTAAATGCAAAGCAATTACATTGCTATTTTAATGTTTATTCTGTTATTTGAAATGCTTTCCACTGCATCTGTTAACAATATTCATTCATATTGTAAAATCTATATTCACTTAATAAAAACAAATGTACACTGGTTATATTTCCACCAATTCCACATCCAAAGCCACCACCAGAGGTCACTATAGCTTTGTGTAATGCTGCTATCTTCATCCATTGTTCTGTAAAAAAGCCATGTCATGTAGATCAGTTTAATCTTGAATGTCTTAGAAGATCACGACAAATGCACATACCTGACTTGTGGGGTCTCCGAGTAGATTACATATATGTGGTACAATTTTGCTCAGTGTTAAGCCTTGGGCACCGTATCTGAAAAACAGAAGCGATAGCGACAGGGAGGGCAGCTTTAGTGCATCATGCGGGCTTGTGGTATCTTTGCCAAGTTCAGCTTTAATGGATTATCCTAGAAGAATGTGCCGCTTCATTTTCATTTTAATAACTTAATATCTCTATTCAGCAGAGAAATTCAAATACAAGTGGAAATTTTAAACATAAAAGTCAATGTAAGTTGTATTTATGTTGCATGAAAGCTACAATATCCAGACTGAGAGGACAGTGAGACTTACGTGTTCAGAGTTGAGATGAGACACAGACACACTCCCTCTCTGGTCCGGTTGTTTTTGTGTTTGAACCCCACCAACATTCGGTCCCATATGTACTGTGAAGACAATCCAAATGTAATACTTTCAATCTAATACAATTAAATGGCAGCTAATCTCATTATGAGACCTCCCATCAGCCTTTTCATGGAGCGTAGAGTTCAATTCATTAACTAAATGAAATCCCGTTTAAAATGCCACAGAGGCATCTCGAAAGGGTACTTCTGAATGGAGCAGGTTGTTCAGATCTTCCGTTATAAATATTGTTTAGGCTGTCATGATATTTTAACACAAAGACAAAATATAGAAATGTATGTTTGCCAGCATAATGCACCGTGTTTAATATCTAGGCTAAATAAAGACAAATACTACCTGAGGAGTAGCTGCCTGCTCCATGATCTTCAGCAGCAGGATTTGATCTTGGTCTCTGACTTGATCTTTGGCATCGCCTAACCGATCTATCAAGCTGGGTAAAACTGGAGATGGAGAGAACAAAGATAGATATTAAGGATGTGCAACGTTATTTTCAGTCCACTAGTTGGAAACCTTGTAGGAGACCTTCAGATTATGTAATAACAGGTATATTTCTCAGACAGCAGACAATCTGAAGAGTGACAGTGACTGCTTTCAAATTCATTGATGAATGCAGTGAATTTGTAACAAAAACAGTGTCTGATGACTGCAGCAGTGATGCATTTAAAGCGGATGAATTTTAAGAAGCAACTTCTCAGAGGGTTTTAGTGTATGCTGACAGTTTCAGCACTTAAAGTAGAACACTGTCAGCAAATTCAAACTTTCTGCAGGAGGCTGCGTCTTCTTTTTATGCACTGCTGCTTAAAAATTAATAATAAAAAACAAATCCTCAAATTTCTTTAGATAAATTACATAATGAAAATAAATTGTCATACAACGATCCTTATTTTCTTGAGGTAATAAAATCTGACAGAGAAATTTTTGCACATTTAAGATATTAATATTCCTACCTGTACCAACTTGGGGCCGAAATCGGTCCTGTAATCTCGTCACTAAGGCAGATAGAAGGTCCATTCCCAACAAAGCCAACTGAAGATGAAAAAAGCATCAAATTAAACAGAGACAAAAACTATGTGTGCATTTTTATTCCATTTAAATGCGTGTATTGTTGCAATATACAAAAATCTTTAAGCAACATTATAATGTTATTGACAATTCAAAGCATCACAAAGAACAAAGGAAATAAGAAGGTACAGTTAATGAAATGGCCGCCCATCCCCCCAAACCGAAAGAGTAGAGCAGAGGATTATGGGTAACAAATAGGACATCTGAGTCTAAATGAGCAATGCAATGGATAACAGACAAATTTCAGATGAATCCAAAATAGCATATTACAAATATGAGTACTAGTATTAGAAATACAACACATTCACATACTACCTTAAGATTAGTATGCTAAACATAACCTTAGACTGAATGAGTAGTGCAAAGGATTATGGGTAACCATCTAGAATTCTCAGACTTCCTGAGTAGTGCAAAGGATTATGGGTAAATCCCTAACATCTCATTTATTTTCACCTTTCTCAGCCTTTTTTTGACATTACAGCCACAGTGTTACTTTTCAGTAAAGTTCATTAAACATATTTCATGCCAATGGTCAACAATTTGGTTTCTCTTTTATTCCAAACATCACAGAGAAGATTGGCACAAAACAAACATACTGCAAATGCTCCGCCCAACCACTTAAATTTCCTTGTCATGGGGTTGAAGACTGTTCAGTGAGCGTATAGTGAGAGCAGGCATGCTAACACCACATCAACACAAATGCATCACCTGACTTCTTGAACGGTGCAATTTTTGGAAATCCTTAAATAAGTTAAATGATAGGCTAATTGTAAATCTTCACAAACAAACTCATTTTTAATATAGTCTGGGACTAACCTGTTTGCTCCACCAGTGGAAAAAGTGGAAATGTCTGGGAAACCGATTTGAACACAATTGCAATTTCCTTTAGTGTGTAATTTCACATTTAAAGTTTATCTCCTGTCATTTGTTTAGTACTGCCCTCTTGATTTATTTTATGTATGTATTTAAGCAGCTGGGTTTGACTCTAATATATCTACTATAACAAAGTACTGATCCTTTGTTCTCACCCATACAGAAAATGACTGTAATTATGGTGACACCCAGGACTGAGACACAGATAAACCACATCAGCTGAGAAGAGTATTAAATGCCTTAGAGGAGGTGTGAAAAAGGCAAGTCGTATCATGAGGCACTGGGTAGCACACAGCTGATTTCTTTGTTGTCCTCCTCCTTAACATACACATCCTCACAAATAGAAATAGATTTAGCAAATTTCTACTATATATACACACCGTTCAAAGGTTTGGGGTCAGTAAGGCTTTTCTTTTTAAATAAATGAATACTTTTACTCATAATTTTATGCATCAAATTGATCAAAAGTGACTTTAACAGCACTTTTAAAATGACAAAAGTTTGAACTTTCAAATTTGAACTTTCTATTTATCAAAGAATCCTGCAAAAATGTTCTTAATATTTCACAATATTATAGCAGCAACTGTTTTCAGCTGTTTTTATAATAACAAAATAAATTTCTTGAGCAAATCAGCATATCTATGGAAGCCCATTTCCGCCACTGAATAGAAAATAAAAAAAAAAGGTTATTTCGACTTTTTATCTCACAATTCTGACTTTTTTCCCCCCACAGAATTGTGAAATATAAACTCACAATTGTGAGTTATAAAGTCAGAATTAAGATTTATGAAGTCACAATCGCAATTCTGACTTTTTTTTTCTCTCGCAATTGCAAGTTTATATCTCACAATTCTGACTTCTTTTCTCAGAATTCTGAGATATAAATGCACAATTGTGAGTTATAAAGTCAGAATTGCGTGATATAAACTTGCAATTGCGATTTAAAGTCCAGTTTTAAGGGGGGGTTGGGGGGGGGGCCCTATTCGGACGGGACTAGTTTTCTAAACTACGTTTGTTTTTTGATTCTTATCACCCGATGTCTACGATTTTCATGTACAAATTCGGACGGGACTAACATCTCCGTGTTTATTACAGAGGTGGGAGGGTCTGTTTTTTATATCTGGGAGTTTCAGAGATCACGCGCTCTGTATGCGTGCATTGCGTATAGTCATTTGGATTGATTACCATAGTATAAATCACAGTTTTACTACAAAAACCATGGTGAAGCTAAATGGCTAGTATAGCAAAGCCACGTTAATGTTACTGGTTACTTTAGTTATTTATTTGTAGAAAAGCCATGTTTAATTTTCATAAAAGGTACATATGTAATTAAAACCTGATGTAATTGAGTGCAGAAATGAACGTGAGTCATCTGACGCTATCTTATCTGATGCTGATATTACAATAGCCAGTCTTAACAGTTTAGTGATCTGGCTCTTGATTTTATTATTGTCATTTTTTTTAAATTTCATTTCCAGGAGGCAAATATATCAAACAAGTGCGCGGTAAGAGCGTCTACGGTAATTCACGTTGGCCAAAACACACAAGGAACCGCATTTTTTTTTTCACAATGCGTTTCCTTGTGTGTTTTGGCCAACGTAAATTACCGTAGACGCTCTTACCGCACACACGTTTGATAAATTTGCAAAAAAACAATAATAAAATCAAGAGCCAGATCACGTAAACTGTTAAGACGGGCTATTGTAATATCAGCGTCAGGTAAAATGACTCATGTTCATTTCTGCACTCAATTACATGCAGTTGTAATTACATATGTAGGCCAACCTTTATGAAAATTAAAACACAGGTTTACTACAAATAAATAACTAAAGTAAAACTAAAGTAACCACACATTAACATGGTTTTGCTATACTAGCCATATAGCTTCACCATGGTATTTGTAGAAAAACTGATTATACTGATGGTAATCAATCCGAATGACTATACGCAATGCATGCATATGGAGCATGTAAGCTCTGAAACACCCAGATGTACAAAACAGACCCTCCCACCTCTTTAATAAACATGGAGATGTTATGCTGCCTTCACTTGCTATCAGAATTATCGTAAATACGAGTTTCCTAATCGGAAATTGGAAGTGAACGGCCTCTCAAATCATATTTACTACTGGGAAATTTGGAAATAATTTTGATACCCGAGTTTCCGAGTTGGGAGGGTCATAAACTTTAAACATGGTGGAGGGGACAACCATTGCTGCTGTCAATGCTGTTCTCACAACAACTACATCCTTTTGTCTTGTCGCTAAAGTAGTGTATTTATAGGCTAGATATGAACGATCATTCGAAGCATACTGTATGTTTTATAAACAGTGAAATAAGTATGTATTTGACTGAAATTCCAGAATTGTCAGCAAACTCCATGTATAGCGCGGTGAATGTTTATATGACTGTCAACCAATGGGATGCTACATTTCATTCTTTCCGACATTAAAGCACTTGAATATGACAAGCTCGTAATCACGACTTCATAAGTGGGAAATAGGAGATTTCCGACAGCACGTGAAGGCAACATTAGTCCCATCCGAATTGGTACATGAAAATCGCAGACTTCAGGTGATAAGAATCGAAACTCAAACGTAGTTTAGAAAACTAGTCCCGTCTGAATAGGGCTAAAGACTGATATGTTCTCAGAATTGCGAGTTTATATCACGCAATTATCAGAAAAATTCAGAATTGCGAGATAAAGTCGCAATTACCTTTTTTATTTTTTATTCAGTTCAGCGGAAACGGGCTTCCATACATATCAGAATGATTTCTGATTGATCAAAATAAAGAATAAATTCTTTTAACATGCTAAAAGATATGACATAATATAAAAAAAAAATTGTTTTTTCCTCTAGAGCACTCTGAATTACAACTGTGTATGAAATGTGCTCAATAAACTTGTTTTGCCTAATAAGATTCTTGTCAGTTATGAAGATCTAACCACACCCGCTATTTACCCAAGGACCTCCCACTCCTGCACAAAACTGTAAGCCCGCCTTCTCCCAATGTGCAATCCAAACCATCTTCTCACCAGCAACCTCCTGCTTCAGACCATCTTAGGCTGCCAGATTTAAACATACACTATCCCGCTATTTATATCTTTCCTATCCACCACAATCAAAGAAAGGAGCCAAGTACTATTGTTCTCCTTGCTGAGCTTTTGTTTCATCTCTCTGTGCTTTCTTTTGCTTCATTCCTTCCTCTTTTTTTTTCTCGTTTTCTCGTTAGTGGCTGATAGGAAATACACAGGAGTGTGATCGATCCTTTCAGCTTCTGCTCCAGGCTCAAATCAATACCAAAATAAACTATTACATAAGTCTACGTAGGCTCCATCACACCTGGCCACACAAACAGAGAATAGCAGGAGAGAGGAGGGATATATCTGTCAGAACACACTAATGAGACGTGTTTCACGGATATGTGCCCCTGGTTTCGTCATCTTAAATTCATACTACTTTGCTAATCAGTCCAACAGTGCCTGTACATCCCTCGCTAAGACAGGGGTGTTCAACCTTTTTTGGTGCACGTCCCATTTTAAAAGGGGTCATGCCATGAGAAATCAAATTTTCCTTGATAGTTCATTGCTTTAATAATAATAAAATTTTCAATCAGAGGGTCAAACACAGGTTGAAAAATGGCCAAGTATTATTAAATTGACTTTTTCATCGGCTAAATATAAATATATATGCGTGTGTGTGTGTGTTTGTGTCACTTCCTTCCTCGTTACATAATTGTATTTGTCCAGATGACAAATTACATTTTAAGTTTAACAGTCAATTTTTATTTCTACTGACTATTTCTTCTTTTTAGCATCTTGCACCCTGAAAGCTCCGTTATGAAAGCAAAAACTCATTCTGCATGAATGTCTAACTTGGATCAATACTTGTTTCCTATGAAAACAAAGGTTCTGAATCATCAAGTTCATCTTTGCATCTTTGTTATAGCCTACATTTCCTGCAATATTTTAAGCCCAAGACAAGCTGCATTTTTTTATCTACCACTGTTCAAAGATTTGGTGCCAGATTTTAAAAAAAAGTTTCAAAGTAGCATTTTAAGGCTGCATTTATTCGATCAAATACACAGTAAAAACAGCAATATTGTGAAATATTACAACTTAAGATAATGGAGAACAAAAAAAGAAAACATACAGAAACCAAAACTATAAAATTGCTATAAATAAGGGGAACAATATCTATAAATAAGATACAGCTCTATAAAAACCTCTGCTCTACGATTTCTTTGGTGGTGTGTTATCAGGATCATTCCAGATTGATGTAGCTGGTAAAATAAGCTCGTCCTAGATCCTCACAGGAACAACGTCCTCATTAGGCCTGTCCAAATGGGAGGACTTTATCCAGGCCAGTGAGACCGCAGATCTAAATGATCTGCAGGGCACAGGGTGAACACTGTCTGTTGAGGTAATCAGTGTTCAAACTGAAATACTACTGAAGACAATGCTGAAAGACTGCATGTAAAAATAAATAAATAAATAATGCAGTGTTAGTCTAACAAAACTCTTACCAAAACAGTCAGGATGCATTGCTAAAGCCATCAGGTCTCTTATTTGCATAAAACTGAATTCTAGTTAACTTTGTTTCATTGCCAACAACCACTATCGATCATTATGTCAACTCAAACAGGAATCTAGTTTTGCTTCTATGCTGGTTTGCTCATTGGTGCCAGCTTTGTGAGCATTCTCTGTGATTTTCCATGAGTCAAAGAACAACAGCTGGGATGAAGTCAACAGGCCCAGACACGGATGCAAGAAATCAACATATGTCCGCTCTCCATGTGCTGGGCCATTATTATTATTATTATTATTATTATTATTATCATACCTGCCACTGCACCACCACCAAGATTAAGTAATGGCTATGCACTCTACATTAGCCTTGTATTTTGGGAGGATTTTGAGTTCATAGGCCTTTATTAGATAAGCTGGTCTCAGGTCAGTGCTTGAGGGAGATTCGAGGCCATCTGTAATATAAGACTAATGTTGCACCACAGCTGTTCTCAAGTAGTAGAGTGGCTCCCTGAGTCACCAGTAAAAAGGGCCTGAGGGACGTCAGGAGCGGCTAAGTGGAGTCTGAACAGTGAAAACGCCTACAATACTGCAGGATAAATAGAAAGTCACACCACAGCAGCACAGCAAAAGAAGCACGGATAGTGAACAACACGTGTATCACCAGATGCTTTCCCTGCTTTAATTTCTTTTGAGAAACACCTGAAATGAGAAGTCTTCTCATCCTGCGCAATATAAATGCCTCCCACTACACTTTTGACTGGCTCCTCCATTACTGCACAGTCATGTTTTCTGAAATTATAGCATATTTCGCTGCTCATAAGAGTCCTTATGATCGCTGTGAAACTCCAAAAAGGACCCAAAAACCATAAAATAACCATAAAAAAAGTTAAATAAAAGTCATTATTCACTGAACTATCCCTAAAAACAAATATTAGTTAGTAAGCTAAATCATGGTTTCCCAAACAGGGGTTCATGAGGGAATTGCAAGGGGTTCGCTAGTTGATGTAATGCAAATAATTAATTGAATCATAAAAAGTTTTTTATTTATTTTTAAAATTTTCTAAATTTTTATTTCAAAAGCACAACTTATCACAAAAGTGATATTTTCTTCATTTTTTATAATTAGTTAATAATAATAATATTAATATTATAATAATTAGGGCTGCCCCCTAATAGTCGACTAACTGTTAGTCGATCAGAAGAGGCTTGGTCGACCGAAATTTTATTAGTCGCAGGAAAAATATATATATATATATATATATATATATATATATATATATATATATATATATATATATATATATATATAAATCCACATTGGCGAAGTTACACAGATCGTTAAGGGCTGGTCTATGTGGTAGTACATCGGACAGGACATCCAAACACTCACCTATATCATTCATCGACCTCAAATATGGCTTATCATCTGAAATACGTAAAGTTGCTATGTTACAGTTTGTGTCTTTGGTATCTGCTGTGTTGTGTTGTGTGTTCTTTCTCCTCCTCCTTGTTCTTTCTGGTCTCTGATAGACTGTATGGTGTATGATCGCCATTGGCAGTTCAGATGAGGGGTGATCTTTATAAGGACGCTGCCGGTATTCAACAGGGAGCTCATTGTTGGTTCGGTCGCGTTTGAGTTGAGAGCTCCTGGATCCCTCCTCCGGCCGATGATCAAATTTGTTAAATTCAAGTGAAGTGTAAAACCTGTTCCATTTGCTCTAAAACATTATGTTTTAAGAATGTGGAGCGTAGGGGTGTCCTGCACATTTATTTTGGCTGGCTCATTTGGGTTTTGTTTTTTGTTAGGTAGTTAGGGAAGTAAAATATATTTTTATTTTGTTATTCAATTAGGTTATTTAATGTTTACTTCTTTTTCTTTCTAGATTGGTTTTGTTTGTTATTTTGGCCTTTGGACACCTCGAAGAGATGCTCTCTATTTTCACTTGCTGTTGTTTATTTTTAAATAAACTGTGGCTCAGTGGTAGAGCATTCCTTTAGTAGCGCAAAAGGTTGTGGGTTCAATTCCCAGGGAACACACATACTGATAAAAAACAAACAAACAAACAAGAAAAAAACATATAGCCTGAATAGTCCCTTTGGATAAAAGCGTCTGCTAAATGCATAAATGTAAATGTAAATGTAAATAAACCTAATCACCTTCTTTGACTAATATTGTGTATTTGTTTGATTATCGACCGGAGTGATTTGAATATCTGTGATTCCATCACCACAACCCAGTTTTATTATGCCCGGTTTAGAGTCTATTCCTACTATCCCTAGGCGCGGGGCGTAACATGCTAATACTTACATAGCCGCTCAATCTAATGTTAATCTAGAAAAATGTGCGCTATTGAAGTGCCTGTGTGGATTGTGGAAGCTGAACAGTAGCGCACTCACTGCATGACTGACGGAGGCGCCAGTGCGCTCACTTGCTCTTAAAATACTCCCTCATTTTTGGTCATACAGACTACATCTTTACTACATCTACTACATCTTTTGAATCTATAAAGACTCTACATTTATTTGTGTGGACAAAACACTGCGCTTTTGTAAAATAATTAAAGTAAACTGGATGCGCTTTCTGCCGTCTTGGTCTCTGTGAACATAAGCGCGAAACTCCAAAACTCTGTGTATGCTTGCCTTACAGACATAAAAAATTATATCTATAGAGAGCGAAATTTCTACTTTCAAATAAACCACTTCAACTGGAAAACAAATATTCTCAGATTATGTATACATATGAAAAAAGCATACAGGCGCATCCACTACTGCGGAGATGACGAGTCAGTGTTGCCGATCTCTTAAACCAAAAACAAAGAAAGCAGTTTATCAATGAATTATTAAATTAAATATTAAAATATATATAAATATATTAAAAATAAAATTTTGGAAACTTTCTGGAAATTTACCAGAAATTTTCCACCCCTTTGCAACCCTAGCGCTCAAACGCTTATTAGGCTATGTAAACAATTAAAGGCTCATTAGTATGATTTAAATTGTTTATTAAAAAACGTGTGATTAGCCGACTAATAGGGTTGTTCCAATTCCGATACCACAAAAAAATTATGGCATTGGTATCGGCGAGTACTTGAACCCACGTACCGATCCGATACCATTTTCTTAAACAAGACCTATAGTTATGCTCGCTAGCTTTGCTTAACGCTGCAAATCGGAAATCAATTCTTCTTCGCTGCTCAGAATGCAAACACAGGAAGTTGTGCTGTGTTGCCACACAAGCAACCACTATTTAGAGCAGCGAAGAAGAAATACAAAAGTGTTAGCACATTGCCAGTAAGTTAAATCACTTGCATATGCGACTAAATCTTCACCCTGGGCGACTAAATGATTTCTAATATTAGCCACTGGCTAATAAATGATCAGATTTTACTGGGAGGTTATGTATAAGTTTAGCACAGATATATTGTCACTCGCTGAACACGCTGAGTGCTTCAGAGTTTCTCTCTCTGTCAAGCGAACTATTTTTCAGATCATCTGAATGAATGCGCAGCGCACCTGTATTTGACGTACTGTAAGCTCTAGTGTGAAGCGTACAACTCGCCGTCGCTTTGCTTTTTCCCCTCACACACACACAGAGAGAGAGAGAGAGAGAGAGAGAGAGAGAGAGAGAGAGAGACTTACATGTAGCGCATCAATTCCGAATGGTATGTAAACGATATTCTTTGTTGTATTTTCCTGTCAAAATAATGGAGTTCCTTTGGAATTCTTCAGCTTAACTGCCGGGTCCTCTTGTAGTGGGTGGAGCTAATGCGCAAACGACAATCTCATTGGCTGGCGCTCACCTATTATCGTCCCTGATTTGATTTCAGGAAATCGGTTTGAGCCAATGCAGACAACTTGATTAATATTCATGAATCCAGAAGCTCGTTAATCCTTAGTGCGTTTTATATTGTTCTTAGTAGAATTCATAGTATGCAGTGTTAGGGGTAACGCATTACAAGTAACGCGCGTTACGTAATAATATTACTTTTTTCAAGTAACTAGTAAAGTAACGCATTACTTTTTATTTTACAAGAAAATATCTGAGTTACTTTTTTGCCCATTTATTGTCTGACAGTGCGCTGTGTGAACATATGTTACTGTAGTTCTAGACTAAATGTGATATTACAGCCCGAGTCGAGCCCGTCTTTTTTTCCCCTTCTACAAATCAGATTATAATACTGTTTCAGCTATTAAAATAGTTCAGTTTTGTATGTAATGGCAAAGTGATTATATTTCGTTTAGTTTTTTTATTAAGTTAATTTAGAAAAACGTTTGCAGCATTTTTTTTGTCCATTAAATAAGTTTTTTCTTTCTTATAGTAACGACCAAGCGGCCAGCGGCAGACCGGCAGGCTGCTCATAGCCTATGTTTGATCAATTTAGCCTTCTCAAATCATCACGACTTGCCTAAAATAAAATCTAAAGATATAGTTTAGACTAGTTTATAGACTTGTTTATTAGTAAATAATTCAAATATCTCCTTACTATTTCCCCCGGACACAATCATGGTAATTTTGCTGGGGCTTTGCGGCAAGCTTCAGCCTATTGCGTGTATTTGAAGCAGAACTCTTCAGCTGCACTGACAGCGCGCTCTCTTCAGCTGTGGGACTCTAAACACCGTCGAGACGCTCTTCCCAGTCGCGGCATGGTCTCCTGTTGTTTCCATCAGCGCGGCATTTTTTTTTTTTCAATCACTAATTGATGGATGTCTAAAATAAAAAAAAAATAAGGAGAAGCCTAAAACAGGCCCGAGGACACCGGCCCGTGAGACGTGAAAAAGTCGGGGCCGGCCGTCAGTCCCGGGCTGAAATACAGGGCTCTAGCATTCCCCTCAATAGAAATCACGTTTCCCCCTCAGGGGGCAGGTACTCGATCTTTACTTAAACTGCATATGACAGAAGTGTCAACAGCTTTCATGCACGTCTTTTAAAATAAAAGTCCCGCATAAGAAAATCATTTAGAATTACGTTTTTTTGTTGTTGTTGATGTCGTTTCTTTGGCCGTACACTCCGCGACCCACTCAGAACAGTGCCGCGACTCACTTTAGATAAACTAACAATTGTGCTTCATTGTTTTTTTGTTTTTTATTGCTAAAGAGTGTTGAACCTTCTTCTCCTGTGTTCTACTGTACAGACGTGAATTTACTTTTCCTTCAGCCTGAGGTTTATTAGTTACACTTTTTGGTGTGAAAGGGCTTTTACATTTGCTATAAATAGAACTTCTTGAATTTAAAAACAATCAAGCCCTGCTCATATTTAAAAAGTAACGCGAAAGTAACGTAACGCATTACTTTCCATAAAAAGTAACTAAGTAACGTAATTAGTTACTTTTTTAGGGAGTAATGCAATATTGAAATGCATTACTTTTAAAAGTAACTTTCCCCAACACTGATAGTATGATTATTATCTTATCAGTATTATTGATAGTTTCCCCCCATTTTTACAGAAACACTGAATGACCAAAAAAGCACCACCACCAGTCCTAAATTCAGTTAAATTGACTAATATGCATTCATACATAGTTACCAAGTTTTAATTCTAATTGCTAAAATTCTATCATTAAATAATACTTGATTATCATAATATATTTATAATGCTTGACTGATGTTAAGAGTGTACTTTTAGATATTTAAAAAGATGTGCCATTTTCCAAACATTATACATTATATTTTTTGTTTACTCGCCAGACTATCTATCTATCTATCTATCTATCTATCTATCTATCTATCTATCTATACCATAAAATAATTGTATCAATTCATACAGGGCTAGTAGTACACACAGCTGTATAACCAGATACACACCCGGGTATCAGATCAGTACTCTGTATCGGCTGATACCCTGAGCCTAGGTATCGGTATTGGGAAGGGAAAAAGGGTATCGGAACATCTCTATCGACTAATGCTTCAACTGAATGACTACTAGTCGACCAGACAAATTTTTAGTTGAGGGCAGCACTAATAATAACAACAACAACAACAATAATAATAATAATAATAATAATAATATTGCAAATAAAATATTTAAAAAATCAAATATAAATAGTATAAAACATAATACTAATACAAAAAAATTGTGTTTATTATACTGTATAGACATTATGTAGCACACCCCTTTTCAGCACTGCGCTGATGGTCTTCTCTCTTGCGGTTTATATTTCCACAGCATGAAGGTAAGATCTTACAGATTTATGAACGAATCAATAATTTTTAAAATCTCCCCAGTCTACTGACATTTGTTCATGATAATGTTAGTTAACTCTGCAATAAGTAAACCCACTTCACCTGCTAATTACTCTTTCACAGCAATTTCACAGAATATTTAAAAAAAAGTTTGGGAATTCCTGGGCTCCATGTGAGTTGTTGGACCAACACTAGAATCTCTAATAGATGGTATTGGCTAGGTAAAGGAGTGCAATTATTCATAACACAAAGGTGGACTAAAAACACATCAGAGGAGCTGTTAAGATCTTCAGAGAGTGCATGGGACCGATTACTGCAGGCATGATCTCTATCAAAACAACATACACAAGCCACGAGAAACTAAATAATCTAGCCTACATCAAAACAAACAAACAAAAAAAAAAAATCACTGCAACTAATGGGACTTGTTTACTGTTTGACACCAGGGCTGAAAAGTTATACAAGAAATACACAACCAACAATAATTTCGAGCTAATTAAAATTTCAAATTAGAGTGAGGCATTGTTCAAAGTACCAAAAAACATCACTATCCTTTCTGTGACCTGTGTGACCACTATTAAACCGCATCCATATTTAAATATGCATGAATTTGAGAGAGCTTATCAGCTCTGCCCTGATCCCGACCCCATCACCTTCCTCTTTATGTAAGAGGGAGAACACAAAGCATCATCCACACACACACACACACACACACACATCACTGTGGTTCACTGCCTGGGCTGCAGAACTGTCTACGGGCTATTTAAAACCTTCAGCCAGTGTGCTGGACACAACAGCTATCATATATGCACTGAACACACATTTTCTGTGAAATGAAAAAAAAAGAAAAAAAGAAAAAACAACAACAAAAACAAATCACATTACTTGTTAGTACAATAAATGTTGCTGTGTTACTCTAAAGCTCTTCAAATTAACCAGCCCTGCAGCACACTAAACAACTTGTGGATCTTGATAATGGCATTACTTAGAAACTGTCCTGATAAAAAAAAAGAAAATTATCAGAGAAAACAAAAACAACTTTTGAAGGAACACCCAGAGGGAAAGAAAAAACTTCATTTTCTGAACATTAACCCTCTACAAAAAAAGTACTGAATGCGTGTTTTTTTTTTTTTTCATTTACTTTGAAAAAATAGTGCAGAATATTGGCATAACATTCAAATAATTGTCAGCTTATTGGTATTGGGTAGAACTGCAATATCAGCACAGCCATACAAAGCATTCAATGTTGCTGTGCAAGTAGACTGACAAGAAAGCCACTGAAAGTCAAGCAGTATCAACTGGGTCCGACCATGACAACCCGAGCATTTCCTTTTTCCTCACAATAACATGGCACACAAGCCTACACTTAGAGGTCAGAGGAAACTTTCCAACTACTTAGAATATACACTCAAGAATGTCCTCAGGGCGAAGCGGGGGCTGTCTTGACACAGCGAGAAAGGAATGTGGACAATCTTTGCCAACAAAACGGAAACCTGACGCAGGCAAAACAACTACAGCTGATATCCAGCAAAGAGCATTTCCTCTTATCAAACACACACATGCCGCTTTCACGACAGCAGGTGCTGACCAGCGCAGGAAAGCTGAAGTCAGCTGAGTGTGCATGAGTGTAGTGTGTGTGTCAAAGGCAACTTTCTCTAATCCATCAAGTTGCTGGGGTGTCCAAAGCAAGTGTGTGGTCCGTACAAATATTGGTAAAAAAGGCACGGCATGGACGTAAGCATGGCTCCATTTTTAGATTGCCTCTCTAAATAACAAAACTTTGAATACTTCAGCAGTGAGAGTGATGGTGGCTCAGCAAAAGACTGTAACATCATAGACAAGTAGCATATAACTAAATGACAAAGTAAATGACAAAACATCGTAGACAAGTAGTATATATGCAAATGACAAACAGATAAACATCTGTCTAAACACTCTCACACTCGCAAGAAGGGAGTGAAACTAGACTAACAACAAAGGCCAAACTAAAAGCTATTCTGAGCACTATATTATCTTATAATGCAGGGTGTATGTGTGCATATATATATATATATATATATATAAAACCTAACATTCAAATGTTTGGGCCCAGTATGATTTTGTTGTTGTTTTGGGGGGGGGAAAAAGAAAAGATTTTCCTATTAAAAGAATCCTACAAACTGCAATTTTAGGGTCAGTGCTTTTTTTATTTATTTTTCACATTTTTTTGGAAAGAAATTGACATTAAATTGCTCAAAATGATAGTCAAAAAAGACTTTTATACTATATGCTAAAAAATGTTAGAAAGGAATTTTATTTCAATAAACTTTAACTTTCCATTTATCAAAGAATCCTAAGAAATATGTATTAAGCTTTCCACAAAAATATTATGCAGCAGAACTGTTTTCAACAGTGTTAATAACAAATGTTTTTTGTTTTTTTTGAGCACCAAATCAACACATAATGATATCTGAAGGATCACTGAAGACTGGAGTAATGGCTGCTAAAAATTCAGCTTTGCTGCCACAGGAATAATTTTTAAAGTGTCTTTTAAATTGTAAAAATGACTGTTTTTACTGTATTTCTGATTAAATAAATGCAGCCTGGTGAGCATAAAAGACATAAAACATAAAGGATCTTCTAATTTCCTGCCATTAAAAGGACACCGTTTTGTGCATTTCAATTAAGGGCAGATCCGTGGCCTGGATCACTGTATGCTGTCCAAGTCAACCATGGGAAAACACACAATAAACAGGTTCTAACAGGACAAACATACTAATGCATAAACTGTACTCTAAAACAAAACAAAAGACCCCAATGGACAGTAGCAGACAGCTTAACAGACAGGTGACCTTGGCAGTAACCAAGATCCTGTAGCTATAAAAGAAAATAATTACTAATAACAATTAGACAGAACTCAGGACACTGTGGTTGTCACTGTGTGGCAGTGGAAGTGTTTTGGTCATTCGTGCTGTTGAAGTACAGCTGAATTAACAGCTCTTGACACTCCCTCCCCTCACATCCACATCAGCACCTCTGCCACATCCATTCCATCTCACTGCTCGAGGAAGACCGACAAAGAGATGTCTGCACCAACAACAAAGACGTGCGTTGTGCTCAGCGATCAGATCAGCCGTACGGAGGGCTGAACTCTACATGGGCGTGAAGTTCAGCTCTATTTCCTTCGTAAGCCTGGATGAGCTGATAACACACTGGTTGTCCTGCTGTGATGGGGGTTGTTTGAGATACAACATACTGTGATCCAAACTACTAACTCTAGGACTGACAAAGTGCTGTTTCACAATAATTTAACAAAGCAACTAAATAAGATATAAAAATGTAGATCTAAAAATGTCAAACTTAATTTAAACTTTATCAATAGCAGTAGTGATACCAATACAAGTAAAATAAAAAAAATATTACATGAATAAAATTAGTTTATTAATAATTTTGAGCATAATTTAACTAAATATAATTTTCATACATTGACTTTGAATGAAAAAAAAAAAAACGACACTTGGAAGTCAACAGGCACAAAAATGTTTGGCTACCAACATTCTTCAAAATATCTTCTGTGATTCACAGAAGAAACAAAGACATATACAGGTTTGGAACAACATTAGTAAATGATGACAGAACTGTAATTTCTGGTGGACTATTCTTTTCGACACAAACAGTCTATTGTTTTTCAGTAATGTATACAAACTGAAACATTTACAGAATTTGACAGGCTGGTGTTCTTGGCACAGACTTCACATTTTTGAATGATACCTACTATGAAATATAGTTTCTTTGGTCTGATCAAGTACGAGTCAACTGAATGAAATGCTAACCGCACAAACAAATGGAGGCTTTAATGTTCTGTTTGCCAAGTAGGCCATGATGGTTCAACACAAGTTTCAGATTCTGAAAGCAAACCATTGATGGTCTACAAGTAGGTTTAGTGTGGCTGTTCAGCACCATCACACTTCATTAGATGCCTCTTCATAAAGGGAAGCTTTGATAGAGCACAATGGCAGAAAGAAGACAGAGAGACTAGAGCAAAGCGATACAATACAGAACAAAAGATAGAAACAAAGAAAAGGCCAGAGTTAGGAAGAAATCCAGCTCAAACAAGCCAGTAGAAATTCAAAAGGTTTGAAATCTCAGGCCAAACAATGTTTTTAAATATAAAATTTGCTGAAACAGAATGTAAAAAGGCACAAATGGAATCTGGTAAAACATCTTGATTCTGCAGAAATGTACAGAGCTTTCAGTGTGCACAAATTTATTGACAAAAGTGAATCTCTAACCCTAATTGGTGACTTGTAGACTATGGGATAACACTTGATATGACCAAACACTGAGATCAATATAAAGGCCAGGATCAATGCTTGAGATCCTCATAGCCCTGATTCTGCAATTAAATACATGCACACATAAAGAAACAGAATAATAAAGGGATTCTCGTGTGTATATATACAAATTAGGAGTCATAAGAGAGGATATGACATCCACAGTAACCCTGTGTTTATATAACCAACATGAAAACGTGAGGATTTACACAATTATGCACAATGAACTCAGATTAAAACTAGGTGATTATACATCTGTGGGAGAAAAATTATTTTAAATCCCATTCACTGATCGTGAGTAATGATGATCATGTCTTAACATGATCTGAAGCTCATAACTATATCTTTTCTATAGTTTCCAACACAAAAACAAACAATGGCACATGATGAGCTATTATTATGTCATACAAGCACATAGGTCTATTCGGAGGATAGAAACCACTCATTTAGTAAGACTGACAAAAGCACAAGACCAAAGAGATTGGTTACATAAAAAGATAGCGCTCTTTCCCCCACTATTTATTTACAATACAGCCGTACACAAAACCACAGGCTGCTCTGTTCATGCTCAAGCAGTGGAACAGCACATCTAACGCAGTGGCATTGAAAAAAAAATCAAGCAGAGGAAGAATGGGCAAATTCAGCGCCTTTGTGAGATGTTGTTCATGTTAAGTAAGCAATATTTTTTTTTTTAAACTATAAATAATTTAGGCAATTTTTAAACAACAAAAGGATTAATTCAGAACATCTTTGCAGGATGTTGTTCATTTGTCTATGTAAACTATGCATCAAAATACATCTTCAACAAACAAAAATGGGTTAATTCACAGCACCTTTGTGAAGCATGCAGCAAAAATCAGAAAAAAAATGCAATAAAATAAGATAGAAATAAAAAAATAATAATATTAAAATATAGGCAACTGGAACAAACCGGAAAAAGTCCTGCATACCGTCATAGGTTGCAAATGTTATTCAGTATCAATGTTTAAATGAACAGATTAATGTCTGAAGAAGGCCTTTGAATGAAATGTTTAATAAAAACAATGCAAAATACAGTTTCATGGATGTTAAGAAATATTTATGGTCAGAAAATTGGATTAACTGATAAGGCCTGATCCAGTTTAATCAATTCAAAACTACTGACAATTATGGAAGTTCAAGAAGTTATGGAAGTTAATTTTGGGCCTTAATGGCAACGCACATGGTAGAAGATAAAAGGCCACTCAGAGGTGTACTAAACTCTCTGATGATTTTAGCAATAAATATTTGAGAGGTTAAAAGCTGTGGGAGTTTGAGGAGAGAGAAGAAGGGAGGGCAACAGCTGGGCAGAGAGACAGAGCTGGAATGTTGCCAACTAAATCAGAGTCTCGTCTTCCGGAAGCTTTAGTAGCTTAAGAGAGACGGACTACAGCAGCCGCTCTCTGCATGCAATCATTCCCCCACTGTACTCTGGTATCCCATCACCCTCTGCGTCAACAACATCATGGCGCTCTCCTGCCGCCAGCCTGGCTCCGTGTACATCACACGCCGTTCAGCGACAGGCAAGTGGGCCGCACGTGCTAAATAATCACACTGCAGTGAGGGAGGGGGGAAAATCAGCCGCAGCAGAGGACTGAAGAGTTGGCAGTGCTGTGGTGTTCAAAAACAGAGGATGGAGTGATAGAGTAAGGTGAGGAGATGGAGAGACAGAGACTACAGGAGCTTGAATAATGCAAACTGACAGGACAGACAAAGCATGAAAAAAAGAGAAGAAGTACAGAACAGATGAAAGAGACAGTGAAGAGATGATTAGCCGTTGGATGTACTGCCATTTAATTAATGTATAACAAGATTGCTGATCTTCACTTCTAACTATCTACTAAAATCTAGCATTATATTTATATTACGTATAGTGTTCAAGCAATGTTCTTTTTTTTAATTTAGAGCAAGGGTGCTGTTAGTCAATATAAAGTAAATAATACAATTTAATAAAGGTCAAATATGACATGAAGGTGAGTAAATGATAGAATTTTTATTTTTGGGTCAACTTACTATTTAATAAATGCAAATAAAATGTACACAAAATTCCTCAAATGAAATGCACACTTACTACTGCTCAAAAGTTTTGCAAGTTTTTGAAAGAAATCTTTTTTTGCTCACCAAAAACACATTGATTTAAAATAATTTTCTATTTTAATATATTTTAAAGTGCGGTTCATTCCAGTGATAGCAAAGCTAAAATTTTAGCATCATTACTGCAGTCTTCAGTGTCACATGATCCATCAAAAATCATAATATGCTGATTTGGTGTTCAAAAAATGTTTTATTATTAGCAATGTTGAAATAGTTGTGGAAATACATTTTTGTAACAATGTTAAAGTCTTTACTGTCATTTTAATCAATTTAATGTTGAAAACAAGACATGATGCTGATAAATGTTTAACTAACATGGACATATTGTGAACACATGGCAATGCTAGTTAAATGGTTTCCTGTCAGTTTATTACGTTTCTCTTATTTATGTATATTATTAGAGACAGTTACAAGAAAGCCAGTTACAGGAAAACTTCCCAAAAAGTGTCAAAACACCATGGCGCTTTCAAAAGCATTCGTCTTTCCAGTTTTTTCTAAAGGCAATAAATTACTTACAACCAATTTCAATTCTATAATGTGACATGTCAGAAGGAAAGGGATACTGAATGAGTAAGAACGCAGGGTGGGACTTTTTAATCTGCTGGGAATTGATCTAATCGGGAGAAGTGGTTTCTATAGTTTTCCTCTGGAATAATGTGCAGAGTTGAATCGTTCACAATAAGACCAGGGCTGTATTTCCCAAAAGTATCATAAGCCTTGCTCATAGAAACCATATACGCCAATGTTCTCTAGTGATCAATTAAAGTTCACAATGCTTCTGGGAAATGTAGGCATGCACTCAAAAAAAATGAATGGTGCTATATAGCACTAAAAGTGGTTCTTGGCTCGTAATCATAGGGGAAAGGTGCTATACAGCACCTTTGTCAAATGGTGCTATGTAGAACCATAAGAGGTGCCATATTGCATTGTATTTCTTCAACAAAAATGGTGCTAAACAGCACCAACAGTGGTTCTTTGGCATGTAAAGAACCTTTAAAGGGGCTTAACAGGTTCTTTGTACGGCAGTGGTGCTATATAGCACCCTAATCACTCCAAAGAACCGCTGAAGAACCATACAGGAGCTTCACAGGTTCTGTATATGGTAGCGGTGCTATATAGCACCTTAATCACCCCAAAGAACCACTGACGCACCAACATTTGGTGCTAATTTTCTACCAAAAAACAGCCTAATAGATAAAACAATGAACTGTTTACAAATCATTTGAAAGTGAATTTAATCAAGCTGGCAATAGCTTGTTCCCAATGCCATATCGCTTTTTTTTTTTTTTTTTACAAAAATATGGAAAACGGTAAAAAGACAGGAAAATCTAAAATATTTTTGTTCAACTTTGGAAGCAAAACATAACACGTAACAATAAAGGGAGGTGCCATACACAACAGTTGCTGTCTATGAAAGTCAAATCTACCCCCCACCATTATGAAGTCAAGGGTGGTACAAAGGACACAGGGCTTACATCAGCTCATGAACAAACAAAAAAGACAGTTTCTTGCCCTCCTTATCTCCCCCCTCCATTTTCTTCTCTCTCCCCAGTCAGACACATTTCCTCTCTAAGCTGCTTAAAGACAGAATGTTCTGCTGTTCTTAAGCAACTTGAGGGGTTTGCTACAATTTTTTTTCTCCATACATTTACAGGACTGTGTGATGGATGTCAGGCCTCATTGTGTGAAACCAGAGCTGTGTGCCTTTCAGTTTAACTGAGAATGCATGAATTTGAAATGAGTTTGAATAGAGGTAGATGCAGAACAGTAATTCAAGTTTAAGCAGAATTAAAATGGAAAGAAATGTATATAATAATTGTAAGTGTAGTTTGCCACAACAAATATAATCTTTCAGTATGATTTACCCATAAACATTTTATCATATACACAACATATGACACACGTCCAGGCACAACAGACATTCATTTTCGCTTATTTTTATAAAAGTTGCCAATAATTCTAGCAATGCTTTATATCTCACTAATCAGCATAGAAAAAAACCAACCAGCAGATTTAATGAAATATGGAACCTTTTGATACACAAATTTGCTATTAGTACACTTGTAGCTCAATACATAATGAACATTACTTTTTTAATTCTATAAAGTAATCTGAAAACATTTTTGTGTTATGGCAAAATCAAAATCTCTTTTGATGATTGCACAGGTATAAAATAATATATTCCACTTTATTTTACTTTATTTATTTGGGAATAAATAGGTATAATTAGTCAACATTAATGATTAAACTTGTTCTGGACTAGTTAAACTCAAGAAGTTAAATTCAACTTGCTAAATCCCTCTTTGAATTGCAATAGAATAAATCATTTTTCCAGTCATTCCAATTCAAATTCCAATGCATCATCCTGTGGGGTGTGGCCAATTCAATACAAATTCATCATGAACTGAGAGAGAATTTTTCAATTCTGAATTTAGCCCAACCCTGGTCCCCTGGTTAAGAGTGACATTCATTACACCTCAGTAAATAATTGACTCACTAATTTTAAAAACGGGCTGGATGCTTGGGTTAAGATGCATAGACAATTAATTTATAGGCAACATCTAGAGGCTTAGTGCTACATGTACTTTCCAAAACAATTCATCTAGATCCTGCATAATAAAACAGTTGAAAGCATTTTGTCCTTCACTGGCTAAACAGGTCCTTTGGATTGAAAGTCTAGACAGCATTAATGATCACATAAACAGCACTGTGGAGCAAACATGTCAGTACATGATTTACTCTTTGATGGGGCACAAAAGCCTTTATTAATCAGTCTTAAGCTCTACAACAGCACCATTAGAATAGAGATAACTACAAACGCTTTTTATTCAGGTTAACCGATCACTTATCAGAAATGTGAAGGAATGACCACAACCAACAGGACAAAAGTTTTCTATTGTGTACAAACCAAAAAGAATACAGAAGAGTCTTCTGGAAGAGTCAGATAATAAATTCTGTTTTAGTACAACCAACACCATGGTGAAGCCAGGGCTGTCAAGCAAGGCTGTCAAAGCTTGTAGAGTAACCGAGTCAGCATTACTTCAAAGGCCAAACTGTTTTCTGATACGGACACACATCACACGTGAAGAGCCAACCTCACCCAAACCCTGCCCGAATACTTTCCACATTACTCCCAACATCAATTGCTGTCTACTGTCAAGGCTGGTGCTTGTGAATAAAATGCGGCGTGAGCGAATTCATTTGTTCTCAGGCAGTTGCAAGCAAGCACTTACTGACATCCAGCAAAACCTGACGTTGAAAAACACTTTCCTGAAATAACCCTCCTAGCATTACTAAGAAAACTATTAGGGTTGGGCAATATATAATCAAACAATCATAATATAGTCACAATGATTTTGCTGCTAACAATAAATGAAGAAACGTTGTGAATATTGCAATGATTTATTTTTAGGTGTTTTTTATTTGACCATTAAGTTGCTATAACACAAGTTGTGCAATCCTTCCTTGTCTCATGACTTGCAAAAATAAGAAAAATAAGCATCTCTGATTTAAACCTGACTGCATTATTAATTAGTTATTAAAACTAGGGCCGCAAAACGATTAATCGCAATTAATCACATTCAAAATAAAAGTTTATGTTTACATACTGTGTGCGTACTGTGCATATTTATTTATTATGTATATATAAATTAGGGGTGTCAACATTAACGCGTTAACGCATGTGATTAATCTAAAAATTGTAATTTTTTTCAACGCAAATTAATCGTTTGATAAGGTTTGACCCATAGACTCTATAGGTTTGACCCCAACTTCTTGCCGTCATCGCAGTGTGGAATGAGGGGACAGCGAACCAGTGTTGCCAGGGTAGCGGCACAAGTGGGCTATCTTGAAAATACAGTCGTGGGAAAATTAAAATAGATCCTTTTACTAATGTGTATTATACTTGGAATGTATACCTGGCAACTTAAGAACTGAGAGGCGGTTGTAACATCAAACAACGTGAGTTTCAGCAGAGCATACATGTTAAGGCTTTTACACAGCAGAAATAAACATGACAACAGCCACTATAGATTATATAAGATAATAAACACACGATTAGGATATGGTTTGTATGTGATTTTCTAGAGTTGAATGTGTACATCTATGCTAATTTGTGCAGCGATATAAAAGGTTATAAATAGCATATTTTAACATCAGTAAACAACGAAATTCCACATGTGATCGCAAAAGGAAGATATTATAAACACTCGACGGTGGTTTGAAGTGAGTTCTGAGTAAAAGTGTACTATTAATCTCATAAATTGTCTGATGAAACATGATGCTAATGTTAGCTCTAATGCACCTGCAGAACAGGTCCAATTCTTCTTCATAATGCATTTTGTCATAATACTTCACGTACAGTCGCAAGAAAATGTTTTGTTGTATTTATTTAGAAATACTTTTGATAATAATTGGGTAAATGTATACTGGGATTGAAGCGATGTGGCTTGGTAAACGTTTTATTGCCAGTATAAAGGCTGAATAAAAACAGGTTCAATATACAAAAGTACACACACATATAATATGTATACATAAACTTTTATTTTGAATGTGATTAATCGCGACTACTTATTTTGCAGCTCTAGTCCAAAACGTAATTTGAATAATTTCAATCTACTTTGATAGTGTCTCAAGGAGTGGGAAAAAATAATTATGAAAATACAGATAAATATTAAATTACATCAATAGATAAATGTTGAATTACAACAAAAGGCTGATAAACAGAGACAAAAGATATCACCCAATCTTAATTGCTGTAATGAAATACTATCCATTCATGGAATCACACAGCAACTGGCTGAAACATGAGACTTTATGAAAGAATCATCCTTCAGATGGGTTCAAATGAGGTCATTCATGAAAAATGTGATTCTAGTGTCCTTCAATCTAAAGTTCAAATCATGTGACTGCAAAACCTTGAGCGGACCTGCGACCTTCAGCATTAGGCTTCTTCTCACAAGAAGAATTCACAATACATTCATGATGTTCTACCACATTAAAATGTATACAAAACACAGCAGAGCTACACTTCATGACGCTAACCGCTTGACATAACTGCTACTCTGTGTTTACAAGATGCTTGAGGAAGTGACATCAAAGATAAACAGGCTCTGAACACTGTCAAAATAATATACCACAATCAACAAAACCTACGCAGAAAAACAAAAACAGTCGGGCGGCTCTGACTCAGCACTGCAAAGCTATTAGGTCAAGGAGAAATATTTGAAATACAAATCTCACATGGATGCTTCTTAAGAGGATTTTTGGCATGATTCCCATTAAACACTTTATCTCCATTAATTGCCAGTGTTAGCGTTTGATTCTAGGACATGAAACCAGTAATTGAGTATAAGCCATCTTATTTCACCCTTCTTAAATTCAATATAAGACGCCTATTGCATAAATAATCATGTATAAAAATAATAATAACATTATGGTTAGTCATGTAATTTAATCTTGGCCTGAATTCTTCGAGCACAAGACCAGAACAAAAATGAATATCAACAATTAGCCTATCATCTACACCTTTAAAGGCCCAGTACACCAAATAAATAAATACGTTTTTTTTCTGATCTTCACTTCAATCCAAAAGGACGTCCTTTCTTCCGTGAGGAACTATGAAAACCTTTTTGCATTAGATGTAAGTAATTACACACAAAACAACTGCATAGACATTTATCTAAACTGTTTAACAGAAGCCAGTTACACAGGTTTGGAACAACATGAGGGTGAATAAATGAGGACCAAATTTCCATTTCTGGGTGAATGAATGCTTTAATCATCGTCTAAAGACGTGGACACAAAGTGAAGTCTCTCATTGTGTCTGATCTTGAAATATGTCAACATGAAGGGCTGTAAATGTTCCAGTGACCTCAAAAGCCAGCTCTGTTTCGCTCAAGGGATCGATTCAGGCCCTCGATTCTATGCCAGACAATTGCCTGAAGGAGAATTCCAAAAGAAAAGCCCTTGCTTTATAACCCATAATACCCAATCCAATTGAAACACCACCCTGCACCCTTTAATGCCACCAAACCTGCAGGACATTACGGTTAAGCATCTAAATGATATATATAAAAAAAAAAAACCTCTTACCTTGAAGTTGCTGGAGTTAACCCAAGAGGTGGCGATGCCGTCCACCATTTTATCCAGCGCAGTCTGGTCACTCTCTAGGTCGTGACACTTGTCAGCATCTGTGATGTAGTCGATGAGCTCCGGACCCATCTGCAACCTGCGGGCCACATCCTTCTGTAGAACCTGGGTCAGACAGTACTCCATATTGGGCTCCATGGCCTATGATGTCCTGCCACCACCCGTGTGGCAGTGGAGAGGAAAAACTAAATAAAAAAATAGGCCTTTAGCGTGTGCAATCCAGGCAAAACAAGAGCGCACTCTTATTAATATCCTGTGTTGATGAACACTATGAGTGCCACAGGCTGGCAAGAAGCTGAGCAGTAGGGATGTCGACTCGGGAATGCAAACGATGCACCATATGTGACTAGACAACAGCTGATGAGGACTGCGAATTCTCCTTTTTGTCCCTTTAGGAGGCGGCCAAACCTCTAGCAGCGGCAGAAGCGCTCTTGGTTGCGGTGGAGCAGCAGGAGTTGTGGTAACTAGAGCAGGAGAGAGAGGGTCCGGCAGAGCATTGCTTCATAATTCAGAGGTCCTCCCTGCTCAGGATGAGAAAAGAGAGCTGTTAACAGAGTACCACCTCTGGATATCAAATGCTAGTGCGGCTGGACCTGCATTTTTGTCAGCTCAGATCAGCAGCCACTTATGAGAAAAGCAGAAAAGCCCTGTGATGGTGACATAACTCAAAGTCCGGCTTGCATTCTCTTAACTATTTATTTGCTGACCACACATCAGCTGCACGGCTTTGCGGGACACAGCAAGAGAGGAATTCCACTCATACTAAAGGGGTAGTAAATTAACTTGTCTTTGTCATTTTAAACCCATTTGATGTTAAACAAAGGAAAAATGCCATAAAAGCACCACAACAGCAGTCTATACAACTACTAAAGGTCCTGAGTGTGTTACACAGCAGTAATGCCATCTCTATGATACTTGCCTCCCAACTACAATCTGCTAAGGCATCAAGAGAATAATCTAGCTGCAATCACAGTTGGTCACTGCAAAGTGTATTACTCTGATAAGCAGATTACCTGATGCCCGGACTCTTCTGAAAGACTTCATGAAATGAGCAAAAGATACATTGTCCATTGATCAAAGCGAAACACTGAAAATGATGAATGTACTGGTTACTGAAGTACATTGTGTGTGTGTGTGTGTGTGTGTGTGTGTGTGTGTACAGTGGAGTACAAAATGAATGTCTGAGACTTAAAATACCAGTTTCAAGATCCCAAAATAATGTAAAATAAATACAATAATGCTAATAATAAATACATTTAAAAAGGAGGAAAATTTTCAAAGTAAAATAAATAAGAAATATTTAAGATTAGACGCTAATACTGTCAGATAACATTGATCATTAGGTTTTGCACAAACTAGTTCATGCAGCTCATCTAAACAAATATAAACAAATTTAAAGAATTCTCATTTTTAAATGCAACTTTTTCCATACTAATTTTTATGCAGATAATATGATAAAATTTAGAAAAATGCAAAATTGAAGAAAGATTCACTGGTGATCTCAGACGTTTGGTCCTCACTGTGTTTGTGTTTTCTGTCTTCACTGTCACAAGCGGTTTTGTTTTTGCTTAGTTTACATTACAAGTCTGTGCCTGTACTTCACGTAACTAAGCTACACAATGCTGGGAGGGGACCTTGCCTAGTCTCCTAATTCTCCATAGATCAGAATCACAGGAGTTCATCATTTATGAACTGTGATGTCGCCTTAATGTAAAACACACACACATTACATGCTAATTCAATGATGTCAAGCATGATTTACCTGTGCCTCCCTCAAACCACAAATCACAGGCTTCCAATTACAGATTAATTAATCTCTTTGGTGGTTAAGCATTAACACGTCAGTCGTTTTTAAAACTAGATAACCAGTAAAGAAACTAACCCTGCTGTACACGAGCTAAAACGATCTTGCAGTAACCTAAATGCTCACCAGTACTGGGTGGAAATCTGATTAGAATTCAAAGCAGAATCACCGTGTATATACTACAGAACTGATGTAATACATAAAGTAAAAATCAATAGTAAACTCAAACAGAATGTCATTTCAAGTGAATGACAGGTCCTACATGTGCATCGTTGTAAACATATTTACATTGACAATCACGTAGTATCTGTCATTCACCCTAAATGAGATGCTTTACTCCGGAGTCCAGGCTTTAAAAGACCTTATTGTCTTTTATATACGTTAACAATTCAAATATCAAGCCCCTTATGATGAAATCCATATTAGTATTTAATTACCAACTGTTTTCAGATCATATCTGAATGAATTTGTTTCTTTTTCATTGATCATCTAGCCGGTTATGCTAGCTCTCACTAGCCGACCGAATAAACTGTCAAAACACCGGCGATTTACACCAAACCGGTACATGTAAACGACAAGCTTGGTTGAAATAATAGGTTATATACTCACTCTGCCGAATCTAGCGGTGGTTTCTGTGTGAAATGACACGGGTTGGGTTATTAAAGGTAAACGAGGTTTGTCTCTCTAGTGCTGCTCCTGTAGACACAATGATGGAGCTGGAATGCGCATGCGCTACACACCTCTGCTCTATTACTGATTTAATGTCAAATCCGCTTACAGATTTGATACAAACGTTGCGACATGACAAACATGTTTCACTTTATTGCATTATGTCTGCTAGCCATAACGGCTAGCTTGTACCCCTTTATTATGTATGTACAGTATGCGAGTCATTTCTCCATCTATAAGCACCTTTACCTTTGTAATTACCAATATTTGCTCTTATATTTTGAATGTTTTTCCGCACAGTAGCCAACAGACATTTTGTTTACACCTGCATATTAGAAATCCTCTGGTTTCCTTCTGTCTCGCTGCCACATGGTCATTTTTCCTTGTGTAGCTAAAACAATGAACCTTTATGGCATGCTATTTTAACATTGATTCCTAAAAACATCTATTATTTGATTTTAATTGCTTGTAAGTAATCCAATAACGAACAGCATCTTTTTTTCCCTTCAAGCTAACAGACACTAGTTACTAGAAATTACTCAAATATATATTTAAATTGTATCTGGTAAACATTTTTTATTTTATCTTTCCTTATAATTTTAATTATGCAGAAACCAATCATATGATTAGTCATTACAAATGACAAAGCAATTGAAACTAGTGATAGATATATCGCTATATATATATACACACACACACACACACACACACACACACACACACATAAAACCAGCAACAATACAAACCAGCAAGAAAAGTTAAACTGTTAAAAAGTAAAACTCAATTTGCCATTACTAACAGAATAGCAGACCAGTAGTAAAATAATACAAAAGTATTTCAGACCATTTAAATAAATGCAAATCACAGTTTAAACGTGTGAAAATATTAATGAAACTGAATAATATATTAATTATTATATTGGTTCACTTAAAGCAATTAAAATATGTGCTAGCAACACAAACAGATAGTAATAAATATCAAGGAACAAATGTTAAAATGGCTTGCCATATCATTAAACTCACGACGATGGAAAACAACTCCTGGCTCCATCTAGTGGTTATTCTGATAAAAGCATTTCCATCGATCTCCATTTCTTCCATAATACCCTTCAACTTATATGTAAGCATCTTCATAGTGACAATTTACACAAATTTATTCATTCAAAATAGCTTTGAAAAGCAATAAAGAAATTTATTTGATCCCTTTTGTGGGTTAAGCACGTTTTACCAATATGTCTGAATATAGTACTGGACAGAATACATAACACCAAAATAATGTGTCAGAAATACATCCATCCTACCATTTAATTTTCATATGAAGAATATATATTGTATATTACAGAGTCAATCAGATTTTAGACCACATTTTACCCCACAAAGTCTGGGGTCAACATCTGCATAAAACACCTCAAAGCAGATGCCTGATAATCAGGATAATGTTTTCGATCCTCTTCTCCAGCCACAGGGGAGGACTGATCTAATCACATACAAATGGCTCAAACAGTGAGTCCAGTGTCCCATCTAAAACAGGGATTGAAGTCTTTTTATTAGTCGTTAAATTCTCCTTTTAAGTCGTATGCTCCTCTTTAACCTCCTCTTCATCAGACTCTTCCTCGCTATCTTCCACATCCTCGCTGTTTTCTGGAACGGATTTGGCTTTGATGATTATTTCGTCATCAACATCATCGTCCTCAACTCTGATCGACTTCCTCCTCTCCAAAACTGATGGGGTGCACACTGGAGTGACATCCTAAATGCAAATAAATTGTCTTTTAAACACTATTAGCATAATGCTACATATCCTAGTCATTTTCTACAGTAATTGTTGGCACATGGGTTTCATTGTGAGTCACAGTGACTGACAATAAGCTTAGAATGTACCAGTTTCTGTCGGCACAATTATCTTACTTCAGTCAATGGATACAACTGAGGTAATTTTCAGTCTGTGCCAAGCATATGCCCACAAAATCAGTGGATAAAATGTATAAAAAACGAATTTGAAATACTTAATCTTACCTCACTGCACACTGAAACATCGGCTTCAGGTTGGGCTTTCTTGGTAGGAATCTGAGCTGCCTGAAAAAAAAAAAAAGGGAAAAAGAGACAACATGGTCAAACTAAAACACAACAAAAAGCATCTTGAAGGAATAGTTCACCCAAAAATAAAATTTTGCTCAAAATGTACTCACGCCATCCAAGATACATATGAGTTTGTTTCTCCTTTGGAACAGATTCAGAGAAATTTAGCATTACAGCCCTTGTTCATTAATGGAACAAGGACTGTTTCACTGGAGGAAGTATTATTAAAGTGGTGGTCAAAATATGAGATAAAACTTAATGAGGATTGCCATAAACATGCATCTTTTTAATTCACTGAGATTAAGTGATGGACTGGAGTCATAAGAATTATTGTTATTTTTATATCAGCTGTAACTCATTCTGAATGCACCCATTCTCTGCAGAGGATCCACTGGCGAGCAAGTGATGCAATGCTAAATTTCTCCAAATCTTTTCTGATGAAGAAAAACACATCTACACCTTGGATAGCCTAAGGGCGAGTACATTTTCAGCAAAAGTTCATTTTTGGGTCAACTACTCCTTTAAATGTTTTGATTAAAAAACAAAGTACTTACAAATCCTGGGAAATCATAGTCAATGCCCTTTGCTGCCAGTCTCTTGCGTAGCTTAGACTCTTTGCTTAAAAGCTTTGAACCTAGTTTCTTCAGATCTTTTTCCTTATGTATTTTGTTATAACGAACAACTGCAGGCTGCATTGGCTTCTTGAAGACCAAGCTGGAACCTACAAATAGCTTTTCATGGACCTTCTCAGGTGGCATCACATGACCTATACAGGACAAAACACAGTAATGTTTAGACAACATATTATATAAGAAAATATACATGCAAAATCCTTTACACTTTCAACTCACACTTTATGAGCCGTTCTCCGATAAGGTAGTTGTTCATGGTCTCTGCCACAATCTTAGCCACCTCATCACACTCAAACTCCACAAATCCATAGCCTTTGCTTGTTCCAGTCTGTGAAAGAGGAGAGTTTAATAATACTTGCATTAAAATCTTTAAAGCAAGGTATTATCCACTAATATGATTCTTGTGCGTTTACAGTGTTGGCACATTGGTTTCATTGCACAACAACACAGAGTTGGCAATAAGCAAAACGTACCTTATTGCTGTCTGCACAATTATCTTATCCAAGGCAACAAATGCCAAAGATAATTTTCAGATTGTGCCATTATTATGTTATGTTAAACAGATAAACTATGTGTACATAGTCACTTGAAAATATTTGGAAGCCATCCCAATGGGATCAAACATGTTTTCTTTAAGAATCCTCTAAAAATCAAACAGGGCCTTATTGGGTTAACTGAATCCAAGAGGATCTTATGTGTTTCTTTATGGAATTCCGATTAGAACTCTCAACTTAGTTTCAAACAATTATAGAACTTCCATCCGAATTCCTTTAGGATTTGTATTCAGCACTTCATTAATACTTTTAATATATAATTTATGAATTGATTGTGTTATAAATACAGTGCTCTAACCCAATTGTTTGTGTACTACAAGAAGGTCATACCTTTTTACTCCTGGAAACTCTTATTCGTTGGACTTTGCCAAACTGTTGAAAGTAAGATTTTAACTGAGGTTCAAACAGTCCTCGAGGCAGATGACCAACATAAAGCACTCCAGGAGAAAGCGACTGAACCTGAGGGAATATAATCAAAATTATATTCAGTTCAAAATAATAAAATATGCAAGTCAACTAACGTTAAACAGAAATAACGTTTACGTCAAACAAAATTGAAGAACGTGCAAGCTTTGGTTGGGCTAAACTCGAGCCACATGGTGAGGCGTCATACCGTTTTAGGGCGATTCTTTACTTGCTGAACCTTCTTCTGAAACTCTGCTTCCTCCTTTGGATTCAGAGCTAGTAGGCTTTTCGCCGGCTTCTCTGATGATTTGCCTTCTGTCATGATTAAATATAAGATTGATAAACTAAATACAGCTATACGTTTCTGACCAAGTGTCGTGCTATCGCTCCTAAAACCACGTTGTGCTTCGTTCAGGAAGCTGCTTAGATTCAAGAAGACAATTCACAATAAAAGTCCACTACAAAATAGAAGTCCACGATATTTACTTCTTCTTTAAAAAAAATAATAAAATCATTTTTATTCTTTGCTCTCATTTTTCTTATGATATATGTTGATAACATAGGTTGCTATTTTATAGTTATGCTTTAATTAATTAATATTAAAATACTAATACTACTAATAAAACTTTATTGTTTGGTTAACTTTTGCCTGACTGGCAGTGTGGTTTTACTTTGTTTGCTTGTTCAGGTTAATTAATCGTTTTACTAATTGCAAAAAAAAAAAAAAAATTAAAATTAAAATTAAAATTTGAAAGAAAAAAAATACATTATTAACACTAATTGTTGTCATTTCATTAAAAATACATTTAATAATAACTACATCAGGTGCAGAATGAATAACTTTCCAGATCAATTTAAGGAATCATTTACTGTATCCATATTAACAGAAATCCAGAGCAGGGTTGAGGATGAAGGGGGATGGACCCCACACAGATGGTTTAAAAACGGGGCGGGGTTTTGAATGAATGATGGGCTGAATCACTGATGTAACACTGTACACACACATCGATCAGCAAAGGTGAGAGTGCAGCAGATTATCACCTGACATGGCAACTAAAATCATTTATTTTACTGTGAATGGAAGACCAGAACAAGCTGAGTTTCCCATTGACTGTCCTGCACAAGATGTGAAAGGTAAGGATTGTCTCAAATGATATATTTCTTCTAGTCTAACTAGAATTTTATAGGCTACTTTTTATCAAATGTATAATATTCTTTTATATAGCCTATATATTAAAAAAAGTCATTTTTGATGTGCACACAGAAATATAACACAAAGAATTGTTGTTTATTGAAATGAGATGAATGTTGAACTGCTGAACCAATAATAATAAATGTAACGTAATGTAAATTATTCAATATATAAAATATTTAGGCAAAAAGGGGTTTGTAAAAGCAGCCTTTAATTCGTGGATCAACATCAAATAGTATTTCTTATATGAAAAGGGGTTTTTGTAATGACCAAATTGGTTCTCTGCCCTCATTAGCCTTTATTCTGCTGAAAACAAGCTTGAGGACTGTTCTCATTCTCAAGGGCACTAAAAACAGCCAGGCTTCTTTAATCAGGTCCTCTCAATTACAGCGAGCCCGTATGAAGAGCTATTCTGTTGACCTGGATAGCTAATACAACACAACAGATTATCTCATATTTTAATCTTTGTTTTTTGATATAAGACTCCTGTCTCTAGAGAACTATCAGGCTGCTAATTAACTTTATATCTTCCATACTGACTCATTGTGCATGGGTGAATTTGTAGTCACAGATTGTGAGTAAGAAATAAATAAACCGTCATACTTCAGTTAGACAGCTTGAGTCACAGGTGGTGCTGACAGTCAGTCAGTCTTCAAGTGCCAAGCAGTGCCCTAAAGGAAACATATGGCATTTTCAGCATTAATCACTCATATTAAAGTGCATTAATTGCGTGACTTGAGCAAGTTTCCATGTACCTCAGTTATGAAGATGAGAAATGTGATGAGGAAGTATATCTGCAAGATTAACATTAATGATAAATGTTTGTGTGTGTGTGTGTGTGTGTGTGTGTGTGTGTGTGTGTGTGTGTGTGTGTGTGTGTGTGTGTGTGTGTTTGCATCACAGATCTCTTCCGAGCTGCAGCTGAGGCAGGACCTCATGACATCTTAAAACTCTATAATACTAAAGGCAATATCATTAATATTTCCCCACAACTGGCTCCAAATAGTCCGCACTCCTGCTATAAACTGGAAGTGGTCGCTGCAGACTGTAACAGTGAGCTGTTAGGTATTCTCCACCTTAGCACTAGAGAGTTAGAACTACTGTATTGATAAACTTATGAATAAACATAATAGATGCCACACATAACCTCTATATTCGGGTCATGTTGAACACTATCTTTTAGATTCCGATCTGGGCGTTGCTCTGGGATTTGACCTCTCTTCTATGGAGAAAAGGTAAGGTTGGGTCATATTTGAAATGAGTTATTTTACCCCAAAAACGAGTCAAATAAAATGACTTTTAAACAGGTTACAGAGCCTGGAGAAAAGAATCCTAACTGAAGCAGCAGAGACACCTGCCATTGTGTATGAGATGAAGAGACAGGTGGAGTCATTCAGAGAGAAACTGGAGGTATGAAAGCTGAACTACTGCGTTTGAGATTTTCCATCTGCACCGTTAAAGGAATTTAATGGATTCCATATAGTAATATGGTAATATTTAAATCTTAATATTTTTAATATTTTAAAGGAAACAAGAATGCATTCAGTTGATCAAAAGTGATAGCAAAGACATTTATAACGTTACAAAAAATTATATATATATTTCCATAATATGCTGTTCCTTGAAATTTCTATTCATCAAAGAATGCTGAAAACAAAATATAAAGTTTTTTGTTTCTACAGAAATATTAAACAGCAAAAACTGTTTTCAGCATCGATAATAATAAGAACCATTATTAATAATTGAGCACCAAATAAGTGACCACCAAATTGGCATTTTAGAATGATTTCTGAAGGATCATGTGACACTGAAGACTGGAGTAATGGTGCTAAAATTTTAGCTTTGCCATCGCAGGAATAAATAACATTTTAAAATATATTAAAATAGAAAGTAGTCCTTTGACATCTGAACAATATTTTTCAATATTACCGTTTTTACTGCATTTTTGTTCAAATAAATGCAGCCTTGGTGAGTATATAATTTATTTTTAAAAAATTTAAAAATCGTAATTATTCCAAACTTTTGGTTGGCGGTGTTTATATGTGTATGTATTTATTTTGTGTGTTTTGTATATCTTTCTTTTCTTATTGTTTTTTTTTTTTTTTCTTTTGAAATTAAGGACTTTACTATCTCTAAGGTTTACCAAGTACATGCCTATTTCTAGCCCCATAACATGATGTCTTTCTCTTTAGAGTGTTGAGCACCTGAGCTGGTTGGGACTGTTTAGAGACATGTCAGAAGGCACCCACAAGCCCTCCCCTTTTTACCATAAAAGAACCCTCCGCAAGACCCGCGAAGAGTGTGAGCATGTCAGGGAAAAGTTCCTCCAAATGAGGTGACATTCCCACAATTCATTTTTTAGAATCTAATGTGAAAATAAAATAAAAGAAAAGAAAAGAATTGCTTCTGATTTATTTTCTCTAGTTCTCTGGAGGTTTCTGAAGAGGTGAGACAGTTTCTTAAAACACCAACCTTTGATAACTGGTAAGTTGTTAACAAAACAAAGCATGGTAACAGAAATGCACATACATTTTCTTTTCCTTATGTTCACCATGCAGAATAGTTTTGGCAATTCCATATAATTATTTAACCTGGACATGATTCGTTTTTGTAAATAAATGGAAAAAGAGGAGACTTCACAGTAGCTGCAGCCACATCAAAGTCCTGCACCTGTCATACATGAATAGGAAATTGTTAGTGAAGCAAAGCACGGCACTCCTAAATTAAGCATAAAGAACATGGTGGAGATCAGGCCTTTCATCTGCCCGGAGGGCCTCATATTAATTTCAATGGTCCTGCTTGAGGTTTACAAATCAAAAGCACTTCTTGTGAGCAAAGGGCTGGAGCTCCGTGTTCATTAATGCAATAGTCTTCCAAGTGGACTTGTTGAAACCAGACTTTAGCTTCAGATTAATACAACAAGATATGATTCCGTCTATAAAGGGGTTAACAGGAAAATAAAGATTTTGTGCTGTTGTAGGCAATGGGAGGATGCTGAGATCATGGTGCTGCTCCAGGTGATGTACTCAGATCTGGACTTCATCTCAACCTTCAACATTGAGCTGGATGTGCTGCAGCAGTTTCTTTATGAAGTGTACCGACGCTACAATAACATCCCCTTCCACAACTTCAAGCACTGCTTCTGCGTCACTCAGATGGTAAGAGTGTGTGCAATCAGCCTCAGGATTTCTTCCAATCACTCCAATTATCCACTTCTCCATCTGCTTGATTAATAAATGTCATGCCCCACACAGCCATCATTTCACTCACAGCGCCACTGCCAAAACGTCAATTGTAATTTTACTGGAATCAGTTGTCTGTTTTCTTTAATTGTTCCATTAAGTCTCTATCCACAGGATCATCGTTGTAGTTTACCAAAGCCATAAAAAGAGAAAATTATAGTGCATATGTGTTTTTGAAGGTCAGTGAAGGTTGAAGGTCAGTCATCTGTCTATCCATCCAAACTTGCGGGCCAATAAGATTTAATTAATAATGAAAATCTTTCCCAAAAAATAAATACATACACACATATATATATATAAATTGTAGGGTTTCATCGACTGGCCCAATAGGAAAAGTCCTGGCCACTAATATCTGGGTCCATCTGTTTGTCAGATGTATGGACTAATATGGCTAACAGATCTCAGAAGCAAGATCGACAGTATTGACCTCCTCGTCATGCTAACCTCAGCCGTCTGTCACGATCTAGATCACACTGGCTACAACAATGCATACCAGGTGAGATAGCTGCTGTCTCAAGATCTGCTGCTTTTCAGTACGCAGCATAAACCGATGGAAGTATCTCCTGTTTCAGATTAATGCACGCACTGAGCTCGCCTTGAGGTACAATGACATCTCCCCACTGGAAAATCACCACTGCGCTGTAGCTTTTGAAATCCTGGAAAAGGTAAAAACTTTGGTTCTCGATAAAAGTCACAATGGTAGGCCTAAACTTTATCATTTGAATGGTTACGTTTAGACTTTGAAAATCTCCTAGACGTACCATGATATAGAATGAAAAATGCATTATATTTGTAACTGACAATAATTTGCATGCTGAATTGTAATTGTTCTTTTCTTTCTTTAAAATATTTAACCATTAATAGTCATTAATATGTTATACTAGCATATTACTCATACCACTTCTGTACTTTGCTATGCAGTATGTATGTATAGTATGACAGCACATTTTCTATATGCATGAAAAACCAACATGAATTATTTTTCAGAGTGAAAGCAACATTTTCCGAAACTTGCCGACAGAGCAATACAAAAGAATAAGAGAGGGCATAATTAAGTATATTATTTACTCTTCTATAATATCCACAATCATATCTATATCAAACCAAACACTAGGTTAAATCTGACCAACTTCTCATGACTGCAGGTGTATTCTTGCTACTGATATGACCAGGCATACTGAGATCCTCAACAAGTTCAAAGCCATTCTCCCTGTGTTCGACTTCAGCAACAAAGATCACAGAGATGTGGTAAGAACAACGACATTCATAACGGTCATTCAGTGATCAAACCCAGAAGGCCTTAGCAAACCTATATTAGCAGCTACATTAAACGTTCAGCGTTTAGGGCTGTTCTTGGTGACAATCCACCTGAAGGCACTTCCTGTCTTCACTAACAGTTGATAATGATCATGATTAAAGTAAGTGACATCTCCAATGAAGCGAGACCCATGGATGTGGCAGAACCATGGCTGGACTGTCTGCTGCAGGAGTTCTTCAATCAGGTAAACATTGCTAACTTTTTATAATAAACAAATATCTCCCAGTGTCATGTTGGGAGCAGTGCAGTACGATTTTTATTTTAAACAACAGTATTTTGTGTTTTTATTAGTGGCGTAAAACGATTAATCACGTACAAAATAAAAGTTTTTGTTTACATAATATACGTTTGTGTACTGTTGTATATTTATTATGTATATATAAAAGCACACACATACAGTATATATTTTGAAAATATTTACATGTATATATTTATATTTATATAATTTATGTTATATATTTAAAATATAAACATTACATATTTTTCTTAAATATATACACACATGTGTTTGTATGTGTATATATACATAATAAATATACACAGTATATATTATGTAAGAAAAAATGTTTATTTTGGATGCGATTAATCATTTGACAGCACTAGTTTTTATGTAATGTAAAACGAAGAGCTTTGATATCTTTGTCTAGAGTGACATGGAGAAGTTGGAGGGTCTTCCTGTCACTCCATTCATGGATCGAGACAAAGTGACCAAACCGTCTTCTCAGACTGGATTCATCCGCTTTGTTCTCTTTCCTCTCTTCATTGAACTGGCCAATCTTTTCCCCTGTCTGGAGGTGAGAAAGTTCCTGGGAAATCTTACATTTGAATAAGTTAGGAGAACTAAAACAATTTGAGGTAATCAGTTACAACAAAAATTTAAAGGCAAAGAAGCACAGGCAAAAAAACAAGTTTTATCATGCACTGATCAGTTTGGAGATTTTGGTCTATTTTGGTTCTGTAACATGTCCACTTACTGTGTGAGATTACAAGTGACATTTAAAGACAAACATTTCTAACCTTACAGCAACACATCATTGACCCAGTGCGGAAAGCTCTGGATTATTATACAGAGATGGAGAAAGCTCTGGAGAGGGAGAAACAGAACCGGGCCCAGAGTGACAATGTGGTCAAGCCCAGCACCTCAAAAGAGCCAGAAGCTCATCCAGAACCTGGTGGGACGACAAAAACAGTCAACCTGTAATCTAGCCTCACACTGTTAAATGTTCATTCTATAATCAAAATGTAAGTTGAGTTTCAGAATTGTGCTTTAAGGATTAAAGTAAATGTATTAATGCTACATTAACCGGCTAAATATACTGTGTATATATATTCAAAAGAGGGTTAAATAGTTTCACTAAATATAAACAGTGGAGGCCACACATTAATAATACTTATATTTAGTCTTTCAACAACTTTCATTACAAATTCAGCATAAGCTGAATGAAAAGTTCAGTTTTTCTGAACTTTAAAAATTTTACATGAATATCAGAATATGTGGTATGTCACGTGTTTGCTTTAATGACAGCATCTGGAATAAAACTAATTAATAAAAGTAATAAAATCACAGTGTCTGCTGAAATTTTTATTTTTTTTAATTTATCATGAATGTAGTGAACATGCACAGCTAGCCCAGCAGATGGCGGTACTAGAAGCTACAATTTCATAGGCATGAGAGAGGAGGCTATAAAGGGAACTGTACCATTAAATTATGAAAGTGATTGTCACTTCTATGTACATTATAGAAATTGTTATAAATATCGACTAAAGTAGGCCTGGCATCTGAAAATATGCTGTTAAAGAGTTGAGGGTTAAAAATAGAAATCATCACAGCACTCTTTTTACATTCAAATTTATTTTACAAAAGAAAACTTACTTCATTTTACACATCTATTTCCCAAAAACCATATAGTGTCTCTTTAATCTGACGATGCAAATGGAATATTATGCATGCAGTTTTGTATTTCTCTCAAATACCGTCCTGCACAAGTAATACCCAAAATTCCATTTGAACTCCATTTGAAGCCATTAAGTTGCAGAGGCAGGTAAAGCATTAGCATGCAGCACTGTATACATTTGCATAGTAAATGGCTATCACTTATTTTGGATTAATTTCTCATCGTCCTTTACCAACATGCCATTGCATGAAACAGAACTTTGACTGAGGGAAAAAAAAAAATCTATTATTCTCAGGAAGGAAGGGAGAAATTGTTTTATCGGGGCAGTGGATATAGGAAGTACATCGTTTGTTTTTTACAAAATGAATTAATTCTGATCAGTTGCTGACAATTTACCACACACAGAATGACATTTAAAACTAAATATAGGATGAAAATGCTTAACACTTTTTAATAAATTAAATCCACAGAGCTCTCTTTCAAAAAGAGGCATACAAAGAAACCTTCTGTTTGCAAAAGTTGGAAAAAAAAATTTGAGCATGTACCTTATTATAAAGTTAAGGCATAAAGTTACTGGCAGGGAATGTATTGACTGAAACTGAAATTATTAATAATACTAATAATAACAGCAATGGTGGTCCTGAGTGTTGGCTACAATACTGACACCAAAAGTGACCGGAGGACCTTAAGGTTATGGAACATACAGCAAAATTTGTAATTCTTTACAAATAAAGTTATGTACAAAATGGGGGGAAATATATATATATATATATATATATATATATATATATATTAACTATCAGATAGGATGTCCACAAATAGAAGGAGGTTTCATAAGAAGACTAAATAACGTCTAGATTAACTTCTAAAAATACTGAAAGTGTTATTTTAGGCATATGATCTAATAGTCAATAGAAATAATAATATAATATGAATACTATTTCAGAACAACACTGTCAACTGGTTCCCAATTAGCTTTATGATTCAGAGAATGTTACTGGTTTAAACAAGACAAGTGAATATATGTTCAAAGTAGTTTATAGTTTATGAAATATTGCACACAGACAATGGGCAGGAGAAATGGGGTGGCAGTGATCAGAGAATAAGGACACTTTACCCAAACTACATTAACTTCTACTGGCCCCTCACCTGCAGCAAGAAACGTTTAAAAAACGTTTACTGAATGCTTTCTAATGCTACGTACCGTATATATACTGAAAATAGCCTACGGACAGATAGAGTTTCTTTCCTACTGGTTCTGCATGCGGCAAATCCAGTAGTTTATTACTATCAAAGCTACCTCTTCAGAACTGCTCACAGATTCACTTACAGCAGAATGGAAACTGGATAAATCCAATCATTTCCACACCAAACGTATAGTATTAACACTCAGATATGAACTATATGAAGCCACTGAAGGATATGGACCAAATGCTTTTTGCAACACAGTAACTATAAAACTGAATCGACACTGCTTTTGTTCTCTTTCTGAGCATTACGAACACACAACAGCGATCTCTGTGAGAGGAAACACTGTACAACACAACACAATTAAGCTAATCGAATCAGATTGCGGAATCGTTGTGATTTGCGGTACTAAGAAATGAGTCGAGAAAAATGCAAACGTCAAGATCCAGACAACATTTAAAAAACTGCGCTAACATCAATTCAAGCATTGTCTGGACTGTTCATCAAACATCATTTAGCATTTTTCATTGAATAAATGACAATGGAGCTGGAGAAATATCTAATACAATAGACAAAATCTGATGTTTTTTTTGTCATAATCAATGTAAGCCAGCAACACAATCAAGTAGTTTTGCACATGCAAAGACAGGAATGACACCTGATTTGTTCATCTGAGCACTTCAGTGTGTGTGAACAGCTTTTGCAAACAGGCCTGATGAGAATAACTAATTTACAGATAAAGCCTTCACACAAAACAAACAACAGTTTTTATGTTGAATCTTAGTCTGAAGTCTAATTTTAATTCCAATACTTAGTGTACCTGCTACGGAAACCAGTAACTATACTAAAGGTCAGGCACACACTAAATAGTTCAAGACTAGTAGTAGTCATAATAATCAACGACTTGTTTTATAAAGCTTACTAGAACAGAGGAACTTTATGGTGATCCACAGACCTGACTAAGGGTAGGTTTACACGACAACAGTGTACAAAAAACAGAAACGTTTCACGTTTTTGAAAAGGTTTTGTGTACAGACAACAATATTTTGTTCACACAGATTTGCTAAAACAACTAAAAATGCTGTATTATGCATGCCAGGTCAGTAGCTGGTACAGATGTACCGGAATGAAAATTTCTTATCACGATTATAGTGACCAAAATTATCACGGTTATCAGTATTATCATGGTATTGTTAAAATGTGCTGGAGATGTTCAAAAAGTACTAACATATAAAATGGCTTTTTGTTTGCATAATCACTAAAACAATAACATTACCAATGATGTTCGGATTTTAAATGAATACAGTTTAATAGCATGTTCAAATATCTAATGTAAATGTTCAAATAAAGCTTTGAAAAAGTTTTATAAAAAGGTAAACCTCACATTTCAGCCTTTAAATATAGAAAAGGTTTAAGTCTAAATGATTAATAAATGATTATATGTATTTTATCTGCTCCATAAATAATTCTACATAATTTATCTGAATTGTTTAAATGTGTAGAATACACATAAGCTTCTTTTTCATCAACCGGTCAATATTTACAGCAAGGCATGCAAATTCAATCCGTTTTTGGCCAGACAGAAACTGCACACAGGCTGAATGTAAATATAAGTCTCTGTAAATCCACTCTCTGACACTAGGTGGCGCTTCATAAACTGAATTACAGCCGTTTCCCGTAAACTCCGTGGACAATGCAGTATTGCGATTAAGAACACTTCCTTTATTACATGGAGCGAAGATGAAAACAAAATGCCATTGAATAGCTTCTGAAGACAGTCAGAACCTTCAGAGGTACATTCAATTAATTCATTCATATATTCATTTGTATGATTCCCTTAGCACTCTTTTAAAACCTCCCAGCTATTTTCACTCAAAACTATACTACTCTGAGCGCTGTGCGCACGTGAGACTGTTATTTCAAACTCTGCTTTATGCTGGACAGTATTGTTTTTATTGTGAGTTGTTCAAATCGCGGTAATCGAATACGGTTTTAATGATAATTTAAATATGAAACGGTACTAACCGAGGGGAATTTTATTATGATTTATTGTCAAACCGGTAATCGTTACATCCCTACACTGTAAAAAAAAAAAATAAATAAATAAAGTTGAGCGAACTTAAAAAAAATTTTTTTACCAGCTTGAGCAGATTTTTAAAGGTGCTGTATGTAGGATTTTGACTATACTAAAGCATAAAAATACCATAATATGTTTGTAGATATTCAAGAAACATGCTAATTTAACATACTTGTTTATCTGAAAAACAATGCTACACTCAGTTATTCTCCTTTGAAAATGAGCATTCCGGGCCGGAACGTCTGTGTTTGTTATGGTTTGTGAAACCCGCCCACTGCCAGTTTACCCAATTGTATTTCGGCATCCCGGGTTGCCAGTTGGCGGAAAACACAGCGTGTTTAATTTCATTCGTCGGCATGTGCGCTCGTTTCTGTTGGTGTCGTTAATCTGGCAACCTGCGTGTGTGTCAAGTCTGAGGAGGAGGGGCTGGGTGAAAAAAACCGTCTCCAATATTTTGAATTTGGACTGCAATACCTAGTTCAACCGCTGGGTGTCAATCCTACATATAGCACCTTTAAGTTTTTTTAACTTATTTTTGTGGGGGATTCTCAAATTTGGTTGTATAAACCTAAAAAGTTGAGAAAACTCAAAAATCTGCTGAAGCTGGTTGCCTTAAAATTTTAAGTTTTTAAGTTTTTTTTTACAGTGTAGAGTTGGCAATGTCACTTTGTAAACGCTACGCAAACACATAAAACACTTGCACATCACCGTTATAACAAATTAACAAATAGTATCGATTTTTAAAAACTTGCACTTTGATTTCAAAAGTTTGCATTTTCAGGCCCCCAAAAGGCTGTTTTCGTCTAAATGAAGGGCCAAAACGCTTAAAATTTCCATTTTTAGTTGAAAATTGTGTCGTGTAAACACTCCCTTAGTGACAGAATGGATTTTCACTCAGCTGCCATATATTTCAATGACACAGGCTACTGTGCCGTTTCAATCAGAGTGTCATATGAGCTCAACAAAACCCCTGAGAATCTCACAAAACATGCTCAGGTCACATTTCACCAAAAAAAATAGTAATAAATAAATAAATAAATAAATAAAATACATATATATATATATATATATATATATATATAAATAAAATACATATATATATATATATATATATATATATATATATATATATATATATATATATATATATATATATATATATATATATATATATCATTAAGAAAATATAGTTGATTTGGACAAGTTTTTCATTTTTATTATAATATTATGTTATTGATAATTAAGCACAATTTACCCTTTAAATTGTTATTAATTTCCATAATACGTTTTTTAACCCATTATTCTGAATAACACTATTTAATGTAATTATTGAAATTTAACAAATACTATCATGATGCATAATTCTTTACAATGTAAACAAACAAAAAAAATCTCAGTTTTTTTAATGCAGTAATTAAAATAGAGGAGGGCATGCTTAATTTTCATGAAAATAATGTCACAATTTGAGTCTTAATGGTCCTAAAACAGGCTTCATTGTATTTATATCATTTATATTTATTTTTATATTTATATGATTTTTTTTATTCTGATTTTTGGGTGAAATATAATCTGTAAATCTTATAAGGTTTCATGAGATTCGTTTATTTACTATTACTACCAAGTAATGATAAAATCTACCTGATACTGGTACTCTGGCATAATTTTTTGCAACATCATCCCACTTGTAGGCCTGGGCAAAGCGCTGAGTGAACTATAGGCATTATGGTGTACGTAAAAAAATGTAAATATGTTGCTATCTTTTGTATTTTGCTCAGAAATAGTGTCTGTTGACACTGTCTGCAGAGATCATTATGAAAATAGACTGTGGGAAAAGAAACCTCTTAGATTTTGGCACCTATGAAGCATTCCTGCTTCGTACCTGAGGCTGTTCGGGCAAAATAAGAGACCATCTAACATAAATACTAAGACAGGAAGAAACAGAACGGCGAACGCATGACACTTCCGTTGGCTACTGAAATCGTGCAAAAAGGCTCTGTGCTGATTGGGTCTTGGCACTGCATGCCGGCACTAGTTCAGGGTGAAAATTAGCATGCCACCACAAAACGTCCTGCAAATATAGACAATGCAGGGCTTTGGTTAGCAATTAAATGCAGGGCTTAGGCCTCTACTAGGAGAAACTGGATGGACCAGATGGTACTATAGTTGTCACTCCTCCAGAAGAGCAACTTATCTCAACCACTGCAGATAAAATCAGCACCTCCAACTGCCTGACAAGAGATGCGTAAGGGCTGCAAACAACTGCCTTACATAGACGGACCGGGTGCTCGGATTTTGCTTTTAGTTAAGATGGCCCATATATGGGGACCTGTGTTGGAGTGAACGCAATGCACTGCATTTTCAGAAAGGGTTTACACAATTACATGAGATTTATCTCATAGCTCTGGCTCAAGTGGATTGGATGTTCAGAGTCTGTGCCGCGAGTCGTTACTGTAGCCCCCGGGGGAGCCCCGGTTGCGGTGAGGTTTGTACGCATCTTGATAGGGATCATGGTAGTCCTCCTCTACCAGAGGGTAATGGTCTCGACTTTGCTGGGAGCTGGAGGACAGGCGGTTATGGCTCTTCTTTTGCCGCTCGTTGTTCTGGTAGTTCTCATCGGACGTCATCAAGCTGCGCCGCTCCATTGGAGAGTTGTCACTGATGTGATTGCTGTTTTTATTTCTTTGGCTCTGTTGAAAGTTAATAGATATTAGCAGCGGAACCAATATATTACAATTCAAAATAAATACAATTTAAATCTTTCAGAGGACAATTTTCAGTATTAAGCAATTACTTTCAAATATTTTACCATTTTTTTTTTTTTTACCATTCTGAGCATTTTTTGTTTCTGAAATTTCATGCAAATCTCCAGAAATCTCCAGTTCATTCCTATGGTACATTCTATAAAGCTTGCGATGGCAACATTAACCAAGGGGGCGGAGCTTATCAAGGACTTTCAACACATTCTAATCAGCATATGTTGGAATATTTAAAACGGAGTCCCATGTCTCCACTCACCTGTAGTCCAGAGATGGCTGTGGGGTACGGTGAGAGCGCAGTGGAGCCCAGGTTGCGGCCCAGCAGAGGGTTCAGAGGGGTGCTGAGGGAAGTGTGAGTTGCACGCCAGTAGGCCTCCAGATACTCGGCCAGATGTTCACATGCATCCTCGAGCTGATTCTCATCCAAAATAATGTCAAACATTTCCTGGAACAGGGCAGGAACAGCAATCTAGTCAGTGTTTTATATGTCACATCCTTTATTTTTAATGCATTCCATAACGCCAACTTTTCACAACCCAATCCAACCTCAATGAATAAAAATCACATTTTGTCTTAATGAATATCCCGTGTTACTGTGATAACATTACTCTGGATACTCACTGGAGGACACTGAGCTAGTTTGTCTGCTGCCACCAGCTGTACATTTAAATGCTTGCTTTGAGACTTCCCCCGTGATTTGATCAGCCGTTGCAATACCTGTAAGCACACACATGCAATAATTATTGTAGTCAAAACATCATTCAATTAACAGATATTGTTAATAATTTTTCAATTTCTTTAAAGTCTTTAATAAATAAATGCAACCATGTTACCTTGGGAGAAGACACTTTGACATGGACAATAATGGGAGCTAAAGAGGTCTTGATGAGCTGGGCTGGATGGTTGATCGTGTCAGCATCCAGCACAACCAGCTGAAGGGATCTGGCCAATTCAAAAATTCGCTCGATCTCACTCTGAACCTCCGCTGCCAAAAAGAGAAAACATTCAGCACGATGTCAACATGCTGACTTAGAAGCAGTAAACATGTCTAACATTAATTAATTAACTTGCATTCAGTTAAAAACGCTCAATGGCATTTAAAGATGAGCTGACATACCCAGGTTGGATCTGGTGTTGGATCTCTCAATAATGGCTCTCTTACTAGGGTTATTCAGCACAGATCTCTTGGCCAAAGAGATGTCTGCGGTTACTCTTGTAATTGATATCCTGAAATTAGGAAATAAATGTACTGAAATCATGAACACATGGACAGGAAAGGTATTCAAAATCAAAAACGCATTAAACGCTGTCCCTCACCTGCCTTCAAACCTGTGTTTCAGGAAGTCAAAGAGCGCTTTCTGCATCATGTCTGTCACCTGTGTTCAAACCCATGAGGACAGGAGAGTAAACACAATTATGAGCAAAAAAAACCTGAGGAAAATATCTAATTTACTTCAACAGTGTCTAGCCAGGAAATGACAAAAAGTGAAATCTGTCTTAGAGTCACCCAAAAATGAAGATTTGCTGAAAATGTACTCATTCCATATCATCCAAGATGCAGATGAGTTTCTTGTTTCTTCATCAGAACGGATTTGGAAAAAAATTGCATTACATCACTTGCTCATCAATGGATCCTCTGCGGTGAATGGGTGCCGTCAGAAAGAGAGTCCAAACAGCTGATAAAAACATCACAATAATCCTTCCTCCTGTTGTCCTCTCACATCAAAATCTACAGATATATTTGTTTAGAACTGTTTTTGCTTGCAAACGGAGCTTGATCTGTGCATACAATATCTCTCTCCTGACTCAGACAAGCCTACTTTTCACAGGAGAAAACAATAGTTAGTAAGCAATGGATAGAGGACTAATATTTTAGCCATAAGAAATGCTTTAAAATTAAAAACGTCTATTACAAACAATCAGATTGTCACTTTATGAGACATTAATGGATCGACTGGAGTCATGTGGATTACTTGTGTATTATTGTGATGCTTTTAGCAGCTGTTTATACTCTCATTCTGATGGCACCCATTAACTGCAGAGGATCCATTGGTAAACAAGTGATGTAATGCTGAATTTCTCTAAGTCCAATGATGAAACAAACTCACTTGGGTGAATTATTCTTTTAAATAGTGTTTGTAAAGGAGCAGATGACATATATTCTTAAATAATGAGCTTAAATGATCAAACACAGCTGTTTATCTTTCACAGATCAATCATGATATGTGCTCCAAGAGATCTAGTCTAATATTCATATGGTGCATACTAACACACTTGTCACGCTGATTTCAGGGATGTTGGTTATGTTTGTTTCCTCCGTGCTCCATTTTTGAGACTGGCATGTTGTACCCAGAAGGTTGTTGCCTTGGCAACTCTGCTTGGAGATGATGACTGCTATTCAGTGACAAACCGACATCCCCTCTCGCTCGCTGCTTAAGAAGTGATGCCCTGGTTACCATGTCTAAATATACACACGCACACACTATAGGGATTGGGGGAGGCCTACCTCATATCCCTTAAGTGATGGGCCAACTAAGACCACCGGCCTCATGGAAGGGACCACATCGTATGGAGGAATGTGCTCGGCCTGCAAAATAACAGCAATTTGATGTGAAACAATACGCCGTTTATTTGCACTACAATAACCCCATACTGACTACTGCACGAACACTACAATAGCTTGAAACAGAAGTTTGATTCAATAGTATAGTATTTGATAGAATTTATAGCATTGACAAATGAAAATAAAGCTCACTCACCACTTTCTGTTTCTGTTTACCTGTGATGATTGAAAAGAGGAATTTTAAAAAGTAGATTAAAACAAAATCTGATGCATCTTTTCTCTACTTAAAATTCAAAATAAAATAAAATTAAATGAATATTATTTAACATTTTCAATGCCTAGCATTCTTCCTGTATGGTTTTTAATGTTACACTAAATTTCACTGGGCAACACAGCCTCTCTAAAGGTTGTGTTTCTCAGCTATATTTATTTTGATATTTATTTTGTGTCAAGGGGCATTAACAAGATATGAAATGTCAAATTGGATAGCACTAAAAAAAAGAAAAACAGACATGCTTCCCCTGTAATTTCTGGACATTTTATAAAACCAGCCTGTAAATCTGAAGTGAACTGGAACCCTTCACTAAAGCTGACCTGCAGAAGCAGGGTTGGGCTTGAAGGTGCCTGACACCATTTCACCCAGACTGGAAGAAGAGTTCCCACTGGACTTCCTATAGGGGCAGAATAAAGAATAGGGAATGGTGGTAATTAAAGACTGTTAATTAAACAGTAAAAAAAAAAAGAGCTTGCATGTCTAATTGGAATCCAGTTATATTCTAAAAAATAAATATGTAGTACTTCTTATTTTTAAATTAACTTTGCATGAAATATTGTAGCAGTCAGATCAAGTTTGGCATTTTTAAAGAGGTCATCGGATGCGAAATGCACTTTTACATGTTTTTCTTTTTAATCTACTAAAATCATTACCACTTTCTCAAATTTATTTGTGCACAATGCATATTTCTTAATATTAAGACTTAAATGTGTTTTAATGTCACTTTTGATGAGGATTGTATGATCTTTGAATAATATTGGTCTTTAAATGCAAGATATTTAAAGTGTACCTAATGCAATATTTCCACTTCAGCACAATCAAATATACTTCAGTGTATCTTTAGTTGGACTTCAGCACTACTTCCGCACAATTGAAGTGCATTAAGTACAAAATTTGTTGTTCCAATTTATCAGACTTTAATCAGTTTAGTATACTAAAAGTACAGTTGCAGGATATTTTTATTACATACGCAAATATGTAAATGTACTTAGAATGAAATAAATGTATTTCAAATACATTTTAGTATATTTATTTTTCACTAGGGATGTAATATGTAAACATCTTGAAGGGTCTATCAGGATCACTATTTTAGACATGCTACATTTTTCCTTTGTTAAGGAAAGAACAGCAGTAAAGTACAAATGCCTTTGTCCTTCAAACCCAAACATTTTATCTGAGAGAGTGGTGAGGTATGACTACCGCATGACTCAACACTGCTGATCAGTGCTGTTGAGAGAGAATGCAGCATCTCATTCAAAGGGTTTGTGTGTCATTTCTTTCAATAAACCTACAACTACACTCTCAGAAATAAAGGTACAAAAGCTGTCACTGGGGCGGTACCTTTTCAAAAGGTACACTTTTGTACCTATTATAATAGTATAGGTTCAAATATGTACACTTTAAGTACAAATATGTACCTTTAAGGTACCAAAATGGACCCTTTATGTACAAACATGCACCTTTTGAAAAGGTACCGCCCCAGTGACAGCTTTTGTACCTTTATTTCTGAGAGTGTATGACCGATCATACTCAGTATACTCAGTATAGTGTCAGTATACAGACACTGCGCCAAAATTAGTTGTCCCATGAATAATCACCCGTCCTGTGTTCTAAATAGAACAATGCTGCAATGAACAACGAGGTACAAAGGCATTTATAATCATCCTTGAAATTTGCACAGTGGAAATCTACCATATTTTTCATTAACTTTCATTATATTCTTCTTTGATGATCATTTTTGTAATAATTTACTGCAAATGGCTTGTCAGTAATACAGTGGAAGACAGATTTGCATCTTTGTGTATTTAGCCTTCAAAACTGTTTAAGGTTCAGCATAACACTCATCACTCATGCATATTCTCCTGTAAGTCAGTCTTACCCATGGAAGCGGCCCCTTTTTTGGTCTTGCTGTAAGCGAATGTTCTCTAGTTTTAAGGGACTGGGGATGAAACCGATATCACAACCTTCCTTCACCAGTCGCCCAATCCACCAGTCATTGTTGTACTTCTGTGGAAATACACAGAGGACAAAGGAATATGTTTAAAGTCCATTATAAATGGATACAGCTAGACAGGCTCTCATTGAATAAATGCCCTCTTCACCTCTTTAATGTGAAGGAAGTCTTTAGCATCAAAGGAAATGGCAGTGCCAGCGACAGGAACGTCCTCATCCAGGGCACCACAGTAGCTGACGTTTGTCCTCACGGCAAAGGCCACAGCCTTGGCCTGAGACAGATTTAAAGCACATATTGATGAATAGTATATCAGTGTGCTTGAGCAACCTGATAATAGAAATTAAATGCCTCTAAAGTAGTTTCTACAAAATGGCATAGGTACAGTACAGGTAGCTCTGGTTAAAGGAACACTCCACTTTTTTTGGAAATAGGCTCATTCTCCAACTCCCCCAGAGTTAATAAGTTGAGTTTTACCGTTTTTGAATCCATTCAGCCGATCTCCGGATCTGGCGATAGCACTTTTAGCATAGCTTAGCATAGATCATTGAATCCGATTAGACCAGTAGCATCGCATTCAAAAATGACCAAAGAGTTTCGATATTTGTCCTATTTAAAACTCGACTCTTCTGTAGTTATATCGTGTACTAAGACCGGCGGAAAATGAAAAGTTGCGATTTTCTAGGCTGATATGATTAAGAACTATACTCTCATTCCGGCGTAATAATCAAGGAACTTTGCTGCCGTAACATGGCCGCAGCAGGCGCAATGATATTAGGCAGCGCCTGAAAGTAGTTACGGCAGCAAAGTTCCTTGATTATTACGCAGGACTGGGAGTATAGTTCCTAGCCAAATCGGACTAGAAAATCGCAACTTTTCATTTTCTGCCGGTCTTAGTACACGATATAACTACAGAAAAGTCGAGTTTTAAATAGGAAAACTATCGAAACTCTTTGGTCATTTTTGAACGCGATGCTACTGGTCTAATCGGATTCAATGATCTATACTAAGCTATGCTAAAAGTGCTATCGCCAGACACGGAGATCGGCTGAATGGATTCCAAAACGGTAAAACTCTACTTATTAACTCTGGGGGAGTTGGAGAATGAGCCTATTTCCAAAAAAAGTGGAGTGTTCCTTTAAGACAGTCTGACCTTAGCCCTCTCCAGCTGAACGGTGGCCTGCTGTTCTTTCTCCTGCCGGCCGCCCTGCTCCTCATCCAGAGAGACATCTGAGTCGGATGGTCTGCTAGTGTAGGAATCGGCGGAACCCTGCACACACATTGTGAATACCTATCACTTTATTGCCATTTACCATTTAAGGCACGTTATGTAAAACAGCCTCAAGAATCCTAAAATGTATCTAGATGATTTAGAGTAGATGTGTGCTACACCAAACAAAAGGATATGTGGGAGGAATAGCATTTACTTTGCTCTTGCTTGTCCATAATGACACACATTTGTATTACACACATAGTAATTTTATTGTTTTATCTGAATGGGTTTAGACTGCATTAAAAGGTTTTGTTTTAAATAACTATTCATTGCAGTGCATCAAGCAGAAGCTGCTAATTTTAATAATCTGTCATGATAAAGGGTTGGAAAAAACGTTATTATGTAAACCTTAACAGCATAGTAAGCCTTAAAATAGAAGCAGCAGTAATAGTGAAATGACACTTTATCAAGGAGAATGTGGTAAGCATGAATGGGACTTTAAATCAAGGGTACATTAAAAGTACAGTATATTTAGTTATGTATCACTGCTATATTTCTTCAATCACTGAATAAAAACAGACAATTTCAGATTCTTAAATTTATTGCTATAATTAGTATACACTACTCTTCAAAAGTTTGGGGTAGTAAGGTTTTTTTTTATTTTTTTAAAGGAATTAATACTTTTATTCAGTAAGGACACATTCAGTTGATCAAAAGTGACAGTAGAAGAGATTTAGAATGTCACAAGAGATTTAGATCCTAAATAAATATTATTCTTTTGAACTTTCCATTCATATTAGAATACTGAAATGTTCAGTTTCCACAAAAATATACAGCAACACAACTCAATAATAAGAAATGTTGCTTGAGCAGCAAATCTGCATATTAGAAACAAACAATGCTATATATAAAACAATAAATGACAGGTAAAATACAAGAAATTCCACTATAACATAAACGTCAAGGCATTGAAGAAGCACACATCCCAGCTTCCATTCTGAGGAACCTGAAATTATGAATACAGAGTTAAATTCGTTTTAGACACTTCATGCATTATCACAAACAGGTGAAAGGCAGATGTGACAGATGTGAAAGGCAATGAACCCCAGTCCGGTAAGAGCAGTACCGTTTCTAGGCATAGGCGAGCTAGGCGGTCGTCTAGGGCGCCACCAGCTGAACGGGCGCCAATGAGCGCATGTACTGGCACTACATTTTAGCAGGGTTGTGATAAACAGTGGCACGGTCACCCTGAAATATGACTGCCACCCCCACTTTTTTTTTTTTTTTTTTTGCCATGCAATAAAGCTAAGTTCAAAGGCCAATTTAAAATATTGGCACAGTAAATAAAGTGTTCAAAATCAGTATTTTGTTCAGGCAGTATTTGTGGCAGTTGATAAATCATGTTGCAAGATTTGTCCAAAAGGTGTGAGTTTTTGCGCCAATGCACTGTTAACGGATCTGCCTGTCATGTAATATTCCCAAATAAACTTTAACAGCCAATTAAAAAATATTGGTATAGTAAAATTCGGTAATTCATGAGATCAATACATCCTTTATTAAACTGCTTTGTCGAGTTTAATGCATCCTTACGGAGGTGTCGAAATGCTGCATCAATTCATTCACTTCTAACAGCACTTAATGGGAGCAGGGTCATACATATAGAGGTGCAGAACTTCACGTTATTTAAAGGGGAAGTTCACACGTTAATGAGTAGCAAAAGATTAAGTAGCTGCATTGATTACTTTTATGCCACTGATCAGGATTTAATATATGTAGATTTGAGGTAACAAAGGGTTTTATAGGTTCGACTGAAATAATAATGCAATAACTGACACTTTAAATCAATGTTTCAAGCAAAAACAACAAAACAATTGAACAAAAACAGATTAAGTCAAAAAGTAGCCATTTATAATATCTAAACATGTATCCAAATCCAAAATGCAATAAAATTAATTTATGTGTGATTTATGTGTAAATTATGTGCAATGTCTTAGCTACTAGGGATTGTTACATAGGGCTATACAGGCATCTAGTGGCAACACAATGATATTACAGATAAGTAATATCTAAAAATATTTTGTGCAAATTGTGCAAAATGTTTATCTTAACAGTCAATTTACAAATAATGCATTCAGATTTGTGGAACTCACAATGCACTGAATCTCCACAAATTAGTGTCGTTACTATGACAACCAATTTGAATGTGACAAGAGACTGGTGTCTGAAAAGAATATATATATATTATATATATTTATAATTTAGGGGGGCACCAATAGGGATTTCGCCTAGGGCGTCAAATTGGCTAGAAACGGCCCTAGGTAAGAGTACAGTAAACAGGTCTAATGCTGACTTCACAGTGATTGCAAAGCTGAGAAATGCATGTGCAGATGTTCATGCACAGCTTGATGGAAGCACTGAAGGAAAAAGGACCAGATCAAATACAAAATGACTGAAGCTGACAGCAGCAGAGTCAGAAGGATGCCTTGTTCAAAAGTATTACAGAGAATGAAAAAGAGAAGAGGATTAAAAGTCCCATAGGAAAGAAACCCCAAAGAGATCTTTTTAAAATATGTATTTCTTCACCTAGACAGCAATGAGATTAAATGGAGAGCATTTTGAGACCTTAAGCATATGCTTCCCAGTGATCTCAAAAATATTACAAAATGTCCTCAGATTTTCAGAAGTATGCAAGTAGATTTAAACAGGAACTAAAACATTTCTCATTGAATTCTTTCATGAAACAATCTTGCTATGAGCTATGATATCCATATTCATTTACAGTACTTACTCTAGGTCAACAACTGTGTCTATTTTTATTTCCTCAAAACAATTTATAGAGAACATACAACATAAATAGTCTTTTATTTTCTCGGAATGGCAGGGAACTACTGGTGAGATGAGGTTTGGAGGAGTCAGTCTAAAACCAGAATGGCAGTTTATTGAGAGCAAGACATGCAATGAATGCAAGATCAACATGTGCTTTGATCTACTTATCAAAAGATTGTGCTCAAAGCTAACAGACGCATTGAAGGTTCATTAACCCTGTAGTTGTGTCCCATAAGAACATACCAACTAATCTTATAATCTACTAGTATTCTCTTTATCACTGCAATACAGTCATCCAGAATTAGATACAGCCCTCTTTTTTTTTACTACAACACCAGCAATTACTGTTCATGCCATTAAAGGAATGTCAAGATTTACCGAATATGCAGGTTAATTACTTACAACAAAAAATTATTTGGATACATTTCTCAGTAATATAAGTATATTAAGGCACTTACAATGCTTACAAATTTACTCAAACTTCTTCACCCTTAAAATCTGTCTGTGATCCTGCTTCACATTTGCTTAAAACATAAATCTGGGTAAGATATCTGATTTGACACACAAACCTTTTAAAATTTTTTTAAATTGCATCCTTTGTACAATCCATGTATCATGTATACATGGTATTTTATGTTTCAGTCAAATATTTGAACTAATTTACTTAAATCCCTTATAAATTACTGTAATAATGAAGGTGGTATCATTTAATGTGCCATATTATATTACAACATATTACAAAAAAATGTCTTCCAGCTGTCAGGAAAAATATCATCAATGTATCCTGTTATGCAATTTGACAGATGATGCCCATGTCTGTCTTTTCTGTGCTGGGGTTGGCTAAAGCAGTCCGATGTTGTTACATCACATAAACTGTGAAATACACACTATTTCTCAACCACCTATCTGCAGAGAGATTGTACTGCATTAAACCTAATCGAAAGCAAAAAAAAGGTGATGGACAAACAGAATACTGTACAAGTATCTGACAAACACAGAACTATAGTACAGTTAAGAGCAACTATGACAGAATCAGAAACAATGACACAGAGTCAACAAGGCACAATAAAAGAGGAAAATGATGGTCACTATAGGGATTTAGTTGCTTTGACATGATGAAAAACCACAATCTTTAATACTCTTTGTTAAAATTACATTTCATTAATATATCTCAAATAAATCATGCTTATGCACCTTTGAAAAGTTTGGGGTCAGTAGGAATTCTTTTTTTCTCTTATCCTCACCAAGGCTGCATTTATTTGATTACAAGTACTGTAAAATCACAAAATTTAAATATTAATTTTCTATTTTAAAAGCTGAATTTTTTAGCATTCTTCAGTGTCACATTATCCATTAAAATCATTCTAATAGACTGATTTGGTGCTTCTTATTAATGTTGAAAACAGTTGCGCTGCTTAATATTTAAATAATAATCAGTGATAGATTTTTTTCAGGATCCTTTGATAAATAGAAAGTTCAAAATGAAAAACATTTATTTGAAATACATTATACTAATATATATATATATATATATATATACATTTAAGGATGCTGCAGCTAAATTAGTCTCTCACAAAAGGTGATTTCTTTTTACTAAAAAAAAAGAAAATTCCTACATCCACCATATGAAGGTGTTTATTTTTTAAGAGCGGTCTGCCTCCTCTTCCTTCTACCGTCTCAGATCTTGCCTGTCTGGCTGCAGACAGGTTGAACAGACTGCAATTCCAAACCTCTGAACAGATTGCAATTCCATTTTGTGCTAGCACAATAAATATGCCCTTAAGCGCACAAAACTCAGAACTTTAAGAAGTGTGCGTTAAAGATGCTTGATGATTCTTAAAAAGGCAATCTGTTATATTGGCAAAAATTCAAAGACCCTTCAAAGAACAAGGGACCCAAACAAAGATGAAGGGCTGAAGAAAGAACAAAGACTAGAGATACGGCAGTTCGATGAATCTCAGATGCCAACACACACACACACACACACACACACACACACACACACACACACACACACACACACACACACACACGCATCCCAGTAGAGATGCCTCATCAAAGAGAATCTGATTCTATTCCTGGTCTCTCCTCAAAGGTACACTGAAACATCCATTATGTCTAACTGTATGATATCATCACTTCTGCAAGTTCACGATTACTCACTTTTGCCAAGACAGATGTCTCTAGCACTGTGGAAGATAAAGGAAGTGGATGAAAGGTGCACAAGATGTGTCATTCTTTTGTCTAAAGTAACTTGGCAACTCAAGATGAAGCAACTACTGTGACTGGAGGCTGGCGACCCTGCTAAAATGACCAAGTTTGACCAGCTCAGAATTGGTTCTGGTCCACCTGGTGGACCATCAGTATCTCTAGATCTCCATCTCTGTTCACTTAATGATTAGACGCGACTAGATGCTTCAGTTTTTCAAGCTCACAACCCTGGTCAGCACAATGCCCTCACTACCGGCCATCACACTAGATCATGGACCTCCATGGCCAGGATAGTCATGTGACCAATGTTACATAAGGCGATGTGCACTGAGGCGAGTCAAGTGACAGGAGCTGCATCTGCTCTTGATGACATCAAAGCCCCTGTGATTCATCCTCGCCTCAACTCTTTCCATCTTCTCATTCTCCAGCACACATTAGGACCACTGGACCATCAAACTATTCGCTTTAATACTGCAACACAAACAGTTTGAATCTTTAAACTGAGCTGATGCACAATGACTTTTACGAGTCAACAAACACTCGTATATTAAGGCCCATCATAACATTTGCATGTGTTGCTATATTATCAAGTTCAGTGGATCGCAGCTGGTGGTTCACGGGTCACGAGGTCTGATCTAAGTTAAAACAATGCTAATTGCAAATACAATGCAACTTATAAACATGCAGTTAACATAGCAAAAAGGCTTTAAAAGGAAAATCATGTCACCGTCTGCCTCGTGTCATTCTAAACCTGTATGACTTTGTGGAACAATGTTGGTATCTAGGGGTGAGCGATATGACCAAAATCTTATATCACAATATGACTAATTTTATATCACGATATAGTCATTTTTTTCTTTTAAAAACGTTTTTGATATTAAAATCTTTGATAACATAGAATTTTCATAATCCTTGTCACCAATGTCAATATCAAACTAATACAAGCCTAAAAATAGACAAAAAAAACAAACAATCTCAAGCTCACTGAAAATAAATAAACAGTCAGTGATGAAATAAGTATAAGAAACTAATTGCAAGCAATAGGACAAAAAACTACAATAAATAAGAAATGCTACATACATTGTGTAAATTAATTAGTCTTCACTGTGTTAATTCTATCTATCTATCTATCTATCTATCTATGATAGATATAATTAACACGTGTATTATGTATAGATTCTATACATACATATACATAAATATAATTTTTTTTATTATTATTTCTTCTTATTAAAGTTACAAAAGTGATTTAGTCAAGAGCAGTGAGAGATTTCTAGCAATGTGCTATGATTAATATGAATGGCAGACAGAACGAATATTGGACAGCTTCCCCTTTAAGACCGAAGTCCGAATCCAATATACTGTTACATATGCGTTTTCTCTATCGGCTGTTTCCTCTCTCTTAAGACCTGAATCGCTGTCTTTATGAAGGTACATGCCAAGACGGGGATTCTGACACATATAAGTGTGTTTATGTAATCCTCCAAAGCCAATAAAGCGGCAAAAAAAAAAAAAAAAAACGCGGTCCTCTCACATAGAAACGGAGACGGCGCACACATATAGCTCTGTTGTTTGTGTTTCAACGGCTTAAAATCGGTTGTTTTAAAACTGCAGTCCTTAAAAACGTGTGCCCCTGCCACAGATGTAGTTCCTTGTTTAGGAACGAGCTCCTCGTTTTGTTCTGGTTCTGTCTCCCCTTTACGCCCCCGTGGTGGTGTGTAAAGATCTCAGTCATCCAAATGATTAAAAAGTATTACCGTAAACAATGTATTTTGCGACACCACAAAATAAACTATAGAACATAATATGAAACGATAGACTTATTTCGTCCATCCGATATATATCGTCATATCGCACAGCCCTATTGGTATCCAAATAATTTTGGGTTTTGGGCATTTACAGAATCTGCAGTCACTTTAGAAAACATTACAGCCCATGGCCAGCTGGTTTGCTTCCTCTATGCTGCCGACTCAGCGATAGCGATGGTTGGATGGAGAGAGATGGCAGGGTGCAGGACGAGAACATTTCCCCAGCAGATGATAGCACAGTTCCTCTTTCTCATGCTGCCAGCACACTTCAACCTGAGGGCAAATATTTAATTTTCAAGCAATGAATGGTTTAATTGTTAAACAGTTATCATCTTTTTACATATAGTCAGGTATAAATTAGTCATTTTCAAAAATAATTTAATTGTAAATCAATTGTTGATAATTAATGCAATGTTTGGCATGACACATTGATGAGAGGCTCATAAATACATTTAAATACAGTCCCTGAAGGCGTGATTCATCTGCTGCACTGTCCAAGTCAATCCCACAAGACAGCTTCTCAGAAACGACTTGTAAATTTTACTAATTGCAAGCTACTGAGGTATTCAACTTAAAAAAAGTTACATTTTAGTTTATTTTTTTCTGATTCTTAGGAAGTTCAACTAACAGAAGTTAAAGTTATGCAGACTACATTTAGCCTCGGACTGCATTTGCTCCAAAAGACTTTGTATACTCATTCAGACAGATGAAGACTGTAGATCAACTTAGCAAAAATCTATAATTATACTTCCCATTACAATAAATATAGGCAAATAAAGCTGAAAATGTATACTGATCTCAAACTTGATACATCAGAATGAAATGAATCTATCTCTTTCAAACAGGCTTTTTGGGATACATTTGCTTGAGGAGGAGATGAAAAACACCTTAATGAGAATATCCGCAGACAAATGAGATTTTCTTACTCAAGCACTTGGTTTAGCATGAATGCCCATGGAAATCATTTCTGTGCTTCAGCTATCACAACCTACTTAGCAGAAAGACAGTTTTATAAATGACCCAGCTGATGTTTATTTATTACCACACAGCAAAATCTATTAACCAGTGCTTCCAACTTCAGAAGGAGCCAAAATTGGTATGTAAAATCAGCCCGCAAATAAAAAGAAAAAAAGTGTTGAAATATTTAATTAAAAAAATCTAAATATTAATATTTTCCCAATTAGATTTATTTAAAGCGGCCATTTTATATTCTTTTTTTTCTTCCCCTGAGAAAATCCCACCACCACAATTTTTTCATCTTGGTTTTAATAGATTGTCTCTTCGGACTGTGGAGAGTTTTGAGTTCTGCAAGTTAATGCTTACTTAGTACTCTCTTATTATAACTAAACACAAAAGGAGCATTTTTCATGTTATGACCCCTTGCTGTATATGCATACACACACACACAATACAAATATTTTTTATACATGTTCAGTATATATTTAAATATATTTTAGTTACCGTGTTTCCTTTTTTCAGGACAATTTAAGTTAACGTCTGGGGACAACTTTGTCCCTAAATGACAGTATATAGACAAGTAAACCCACACACAACGGCTGAACCACATGCAGCTTTCATGTACTCTGCCTCGGTGCGTACACCATTATCTAACCACGTCAAGTGTGTGGGCTTGGGTTTGTCAAGCCACACGTTCTGCTTATCTTCAGAGATTGTACGCCGTGAACATTTTTCTGTGATGCCAGTGAGTCTGAGAGCATTTGGGTCACTCAAAGTCCACTACGCTGGTAGATCCTTGCCCTGTATTTCTTTGAAAACAAAAGCAGTTAAATCGGTCAGTGAAAAAGCATCCTCCAGTGAGCAGATATGCAGATGAATCACGAGGGCTGAGCACCAATGCAGGCAAGAGCAGTGGGTAATTACAGATAAATCTCTCCACAACACAGCATGAGATCACTACCATTTAGGGCCACATCTGATGAAAGCAAATACTTAACCATAAAAAGAGATGACGATGAAAGCTTTGTGTCACATAGTAAGCCATGAAAGGTACAGTACTTCTAATATCTGACTAAAATGATCTTTAAATCAGTTGCAACCCAAAATTGGAATTGAGTTCTTGAACCGTTCCCTTGAAAACAGCATGTCCGTGAATTGCTCGGTCTGAATTGCGAACTCGTTGCGAACCTCAAAGCAGCACTTGCAGAAGCGGACATTAGATTTATAGAGCCAGATTTTAAGATTTTGATATTGGTTAGTTATTGAGGGAGTTATTACAGTTTACCCCCAAAAATGAAAACTCACTCATTATTTATTCATGTCATAGCAATATATGCAATTCTTTCTTCGGTGTAACACAAAAGAAAAAATCTGAATAAAAGTCACACAGGCTTGGAACAACATGAGGGTTAGCAAATTAATTTTCATTTTGGGGTGAACTATTGCTTTAACTGCTGTAATTCAGTCCAGTTTAGTTAACAATTCACTGAAAAGAATTAGTTTAAAAGAACAGTCGCTACCATCCATTTTTATCAAAACAGTTACCTTAAAACTATACTGAAAACAATCACTTCCGCTTTAAACGCAGTATGAGATAATGTTTGAACTGGTAGTTTGAAACTTCTGCAGTTGCTTTTATTGGAAAGCAATTCCAAATATAACACTGCAGATATAATTCGCACAATTAGCCTAACAATATGGAACACCATCAGTGTCATAAATATAAAAAAACAGGATACACGAAACAATTACACGCAACGAATAGTACCCGCTTGAACCCTCCATTACCTTTAATATTCATAAGCTGTAAGGGAAGAGGAGAAAAGAGAGGCAGACACAATTAGACCACAAGGCTATATTAAGATCATCAGAGGCCACCAGATCTGAGCTACTTTGTCATTATTTCATTCTTACGACATAATTTCCATGATATTTCTGCACCATATAATTCCAGAGAAAATACTTGCTGCAGGGAATTAAATTGTCCTCCACACAATTGTCCTCCTCAGCCTCTCAGCATTTCACAGTAGAGAACAGATATTTTGCCAGACAGACAGACAGACAGATAGATAGATATACAGACAGACAGACAGACAGACAGACAGACAGACAGACAGATAGATAGATAGATAGATAGATAGATAGATAGATAGATAGATAGATAGATAGATAGATAGATAGATAGATAGATAGATAGATAGATAGATAATCCTGTCTGAGGAATTTGGACTTCTAAATAATTTATTAGTTATGGAAAGCAGACGATTCATTCCTCCTGATTGAATCCCCACTGGTACATGGTGTGAACACCTGCTGCATAATTGACGGAGCTAAAATGGGTAATTCACCGCTAGCAAGATGGGCTTTTAATAAAAAACAACTTGCAAACTTGTCCTTTAACTACGTTAGTGTGCTTTATCAGTTAGGTGAACGGAGATAAATTATGATGATTTCCTTCCAAGAGCCACTGATCAATGAAAGCCTAACAACATGCATTTGGTATTTAGAGTGGAATGCTATGTTAACATGACGGTATGTGACAAATTCTGATTTTCTGATCAATTGTTTTGTTAGACAGTCAGTGACTTATTTAAAGGTGACACACCTAAAGTAAACAGTAAATATTCGTCACCAAAAAAATCATAATTTAAGTTTAACAAAATATTTTAAATAAAAAACTGTACTTTTCTGTTTTCACCGAGGTTAAAGCATTCAGTTATGACAAATGTCATAATGATGAACAAAAACAATCAAGGTTTAACTAATAACACCAACATGCATAGAAAATAAAAGGCCTTCTTTCAGACCAACTCACAAATCTGACCTGCCAACTTCCTATTATGAAAAGTGCAAATGTGCGAGAGAGATGTTCACCCGAAAAGGAGTTTTTCCTGTTTGTATTCTTCCAAAAACTGTTCTTCAGTGAAACATAAAATATATTTTGAAAATTGACTCGGTGGAAGTCAGTGGCCTCCAATGTCATTTGATTCCCAGCAATCTTCAAAACCTCATCTCTTGTGTTCCGCAAAAGAAAGAAACTCATATGGGTTTGGAACAATACAAGGGTGTGCAAATGATGACAGAATTTTCAATTTTGGGAACATAAAATATATTTTCATATTTGTCTCAGTGAAAGTCAATGGGCTCCAGTGTTGTTTGGTTCTCAGCATTCTTTAAAATATTTTTTGTGTTAAGCAAAGCCATACGGCCAAAAATTGATAAGGTCATATCACTTCATTTTCCAGCTCTGACTTCTGCCAATAGTAACACTGAGTGGAATGTGGACAGTTTGTGATTCAAGTTAAAAAATAAGGCTGCACAAGTGTTGAAACTTGTGACTGGCTGAATTTGGAGACTGGCTTTAACTTGTACAGACATCAATGCTGAACATTATTGCTACTTCCAAGGGACTCGTTTATATCTGATCAAATGATGCTAATTAAATGAGCCATCCATTACCATTACAAGCAGAAACAAAGTGGCACTTTAAGCAAGCATTCCTTTTGAGAGTAGCTGAGGTCACACTGAAAATCCAACAAAAACAACAATACATGCAAGCTAAGAGGAACTAAACCAGTAAGCAGTGTGGCATTATTAGCGACAGCTCAATGATACGGAATAACAGGCTACCACAACAGCTGACTGATGCTCTCCCCCGACTGCTTCTTCCACGATGCATCTGAGAGGCAGAGCGAGGTTTGGAGAAAGAGTGGAGGTGACAGTGAAACAAAACCTATACACATGCACACACACACACACACACATACGGATCCTCTCCCCTCCCCCAAAACACTCACTGGGACCAGTTACACCATCCACAAGCTGAATTCCTCCAGCCATCCTCAGAGCATCTATGTGAGCATGCATTCATTGAAAAGAGTGTGAAGATGCACACATAGACCCTTACTCACCGCCTCTGAGTCTTCAAATCCATGCAGGTACAAATTGTCGTACATGGAGGTCTGATATTCCCAAGGGATCACCTTAACGATCAAATGCAAATGTGGGATAAGGAAGCTCCAGCGAGAGTACGTCTAACAGGGCTCTCTTACAATCCCCTTGCCCACAATAAGACCACCGAAGGAGAAATGTCAAGCAGATGGCAATCGCCCCTTTCGCTCCTGAAGCCAGCGTATTGTATTAATGAGGATGAAGTGTGATCGATCACATCTTAGAGAAATGGGGCTCTCCCCAGAGGCTGCAGAGACCTGGCATTTTATCAAGCTTCCACAAACAGAGCAGTAAAACAGAGCCTTCCTCAATCAGAAGCTGATGACAAAGCAGCGAGGCTGTCTTCTGATTGGCTGAGAGGAGCTCCAGTAAGAAAGGACAAGTGCTCTCTTCTGTTGACTGTTAAAGGAGGAGGAGAAGGGGTCTGCAGGGTGCTGAAAGCATTCCACTCCTTGACCACTGGGTTTTCTGCAATTTTTCCTCGCCGTTTCTATTTTTGACCATCTTGGATCTCACCTCATGTTCACATATAGACTCCACCATTCATTTCACAATTCATGCATTAGTTCACATACACTGTAAAAATTAGGTGTTTGTAAAATTAAACTGTTTTTTTTTTTTTTAAATGACTTTTATTTTATTTAATTCATTTACTTGAGTGAATTAAAAAAAATTAAGAAAAGGAAAAAAATATTATATTATGAATTATATTGTAAATGAATTATTACTATTATTATTAATATTATTATTATTACTCACTATTATAGTAAAATAAAAAAAACTCAAACAGTAGAGCATGACACTAGCAACGCCAAGGTCATGGGTTCAATTTCCAGGGAAAGTTAGAACTGATAAAACATGTACCTTGAATGCAGTCTAAGTTACTTTAGATAAAGGTGTCTGCTCAGTATGTAAATGTAAATTGATATTATTATGTGTTTCATCTGTATGAAAGTGCTTGCTGTCTGACAACATTTGAGACAAAACCATACTTTAAAATGCCAAACGCAAACCCCCACAATTGGTATATGAAAAACAGCAAGTGTAAACATCAACTAACTGATCATTCTGAGTTCATGACAACACAACACAACACAATACTAAATATGATGCCCAACTCAAAGGTGCAAACAATTGCATCCATATTAATTGTTCATGTTCTAGAGCAAAGGATAAATGGAGCTAAACCGTAAACCATATAGATCTAAGGCATATTTGAGTTAAAATGCTAAATTAAGAAGCATTAATGCTGTTCCTGAAATTTAAAATTGAAAAACTACAATCAACTGAATCTTTACAAAGCAGTAACATTTTTCTGCATTATTTACTTATGAAAGATTTAGAAGTAAAATATCTAAACAATTTACCAGTATAATGCAATGCTAATATATATACTGTATACCACAATGGCGTAACACAAAAAAGAAACCAAAAAAAAAAAAACCTATCCTTATAAATGTCACAGGTCCCTAAATCTCTGTAACCACCAGTTTATGGCAGATATGAAGGATGAAATATAAAATGAGAGCTTGACATGACAGTATTGAACCAGACTGTTCTTTACTGGCAGTATCAATACCTCTGCTTCGTGTAATTACATTCCCATGAATGTGGAGAAGCTATAAAACATCAATCCCATGGGGTCACTAATAAGAGCATATAAATTGCAGCTATAACCATATATAAAAAATCTCTTTTTTTCCCCAGAACCTGTGCATCTTTTAAATATTACTGTTCAAAATTCAATCACCATTGCTCCAATAAAATACATAATGTCCCTGGACAAACAAAATAAAATTAGCCCAACACCAGACATATTTCCATAGAGATGTATGTATCATTAAACATGCAATCTTTTAAGGTTGTGTTGCATTTCTAATTCCGTTATTAGTTCATATTTCCCTTGATATCACTCCAGCTACTGAAATAATAAGAAAACCATGACCAATCAGGTCTTTTCAAGTAATTACATGGAAATGAACTGATGGTGTTGCTGTTAATTAACCTCGGCTCTCTTGAGAATAAAACTCTGGCACACATCGCCCCCTGTAGTTCACAAAGCACATCTACATGCCTGCTTTTCTACTGGAACAAATTATTCTGACTAAAAAAATTACTAAAACACATTCACCTCTTTAATCTACTCTTAATCAAATAAACTCATGAAGAGTCCAGACATCAAAAGAGAACAAGAGCAATCAATACATTTCTCTGTTTCAACTGGATCCCCCGAGAAGCATATGATATATATGTTGAGAGAATGAATACTGTTCATGATATGAAATATTTACATCCACCAATAAAAGAATCGTACTATTATAGATTATGTTTCGTAAAATGTGCATGCATACTTAAATTATTTAACAATGCATACTTATTAGTGAAATGAAATAGCCTATCCTTCAGATCACTACTGTTATTTTCACATTTATTTTAACAAACATCTTTTAGTTACCGTGGATCAGTTATCAGAGTGAAAGAACAGATAAAACAAAACAAAATCCTGTTACTAAATAAAATGCATCTTAATATCCTAACCCTGTAATAATTTTTGTTTCCTTTTAATGCTTAACTGTCATTTGAATGGCTGTAATAATTCTACAAAGAACCCACTTGCTTTTTTGTGATTGTGTATTATGCCCCTTGTTTGCTGATTCCACTATTTAATTCAGTCATGAAAATCTCGTAAAATCTGATATGTCAACATCTGATCATCAAATCAACAGTCATGCTAATCTTGCCCACTGCTCTCAAGCTTTTTTGGGGCCTATGGTCAATAAACACAGCAGGGAAGCAAAGAAATAAATGAATTACTAAAGAGTTTTGCCATGTGACCTATACCAGTGATATTAATAATTTATACAAGCTCCCAATGATCAGGAATTTTAAATGCGTTATTATGGATAACTATAAAAACAGCAACAACTTCCAACAGCTCGGGTTAATAAATCATTTTAAGTCTCTGTACATCAAAATAGGATTGTTTCAGCCATAAATTCAAGGTAAGTTCAAGTAAGTTTTTATATACATGACTACCTGCAGTCTTGTCTTTAACCTTGATCTCAGCAGGTTTTTACCACCCCTGGATTTTCTCTCCTCATTTGAGCAGATCTCTAAGACACATACAGGTTTTGAAGCAAGATGTTTCCTCTCAGCAACACCCTATATGCTCTATAATAGTAATCTTTCATATACATCTGGAGATGCATAGATTCATTTTCCAGAGGACATGGGAGTATGCATTAACCTCAAACCATAAAAATGCAAACTGTACAGAAGGTTCACTAAAATCTGAGGTTCTCATAAATGATTGGGAGGCCTAGAGTGAGGAAGAATATAACCTGAACTTAGTCATGATCTCATCTAAAAAAATATATACATATGAAAACTCTATAATGTAGAGTGTCCTCTATGAAGGGTCTTGGCTGTGAAACCACCTCTATGGCCAGAAATAGAGTGTCCTGGAAGTCAGTGAAAAAGCTGAATTCCCAAGGTTCTTTGGGGACCTAGATTCTAGAATTATTTTGCAAATAGACTGCAGCACGAGCTGCGTGAAGGTGATTGAATATACCAATAGGTTAAAGCTATTTCCTCATTACAGCACTAATGAAATTGCAAGTATAGCAGTTCATTAAATAAAAATTTGTAAAAATATAAGAAATTCTAAAAATGATTCCTACCATATACAGTAAAATAGATATATTTTAAGACATGTAAATTCACTGCAAAATTGTTAAAACAAACAAATGTAACAAAGCAATACAATCATTTTATTGTAAAATACTGTTAAAATTATAGAATGCATATAAATTTTCACATAAAGTAATCTGTCTGGAAAGAATCTTTCATATTTTATTTGCTTCTTCTTAATAATATAATAAATCTAAAATATCAAATAGTCACCAAAATGCCATCTCATAGTGCTAGTAACATCAGAAATTTAGAAAAGAATTACAGTAAATGCTGTTTGGTTACAGTATAGGAATGAAGGCTTATTCCTGTCCACATTATGATTTAATACATAAAGCGTTTTTCTTACAGCTGCACAAAATCTGCAGGGAATACTGTACAATCCTCAAACATGTGAACAAGGGTAGATTCAGGGACAGCTAGAAAATGCCACATTGCAGGCATCAAGGTCATTGGTTTCCCCTGGGATACTTTATATATCTATGCATCTGACAACAGGGATTACATCATATTTCCATATTTCCGTTAGGAAAATGGACTCTGTTATTTCATGTCATATGCATGTGCTGAAAGAATATTTACAGGCTTGATTTCAAAACTCCAAATCTCAAAAAAAAAAAAAAAAAAAATTTTTTTGAGATGTTATGAAGATCCATGCCAGCTCTATTCAGCTAAATGTCAAACAAGTTCAGTTGGAAAGGTAGCCATGAGCAATTCATATTCATCTGATGGCAGCAAGGATTCGTCTGTTGCTTGGAAACCAAATGACCTGTTCAAAAAGCTGCACAAGAGTATAATTCTTTGAAAATCACACAGAATATATATATATATATATATATATATATAGAGAGAGAGAGAGAGAGAGAGAGAGAGAGAGAGAGAGAAAACTGTACAACTTGTACAAAGTATATTTCTAAAGGATTGTAGTATATTATGGAAGCTTATTTCTGCCATGACAAAAAAGGAAATTGTGACTTTTTACAGTTTTTTTTTCAACTGCTTACACACAAAATCTTTACTTGTCACACAATTTCTGAAACATGACACTCAAACACCAGAACCACACACTAAATCTACAAAACCATACACTAATTCTCTGCCTTTGACTCAATTTCATAAAACACTTTTTGCAAAACACAACACACCATTGTCTATGTTACACACAAAAATCTTACAGGAATTAATACTATGGCAAAGGTGTTTGCAAATGTTCGCTTTTGAGATGTGTTTGTGATATTTTGAATGCAGTGCTTCAATTTGCAAGAGATGTGAGGCATTTTGCAGTTTGAGTGTGCAATTCTTGGATTTGTGCGTAAAGTTTTGAAAATGTTTAAGCAATTGAAAAAAACTCAATCTCAAAATTCTGACTTTTTTCCTTGCAGTTATGAGTTTATATTGTAAAATTCTGACTTTTTTTTCCTGAAAAAAAAAATTCTGAAAAAAGAACTGGTAACTCACAATTCTGAGAAGACCAAATTATGAAATATAAACTTGCATTTGTGAGAAAAAAGTCAGAATTGTGAGATAAAAACTCAATTACAGAGTTGTGATATGTAAACTCGGGAATTGTACGAGAAAAAGTTAGAATTCTGATTTTATATCTTGTGATTCAGACTTTTTTTCTCAGAATTGTGAGTCAGAACTGCAAAAAACAAAGTCCACATTGTGAGATAAAAAGACAGAATTACCTTTTTTAATTTATTTTTTTTTATTCAGTGGCGGAAACAGGGTTCCATAGCATAGGAAGGCGCTGAAGTCAACTACGGTACCACATATAATGCGATTCAACATATGACACGTTTTGAACGTATGAATTATTATGCAAAAATTCTAATGAGTCATTTACACTGAGTAACAACCCTCCAAGTGGGAGCATGTTGTCATCTTTGGCAGATTTGGAAGAAATATGTGTATTATGGATAAATGCAAACTCGTTGGCTTCTATAAAAAAATTATGTAACCCAGTTTTGCACATTAGGCACATGGAAAGTGGATACTCAATTATCCACTAAGAATATTAGTCACCGTTCAAAACTCTTGAAAATGTCCTACGCAGAGTGAGCCACCCTTAAAACGAAGTCTCGAACAAAAGAGTTCAATTCATAGCAAAACAAAAGCAAGTGTGAGAGTGCTTCAGAGAGTCATATCACAAACCATTTCAATGGAGACATTATATTTCCATAATCTACATCATCCTCTCTCACCTGGCGGAGGATGAAGCTGGTCGATGTCGTACTGCCGTCGGATCTCTTAAGTCGACTCCGCCGTGAGTAGGTGCCTCTGTTCACCTGCGGCAAAAGAACAAGCTATTAATCTATTCCTTTTCTACCAGCAGAACAGGGACACATTCATACAAACACATACACCCACGTATCCCACCGCAACACTGTCAGAGGGGTCTCAATGGGGTCTGTTAGCTATAGAACTTACCGTCAGAATCAAATGAACTGGCAAAGCATTCCAGCGATTAATCACTTGCATTAATCATCACTGTTTTGTACGTCAGTACAGCTAAATACAGCAGACATAAGGATCTTTGACCTATCCTGGGTGTTACGTGACTAAAAGCTTGACAGATAAGGAGGGTCTATTGAGATAGATGTCAAAGCACATCACCACAAGGAAGCTGAACTCTGCAGAGCCACATAGACATCAATGCAATGTGTTGAGCAGGCGAAACTGCCCTTCAGTATGGCTGGCCGCAATGCAGTCCTACATCGAACCACTTCTGAGTAGATCATGCGGTTAAAATATATAGCGGTTTGAGCTGAACGGATGTTTCCAGTAGTTTGTTGTGCAAGAAACATAAATGTTATGGCCATCTGCTGCATAGGAAGCACTGATGCTTAAAAACTGGGTCAGGTCATGCGTCCTTTACAGCGAAATCAATGAGAACATGAATTATTTAGCAGCCTAATTAAAGACCAATAGATCAAACTGGCATCCATTAATCTTTAGCACGTTCGGGATTTGGTTTTAATGATCCTTTTAATTGTATACTCAGCCTGTGTAGAGTAAAAGGAGAGTTCACCCCAAAATGAAAATATTCTCGACATTTACCCACCAATATGACTTTCTTGCTTAGGTAGAACATAAAGGAAGGTGACAGAATGACAGACTCAGTCACCATTTACTTACACTGTATGGTAAAAAATGCAATGAAAGTGAATGGTGACTGAGGCTGTCAGTCCCTAACATCTTTTTCACAGAAAAAAAAAGTCATTTGAGTTTGGAACATCATGAAGGTGAGCAAATGACGACCATATTTTATTTTCAGATGTACTGTCCTTTTAAGCTATTATTCCACAAAATTAAAACACAAAACCTAAGAATTTTACTGTGGCACTACCAAGGTTTCTTGACTATTTAATATGTCAACAGCTTTTTTTTTCCATGTCATTCCTTCATGTACATCCAATTACAGTAGTATATGAAAATTCCATCTGTACCAACAATAAACGTAACAACATCAAGTCATCCATCATAAGTTAATGGAAATATACAAGGACATTCAGAGGTTTGTATTACAAGTGGAAAAACTGAAACACAAACATGACATAACAACAATGCAAGTGATTGGTGCAGATATGCAATTTATATATATATATATATATATATATTTACACACACACATACACCTGTATAACTTGTATAAAGTAGCTACATCTACACAGTGTACAAAATTCAAAGATAATGTTTGCAGTGCAGTATTACAGATCATCTCTGCTTCAACACATGACGAGTTTTAAACATATGAATTATGAATATTCAAATATTCAAATTAGTCTTTTCCTCTGAGTAAAAACCCTTTAAGTGAGGGCATGCTGTCATTGTTGGCAGACTGGAAAGAAATCTGTGTATTATGGATAAATGTAAAGTCGTTGGATCCAACAAAGACAAACAGAACTCTGTGTGTTTGGTGCAGATTCCCATCGCGTTATCACCTTCTCCCGCGTCCCTACCTGAAAAATCGGCTTCTGAACCCCGTCGCCTATCCCGTGTCGGGTGTAGATGTGCCGGGACATTTCTGCGAGTTCATCGGTCCACGGAGGTGGCTGCCTTTCGGTCCCGGTCCACTGGCTCGGCGGAGGAGGATACTGAACTGTTTGCTCCAGTTTCGCTGCGGTGTCCGCGGTCCGAAGACGAGGCTTGTGTGCGCTGAGCTGTCTGTCGGCGGCTGATGCAGTGCGTGCAGCTGTAGTGTAGATCGGTCACCACTAGAGCAGCATCACAAGCTACTTACAGCGTATTTAGCTGCTCGACAGAGGTCATCAGATATTATGCGGATATTAATCACTGTTGTTGGCAAGATTCCCCCCAAAAAGTTAATGGCTAGAAGTAAATAATTAGCTTTCAAACTACGTCATGCTAAATTTAAGGTACTTCATATGCTTTATAAACATGAAATATTAAAAATAGTTAACTGCAGTTTGATTGATGTGCGTTATAAAACAAAAAACACCGAATGGGATAAAACAAAGAACTATTGCAACTTGTCGTTTTTATGGTCTCTACACAGTGTTTTGATACCGAGTCGTTCACAAGCTGCAGACGCAGAAGGATTTTTTCGTCGATGACTAACAATAAAAAATACATTTGCAGGTTTAGTTTCAATGGATTGTCGGTAAATATTCTCTTTATCTGTCCTCGTTTTGTTTTTTGTGATCTGTTATAAAGTATATTCCGCTCATTTTACCAAAGAGCTGAATCGGACTGAATCGCGAACCGATTTTGATGACCGATTCATCGCAACTGTCCTGATCCTGATTCATAAACCGACGGAAAATATGGAACACGCGACTGCCTAAATATGTAAGTGAAAACAGTGAAAATGTAGCCTACTAAATGTAGTAAATCAATAAATTACTTGTCAGTCCTTTGCTGTTTGAATGAACTATAATTCCCTGCTTTGTAGCCAATTATGTTTTCATAAAAAACTGTTTGGTGTTAAAAAATAAAATAAAATAAAATAAAATAAAAACTATGCTTCTTCTTCTTCTTCTTCTTATAATAATAATAATAATAATAATAATAATTTTGTTTTAATATGATTAAAAGTGTTTGGTATTTGCCTCTCCCTTTTGTGCCACTCCCTTTTATTCAACAATAAAATAATAATTAATAAAACATTTTTTTTTTTGTGAACAAGCCCCTATTCTTTAAATAAGACAATCTATGAGGTGCTAGGGAGAAAAGATTTTCAAAAACCCCTCAATCGCTAGCTATGTAATTTAAAACAAAAATTTCTCAAATTAGTTGACTCTACCCATGAAACATGTTATATTATGATAATTATAAGAGAAAAAGGTAAAGGTGATATAAACACACACGCACACGCACGCACGCACGCACGCACACACACACACACACACAAATGATTATAAATACTGTCTTCTATTGTTGGCTGTTATCTATCATTTGCAAAAGGCTGTGGGAAGATAATACAACCAACTCATACTTTAGTACTTATTTTCATGTTCTGGTAATCAATACTTAAAAGATTATACTGTAAATATAAATGAATGCTAATGTAATGCGTGGCCCATTTTAATAATGACAATAATAATGTATCTCAGTGGCCTCCCAGGAATAGATTAATCAGAACATCAAATGAAAAACAAGAGAATTACTGTAGGGCATGTCTTTTTTTAAATGGTGCATGCTGTATCTACAAAGAGCTGACAAGGAAATGCTAAATTGCAGGGGGGGTTTATATCATACACAGCTGTAGATGATTTTCCTACAGACTCTATGAGGATTCACATGAGGCTGATAATTAGTAGCATATCAGCTGTGCAAGAAGATATGATGCACAAACTATATAAAATAGAACTGAATAATTAACATTCAGCATCTCCAAATCAAGTGAGAATAGATGAGTTTGGGAGGACGCTGTTAAAAGTATTCAACAACAGAAAAGCACATTTTGAAACACGGGTAGATTTTATTTTCTGAAGACTATAAGAGTTCACTGTGTTACAAAAGGAATTTGAAAAATGAGCAGGCAGGATACAAAGAAATCTTGATGTTACAAAACATTGAGTCCATGAGTACAATACAGATTTCCCTCTAAGTCTCTTAAACATACAGGTTTACAAATATACAGCAGCTTTTGAAATAAAGTCTTTTGAATTGGTTTCTATGTTTATTCCGTCTCGTGAAAGAACAAGGCATCTGGTGGTAAATAAATGTTTATAAAGTTAAGGTGCAATACAGACAAAGCCAGATATTTAACATCTAATGTACAATATTTTTTCGAGCAGTTTATGAAAAAAATAAAGACAATTTTCATCTATATTTAACTACATTAATCCCATTGTAACGAGAATGAAAGCTGTCTATATGTTAAAGGAATTATACATTTCCCCATTTCAGTTAAGAAGAAATGGGTGGGTATATCAGAAAAGCACATTTCTTCACATACATAAGAAGCAAAAAACAACAATTAATTCATCATTTCCAGCTGAGGAGTCATAGACCAGATGAAAATTACACTGTATGCAATTTTACATGCCTTAAATTAAGTCAAACAACAGCAAACACCCACAACGCAAACACAAGCAGTACTTGCATATTATAAATATCATTATACAGTGAAACATATGGATTGACCATAAAGGGATTGCATTTGTGACCACTGTCAGTTCTAAAGCGCAGTTTGCAAAGGAATTTATGAATATTACATGTAGCCTATAGTAAACTGTGCCCCTACTAAATCGGTCCCATCATTTTGGAATCACTAACAGCAGAATGAACCTAAAACTGCCATTTTGATTGTAGGAGTTTATAGAAGTGCTCTGAGCATTGGCACATAAATTCATTCCAGATTTGGTGATCCATGTATAATCTTCTTCATACAATCATCCTCTCTTACAACGCATAAAAAAACCCACATTTGCTGTGAAAGGCAAGAAATTAAAGTCTAGGATCAGTTAACCCAGAAATAAATGAAAATGGCAACAATTAATCATAAGAATTGTCTCTTCAAATGAGGAAAAGTATGCATGTGCGTGCATTTTACCATTTTATCTAAAGTTCTCAATCAGCAAAAAGAAGAATATGCTGGTGATTAGCACAAGATGACAAAAATTATGTTTATGGTTAGTGTGACTCATTCCATCAATTCTGAACACCTGCCCTAAACTGCTTCATGGGTTAGTAAGTGGGAGAGAAAATGAAGTGCTTGCTTCCTTTCAAGTGGATTACATCTTTGTCCTGTGAAGACAAATCTTAGCATACCCCCTGACATCGATAGAAACATGAGAGAAAAATACTCTCGACCTCATTTCACCATTTGGAATTTGCATTGAATATTAATGGCTGTGGAGTCAGCCTTACAGGAGGGGTTGCTTGTAGAAGGCTGCTTGTTGCTGTTGAGGTGCAGGATGGGCCGGAGCTGACATCGGATAGGAGGTTAGAGGCAGACCAGGATTACCGCTCTGATAGGCAGACATGTCCATAGCCATGCCCATCTGTGGTGGGTAAGGGGCAGGGGCTCCAGGAGCCTGGTTTACATATGCTGCATTCATGGGGCCGCTGCAGGAAATAAGCAATTTGCAGAAATTTAAGGCTAGTTTTCCCAACACCACTATCAGGATGACACATTTTAAACAAAGCTATCTAAAACAGGGCTATGTTGACAAGTACACTGCCCGGCATCATGTACTGATTCCAAAAATAGTGTCTGAAAATGTGAAGTGCCACTAAGACATAATTCCTTCCTATCTTCCTTTGAGCCAGGTTTAAACTATTTGTACATTATTTTATGCCTATTCCTGATTTCAAGGTTGGAACAAGCAAACATGACCCCTATTTCCACACAATTCCAGTACATCAATTGACATCTTGTGAAGCAAAACGCTTTGTGTTTGTAAGAAACAAATCCATCAAGACATTTTTAACTTCAAACAATTAGTCCTCTATCCATAATATTGCTTTCTCCAGAGAAAACGTCATCTTGTCTGAACCGGGAGAGAAAACAAGCACCGTTTACAAGTGATAACAGTCTAAAACAGTTCTAAATAAATATATATGTGGATTTCGATGTGAGAAGACAACAGTGGACAGACTTTTTTCAGATTATGATCAAAATATGATTGATTTGTTTATTTTAAAACGCAGCTTTTCACATCACAATATGTTAACTGATGGACTGGATTACTTATGAATTATTCTGGTGCTTTTAACAGCCATTTGAACTGTCATTCTGACGGCACCCATTCAACAGCAGAAAATCCATTTGTAAACAAGTAAAGTAATGCTACATTTCTTCAAATCTGTTGTGATGAAGAATCAAACACATCTACATCTTGGATGGTCTGAGGGTGAGTCAGGTTTCAGCAAACTTTTGATTTTGGGTGAAGTAAACTATTGGTACAGTAAACTAGTGAAGATGGAGAATGGGAGCTTCTGTGCCTTTCCGCTCAGGTGCTGGTTTTCTCATTGTTGTCACAATAAAAGTCCCACAACTGACACTTAGCAGCCAAACAGAAAAATGTATCGGTCAAAAATGTATCTGCTGGCGTGGACATGATTTGATTTTTTGAATAGAAGGCGAAAGTTGCATATATAGGAATAAAAGACAAGTTTCTTCAAAATTAGAGGTAGACTAGATTACCTGATGTAAGGAGGTTGTGCTGGCTGGCTGGTGGGCACTGAATTGACTGAAGGAGGAAGGGAGCATAGAGGTCCAGCTTGGTCAGTAAAACTGTATCCCTGTGGAACACCAGAGGACATGTAGGCTCCAGATGGCTGATAACCCTGAAAGAGACAAGAAATAATAAATTAAGAAGTCAGAATAATGCAAAACAAAACAGCTTGTTTCGCAAAATATAATAGATTGAATTGGCACTAATCCTCTATTTAAATGGCAAAGCAAACCTGCATAGCGAGAGGAGTAGGGGCTCCTGGGTAAGTGCCTTGGAGACCCTGCATTTTGGAGTATGCATTGTAAAGAGGAGCCTCATTCATTAGCTGGTTATACAGTTCCAGAGCCTCCAGCACTTTCACATTCAGCTCAGACAACTCTGAGTGCTTCCTGCAGGAATGAGAGAGAGAAGTTTTTCCTCATATGCAAAAGACCGAAAAAACAGCCAGCCTATTCTGCGGTAAGTTTTGATATCAACAAACCTGTCGATTTCTTGTAGTTTCTCATCAATCATCGGGTTCATCTTTTCACAAGTATCTAGAAGAACAGATCAAATGATTAACACTCTTGAATTGGGTCATTTACTCAGTGGAACTGTCAGGTTCAATGATCTTGTGTGCAATGTAACATTTGACAGTAGAATTGTGTAAATGTGATAAAATACTGTGATGATGCATTTTTAACATGTAAATCTAGCAAAGTTTTTTTATATTTTCAAAAAATTTACATTTATAACACTATACTTTGCATTTTATTACCTTGGCAGTAAAAACTAGTTCATGCTGCTGCGTAGGGGTTTCTAACACAACACAACAGTAAGTGACAAGAAATTTGACATTTTTCACTTTTCTGGCCAATATAATCAATCTCTCAAAATTTTTTCCTCTTTTGGAAAGTCAAATAAATACTACTGTGGGTTTTTCTTTTGCTATTGAAGCAAATGGGAATGCAAAAATATATTTGACCACTGTAGAAGTTTCGAAGCCTCGAAAAATAAAAACGGTCCATAAGAACAATATATTCTGGTGATCCATGTAATGATGTGACCTAAAATTAATTATAATGTCATATTTTGTTTGTACGCCTCATCCCAACACAAACGTAATCGACGTTAAATAAAAGCTCAAGAAGGGTCTTCCTGGTACCTTCTAATGTGATCAGCTCTGGGCCGTCAGGTGAGGCATCTGCAGGGTCTGTGTTCTGGAGCAGATAGAGAGTTTTGTCCATTTTCTCCTGCAGGGAACAGAGTCAACGATTAACACAGGACGAGAGAACCTCACCAAGAGCCTGTTGATCATATCAATAACACTTCTCCATACAAGTGGAGACATGTGGCCGAAGATCATCCGGCACTCACCTCATCTATATACACAGGCTCAGGCTCAGCTTTGACTTCAATGATGGGCTCCTCTGGGGTAACTGTCTTCTCTACATACATCACTTCAGGAAAGAGAATTCAGGAGATATGCATGTGCAATTTGAATAGAAAAAATGCATTATTCCTGTACCAAAATCGAGGTTATAAAGTGTATTACCAGGGTCTGGTTCGGCATTCAGGTTGGTGGTGACAAAGTTTGATGGGAAGAGGCCAACTCCTCGATGATTCTCTCCTTTCCACCAGTTTGGATCACTGTTGGATAACAGCGACATTACTTCTCAATGGACAATGGGTTATGGGAAATTTAAAGACAGCATTAACAAATTCACTTTTAAATGAAATTATTTCTCTCTCTTTCTTTTTTTGAGACACACAAAACTTATAAAACACAATATTTATTCAAAATTGATTAAAATAATGTCCTTGAACGATCAGTATACCTGTCATCAAGGATGATCACAAGCTCTCCAGCCTTAAAAGTGAGCTCATTGTCTTCAGCTGCTTCAAAATCATAGAGGGCACGCACTTTACGGGACTCTTTCCCTCCGTTGGTGTTGTAGGGTGGATCAGCGATCATGGTAAGGGGTCGTGTCTCTGCCTGCTGTTTCTGTTCCTGTAGGGACAGCTCAATGGCTGCATCGAGCAAAATACATACACTCATTATCTGGGTACAGAGGACTATAGCTGCTGTGGAGCAGTTACAACGCCAAAGATTTTTTTTTTTATGCTTTGGCAGGGGCCCAAAATCATTAGTCAGACAAGATTAAATAAACCACAACAATAAAAATGATATTAAAGTATGTTAGCATTAAGAGCCTTCCTCACCTTTGGCCAGATCATCATCATCAGCTACTCTGCTGGTGGCAGGAGTGCTGTTGGGCTTTGTGCTGGAGCTCTGCAAGTACAGAGATCACATTACAGCTGATTTGCAAAAACGACATTATATATATTCTTATCTATTATATGTACATACACACTATTGTTCACAAGTTTGGAATGGGTACAGTTTTTTAAAAATGGTTCTGAAAGAAGTCTTATGCTCACCAACGCTGCATTAGTTTGATCAAAAATACAGTAAAAACAAAAGTACTGTGAAATATTTCTACAATTTAAAAGAACCGTTTCTATTTGAATATATTTTAAAATGTAGTTTATTCCTGTGATGGCAAAGCTGATTTTTTTATTGTGTTGGTCCCACTTTTGCTACCAAAACATCCCTGACCCGTTGAGGCACAGACTCCACTAGACCCCTGAAGGTGTGCTGTGGTATCTGGCAAAAAAATGTAAGCAGCAGATCCTTTAAGTCCTGTAAGTTGCGAGGTTGGATCGGACTTGCTTGTTCAGCACATCCCACAGATGCTCGATTAGATTGAGATTTGGGGAATTTGGAGGCCAAGTCCAAGTTGTGCTCCTCAAGCCATTCCTCAACAATTTTTGCTTTGTAGCAGGGTGCATTATCCTGCTGAAAGAGGCCACAGCCACCAGGAAATACTGTTTCCATGAAAGGGTGTACATGGTCTGCAACAATGCTTAGGTAGGTGGTACATGTCAAAGTAACATCCACATGGACATGGCAGGACCCAAGATTTCCCAGCAGAACATTGCCCAAAGGATCACACTGCCTCCGCCGGCTTGCCTTCTTCCCATAGCGCATCCTGGTACCATGTGTTACCCAGGTAAGCGATGCACAAGCACCCGGCCATCCAAGTGATGTAAAAGAAAACGTAATTCATCAGACCAGGCCACCTTCTTTCATTGCTCCGTGGTCCAGTTCTGATGCTCACGTGCCCACTGTTGGCGCTTTCGGCGGTGGACAGGGGTCAGCATGGGCACCCTGACTGATCTGCGGCTATGTAGCCCTATACACAACAAACTGCGATGCCCTGCATCAGAACCAGCATTTGATGAATAGAAAGTTCAGAAGAACAGCATTTATCTGAAATAGAAATCTTATGTAACATTATAAATGTCTTTATCATCATCCCTTTTGATCAATTCAAAGCATCCTTGCTAAATAAAAGAATTAATTTATATAACCCCAAACCCCCCCCCCCCCCCCCCAAATAAATAAAATAAAATAAAATTATACCAACTTCAAGCTTTTGAATGGTAATAGTGTACAAAACCTTTGTATTTCAGATAAATGCTGATCTTTGGATCTTTCTATTCATCAAAGAATCCTGAAAAAATGTACTCAACTGTTTTAAATATTGATAATAATAATAAGAAATGTTTCTTGAACAGCAAATCAGCATATTAGAATGATTTCTGAAGGATCATGTGACACTGAAGACTGGAAATTTAGCTTTGATTACAAGAATAAATTTTGCACAACATCTGATATACGAACACAGAACTATAATGCCATCTATAGGTGTACTAGAGCAAATACTTAAGGAAAAAAAACTAATACTAACCACGCCCTTTACACAAGTAGGTTTTTGAGATAAAATTTATGTGATGACCTTTGAGTGACACAGTAAAGTCTTGTGAGTGACCTATTTTATGTAGTTGGTACTCATTAACAACTATGGAAATGTTTACACGCACTTGTCCTTGTCAAACTAAATAATCTAACAATAAATGAAGGAAAAGGGTAACAAAGAATCACCATCTCATTGGCCATGAGGGCAGTGTGGCAAACATGTGACAGGAAATTCCATTCTGTCTGCTTGATTCTCTTGTCTCAAGTTTACACACATGCTTCAGCATTCCTGACGCACCTAAATAGCTAAAGTGTTAGCACACATGTCATGTGAGAAACAGTGGTCATGTTTAGTCACATGATTCATTTATGATCCATCTCTCATACAGAGGTTATTAACAATGGGCATTTATGGTATACTTTTAATGTATCTTTAAAAACATCATGGCCTTTTGCAAAGATTGACCAAACAAAACAGTAAAAACAAAGAAATATTACCCCATAATAAAATTACTTTAACTTTACCACCAATCAAAAGTTCAATCGATCAAGAGAGATTTAAATTATTAACAGCAATATTGTTAATTATTACAACACTTTAAAAGAACTGTTTCTATTTTACTATATTTGAAAATTGATTTTTTTTTTCCAGAGATGGCAAAGCTTATTAGCTGGAGCCATTACTCCAGTTTTCAGTCTCACATGATCCTACAGAAATCATTCTAATATGCTGATTTCTTGATATGTGCTCATTGATATGTGAAACTTTTTTTTTTCCAGGATTCTTTGATGAATAGAAAGTTCAAATGAACAGCATTTATTTTAAATAGAAACTTTTGTGATTTTATAAACGTCACTTTTAATTAAATTAATGTCCTTGCTGAATAAAAGTATTAATGTATTTCCAAAAAAATAAAAAATATAATCTTACTCACCCCAAACTTGAATGGTAGTGAATGATATACAGTTATTATATATTAATTCATAAATGAAGCCAACTACAACATACATATACTTACAAAAATATTTTCCTCCATTTTAAAATTCAAACATTTGACAATATCAGTCCCAGAAACTTTGAAAGAACATTGCAATGACCTACACTGCAGACATGGCATGACAACAAGGTGACACAGATACATCTGTCACAGATTTCTGTGACCTACCAGTACAGGAAATATACAAACAGAATAACTAATGAACTATGCAAAATTAGGATGTAAGAAGTCGCTATGAAAGTAAATCCAGCCAAATTCCAGGGTCATACATCTAGGCCAAAAAGCAGCAGCTGCTGTCTGTTCATCAGTGTTTGTGTTAATGGACAGCTGAAATCACACAGTGAGATCCAACAGGATCAAGTTGTTAGCTGATAGTAGGAATACCTGGGTGTTTGCAGTGGGAAAGGACACTCCGTCTTCTTTGAGGGACTTGATGGTGGCACTGATGAGACTCAGTTGTGGGTCTTTCTGGAAATCTTCGGCCCACTCCACCATCAGGGCCTTGAGTTTCTCAGCAACCTTTGGGTGAACCTGAGGAAAAGAATGAGGATGGTAGACATTATCAACAGACGAGCAAGTTTATTACACTTTGAAACAAGGATTTGTCTTGTTGTATGTAATTACACTTTAATTTATGCTTTGAGCTAAAGTTCCTTACCTTGCTCAACACACCACGAACTTCACTGGCAAACTCCCGAGAGCAGATTTCTAGGTGAAAGATTTTTCCACTGTTTGAAACGCAGGCACCCAACAACTAAACAGAGAAAATACAGCAATATTTGAGCAACCATTATTTGCATAAAAACATTTTAATAAATTAATTTCCTGCTATTTGAACATACTAAGTATTTAAAAAAAAATAACTGATTGAGACTGATTTGCCAATTTGTAAACAGTTAAATTCAAATGTATATTCACTAAAGATACTCCTGATACTTCTAGGATTTCCATGACCATTTTTTTTTATATAAGCAGTGCACACCTGTTACATTTCTATGAATATTTATGCTTCAAATGTGCATAAATGAAATGTGATATCATAATAAAGATTACTACTAATAATAATAATAATTCTGACAATTATATAACTTTTTATTCTTTAAATATGTGTAAATGAAATGTAAACACAAAATAAAGATTTATAATAATGTCATTAATAATAATTATTATAGTTATAATTGTTATTGTACACTTATAACATTTCTATTACTCTTAATACTTTTAATTTGTGTAAACTAAATGTGACATCATGACAAATATAAATACTAATAGATTTTATTTTTACTAACATTATCATCATTATTATTAAAATTACAAATATTATTATCACAACATATTAAGCAACTCAAAAAATAAAGAGCACATCAACCCACTTTATTCCTAAGTAATATATTTTTGTAAAGATACAGCCAGATGAGAAAGAATTAGAAGATATCTAAAAATAGATTGGGACATCTTTGCAGGCTGAGATGTTGGTGAGTCAGAGTGGGAGCCCACAGAGATGCCTGTCACTTCCAGATGCTACAGCGCTCTGGAGTTTTTAAAGCTTTTACAGCTTTAGTTTCTTCTGTACTAGTTTAGTGTGCAGCGACTATATGCAAGCCATACATAGGTTAACTGTCGTCAAGAACAGAAACGCTGTGACAACTCATACCGTTTACAAAACTGTGGGTGCAACTCTGTTTGACTACAATGGGAACTAAAGATGAAGAGCTCACCGTTAATGCTTGCATGCCTACATGAGGGACCTTGTGGTTCACACGCTTCATGATTGACCTGAGACAATCCTTTGCACTATGACAGAAAAAAAAAGAGAAAACGACAAAAAGGGGCACGAAAATATTTATATTAGGGAGAGACACACCTTTTTTTACATTACAAAATTTAAATAATAAAATAAAATACAAAAATGGGAAAAATAATGCATACAAGCAACATTAATGTTATTGTTACTAAAATAAGCATTAAAACCTTTTAGTTATTTAAATCTTGTTTGTTTGCTGCTGTTTCAGCTCACCCATTGGGAGTTGTCCCGACCCGGTCACAGATATCCATAATGAGGCCCCAGTCCTCTGATGTGCTAGTTTCACTAGTTGCTTTCTCTGAATATGCAAATGAATAAACATTCAAACAAACAAATTTAAATGAAACTCTCAAAGCAATTTTCTCTTATTACAGAGCCATATCATAACTTTAAAATTAAGTCAAAGTTTACACCAGCATGCTCAAAACCTTCATTTACCAAAAAGGCCATAAACACACAATACTGAGTATAATAACAATAAGAATAGTAACAAAACAAGTGTGAATACTATCAATTTACATCCTAGCTATTGAAGAACAAGTTTTTAATACATATTTATTAAGCAAGAGGCTTACATTAATCCTGTTAAACAGACAAAGTAGCCTGTTTTGCCTGTTTTTTTGCATATCTGGCTTGTCCCAACAAGCACAACAACCATTTCTATGATATTACACTAGTGTAGATTATTTTACCCCTCCTTCAAGAATAAAACAACTAGGAGCATTTGAATGAGTAACTTAATGACGACAAGGAAATTTGCATTGCGACATCCAGCAAAGTACAACTTGAAATAAAATGAACAACAATCAAGTGCTTCAAACCTCTCCACAGAGGAACATACAGTGTCACAAGTTCATACACATTAAGGACAAAACTATGAGAACAAAAACATTATACATGCTATTGCATGTTACTTTTGACAAATGATCTCCTATTAGTCTTTCATGCTTACTGGAAATGGGTTAAAAAATATATATTTTTATTTTTGGATTGTGGATATTTTTTTTTTTTTTTTAAAGCAGAACGGTTTGATTATATAACATTATATTAGGAAGGTACTATACTACATCCTGTTAGATGTACTTTTTCATATGCAAATATCACGGCATAGCCTATATAGAAAATATCTTCAAGTTAAAAATCGTTATTTATTGTAATAATAAACATTTCAGCATGATAAACTTTGTACTTAATCCCCACACAACTCAAAATAACTTTTAGACAGAGTATTTCAACTAAATATCGAAAATGTTCAGTGTTCATCTGAAAAGTTACAGAAATTTAGAACAATATTGTAAGGATGGTGTCAGTTCTGCTAACTAATTACGTTTGGTAGCTTTAACAGTTAAATCCCGATATTTAAGACATTTAAGGGATCAGATAAATAGAGGAAATAAACAAAGCAAAAAGCAAAGCTCTTCTCGAGGATATGACAGGGAGCAGTGCGCTGGATCGGCCCTGTTAACTGACTTGTCAATATTACGTTACATCACTTCGACAAAAACAACACTGACAAACTCACCCACATCCTGATCGAACGGGTTTTGACCAAATAAAGGCATTTTGCGACCTTTTCCTATCTATTAAAGGTTAAATTCAAGCGTATTGTCTACGTGTATCGACGATTTATCGTTCTCTCATCCATTAAAATGCGTCCACTTCCACCAGTTGCTCTTCCGTAAACTTAGTACGCAAACGCAATGCCTGTCAGAAACCGCATACGTGTCACAACAAACAAATAACTCTAGATTTCAAGTTATATTAAGCATTTCTATTAAGACTACAAAAACAACTAATGAAATTATTTCATTATTTGTTTTTATAAATCTATATTTCCGACAGGCATGTACGTTGAGTCCTTTTAAAGACCAGTGTGCGTTCTGAGCTGGAGATCCGCAGGTCCGCACTGCCATCTAGCGACTGGAACAGATGTTTCTGAAATTCCTGAAACCCAAAATTCAACACAATTTAATAATATTATATGTATTATTAATAATAAATCTTTTTTTGAATGGTTAAACATATCTGTGAATAAGCGAATCGAAACTGTAACACAGCAACACACAAAACATCATTCGGTGTGTCCTCGCCAGGGGGCGCTCCATTCATAAGCACCTTCTATAAATGTCAGCAAGGCCACACGCCTTTATTCAGTTCACTCGCCGGGACCATTTGGATGATCCAGTCTTTCTAATGATAGTTCAGTCATGTCGGCACCTGCCATGGGGACCAGCAAAACAGCGCACAGTGATTCCAGTAACAAGAAGAAAAAGGGACCCGGAACGCTGGCCACCGCATATCTGGTCATTTACAACGTGGTTATGACAGCGGGGTATGATGAAAATCAAATGCGCTTCCGTGCTCTCTGTTCAAGCGTGTGACAGTAAGAATGGTTAGATTTCAGACAGCGTGCTCAAAGTGCTTGGCAGATTCGCGGTTACCTCCCCTTTAAGTTTAAATCGCATGATTTAGCACAGTTTGTTTTGAAACGACAATAAACGGACATTATTCTGAATATTCTGGTAATGCATTGCAACGTAAATCCTATTAACGCCTATTTAACACGACCTAGACTCTTCAGGGCTGCTGGTTGACAGCGGTCATTGGTTGCATGCGTGAATGCATTGTTCTTATTTTACAGTGGCGGGTCTGTTTGTGCAGTTAGATGGCATTAGTGGACGTACGAGTGAATTTATTGTATTTGTTAGTTTAAATGTAGCAATATACAGTTTGATAGGCAGTAGCTAGTTAAACAGTGAATAGAAGTGCACCTTACCCTTCCTAACCTCGAAACTGTTGCACAATTATGTCTGTTTCAGAAACGAATTCATTCTGTAGAACCTGTTCGTTTCTTAATCGAAGGGATGTTTATAGTGATAAATAACTTTGAGTACAATATAGCTAGGAAAATATTTGAGTTTTTTTTTTGCTCTGTGAATGCACTCATGTATTTCTCTTCTAAAAACACTTGGTTTTCACAGTTTTTAAAAGGTGCTATGTAAATAAAGATTTAGCCTACTTACTAAAATCTATTTTGCTGCCAATTTCAACCGTAAAAAAAAAAAATTAAATTAAATCCGCGAGTACTCCTAAAAATCGCTTGTATAATGATTCAAATCTAAGTATTTAAGGGTCCGAACTAACGAACAATCGGCATAATGACCGGCTATTGTAGATTTCTGTCCTTATTTTCAGTTATTGGACTCAAACAAAGCAAATGTAATCGATTCTTTTACGGTTTTCTAACCTTGCTTTCCTGGGGCTTGGATTGTCGAATCGTTCTTTTTGCGATTCGGTTGAACCGAATAGTTTTCAAATCACTAGAATGTGAGGAATTTGTTTTGGACCGATTTTCGAACTTTTCGAACCAAGTGACTCATTCAAATGATTTCAACTTCCCAATGCGGTTGCAGAAGCAGTAACCAAACCGAGTTTGCTACATTTTCGCAACGTCTGTTGACCAGAGTGCATTGAGGAATAGCCCGAGGATACAATTCAGTCGATGCTTGTTAGTTAGAGACCACTTCATGATATGTCACAGAGACATTAAGCGTTGTCCAGTAATGTACTATGTGCATTGTTTTGAATTTAAAATTGCAATACAGTCCTGTTTGCCTTACTTAACTGATTTTAAAATACTTATATAATATACTGATATTCAGATAAAGTTTGTGCTTCTGCTAGCAACATGGTTTTGATGCTCTTCTATCTTCTTCATGTTATACCATGACTTCCACATACATGGCTGTGACAGATAAAGGAAGTTAAAATGGAGAAACACATCTTTTGAGAAATTGGAGTGTGTATTAACAAGGTCTTGTGTATATTTTGCATCAGTACCTGTGTATAACAATAAATATCCTGGATGTATTTGAATGAGACTGTTACATGCCTCTATTTGCTGTTAACTGCTGTGCTGCAAGAGATTTGCATGCAGTTCCATGCCTGTGTGCATTGCAGAAATGCCCTCCTTTCTCAAAGCAAGGACGAGTGGCACTACAGATTTACTCTATGAATCTTTTTTTATCTAGATGGCTGGTCATTGCTGTTGGTCTGGTTCGAGCATACCTTGCCAGGGGAAGTTACCATGGTCTTTATTACTCGATAGAGAAGCCCCTAAAATTCTTTCAGACTGGTGCCCTCCTTGAGGTGAGTGTTATGGGAGCTATATTCATTTAAATTAATTCATAATTCTGAAGTAGGCCTAAGCTCTATATATTTTTGCAAAAAATGTATTAAGTACACAATTAATATACAGACAGAATCAGAATCAGCTTTATTCGCCAAGTGTGCGCAAACATAAGGAATTTGTTGTGTTTTTTTAAGGAGCTCTAGGTACATGCATGCATAAATACATATATGAAATGAGAACAGAAAGAACATTTAAATAAGTAAGACTAAAGAAAAAACAAACAATTAATAATAATAATGTGATATGAATCTGGAACAGAAGATTTAAATGCAGATTTTTTTTTTTACATTTCTATAGATTATTTGATCTAATATATAAATAAAAATAATATAAATTATAATAATATTGTGAACTCTTCTAAGCCACTTTGGATAAGTCCTCTGCTAAATGCATAAGTATACATATGTTTCTACACACTGCTGTTCAGAAGTTTGGGGGTAATTTCTTTTTTCTTTTTTTAAAGAAATCAATAATTTCCAGCAATAATTTAAATAGAGTGACGGTAAAAAAAAAAAAAGCATACTATGACAATGAATACTGGAGTAATGGCTGCTGAAAATCCAGCCTTGCCATCAGATTGTTAAAATAGATTACATTGTAGATGGATTAAAATAGAAAACAGCTACTTTAAATTATAAAATTTATTTAAAATATTACCATGTTTTTTTTTTTACATTAAAAATATTTTTTTAGTGTCTTATTGAGGTTATTATATATATATATATATATATATATATATATATAATTTTTTTTTTTTTGTACATTTCCTTTACCTGATTTGTATGTTGTTTTGTCTCCCTACAGCGTTTAATTTAGGGGTGTCCCCGACTAAGGATTTTCATAGTCGAATCAGAATTTTCTAATCTTGTCGATAGTCGACTGACAGTCGAATCATGTTTGGGGGCGGGGTCAAAATACATTACCAAGAGTCAAGTCAGACATTGGACAGTCATCATAATTACTAACGTTAACACAGGGGAAATGTGTAACGGACGCCTCGCAGATACAAACGGTGTAAATTATGTTTTGATTAAAAGATAGTTAGCATTAAACGTCAGCGAAAACATAAGAATTCACAACATTTTTTACAATAGTGCTCTCATTATAACGTTATTAATGTTCTGCATTTCTGTTTTGAGCTGCGCGCGCTGAAGATGACAGTAGAATGAAGCATCTGTTAGCAGGTGGTTTTTAATCAATGGGATTTAGCCTAACGCATCATTTATCTCATATTATACGCTTCGTTATTTATATAACATAACGTTAATATTACGGCTTATAGGCTATCTGCATGAACGTGTCTGTGCGGCTCTGAATGAACTCCTTTTGTGGACGAGTTCTTCACGCAACAACGTGCAGAAACACGGTAACTACACTCTTAAAAAAAACTCACAGCGTTTTATTATTATAGTGTTCTCATTATAATGTCAGGGATTATGGAAAGTGAAACTTAAATCTATAGGGGTGGTTGGATTGATTCACGTGCATTAAAATATTTATTTAAAGCTTCTTTCTTTTCAGATTCTTATTTACAGCATTGTCTTAATAGGCTTATTTATAGAAATCCGGTAGTTCTGTGTGAAATCAGACATTGAGCACCCCCATATAGCTAAAATGGCATGATCATAACACCCTGCGAATATTCGAATTAGTAGTCGAATCAGGCTCCTCCTATCAAAGCATCGAATCGTTGACTATTCGGGGTCACCCCTAGTTTAATTTGATTATTTTTAATGCGAAAATGATAATTCCTTGAGGCTGAGTGCACCTTATAATATTTGTTCTTTGCTCTCTTCACAGATATTGCATTGTGCCGTGGGTAAGTGCACCCTGCTGCTAATAACAGTCTCTTATTAATTTTTACTATAAATATGCACTAGGTGAAGTATATAGACCAGATTGGCTATAGAAGGAAAGCTTTTTTTAACCCAGCAGTGCCATCGTCAGCGAGGGTGCTGCTTTCTCTGCCAGTCTGACAGTGATAATGTGATAAAGAGTCTCACTGCACCCGTGGAGCATAGAGTTCACAGTCCACACCTCATTATCTGGGACTTAAAGTTTAATGTGACCTTTCCCAGTGCAAACAACCAGTCCTGCAGCACTCTCTGTTACATCAGAACCATCCTTGCTCTCCTAAAGTATTTTATTCTAATGATTTTAATTCTATCTTATGCCTCTCATAATGTTTAGTGTAACAAATTAAGATTATTTGGTAACACTTTACAATAAGGTTCATTAGTTAACAACATTAGTAAACATGAACTAAGAATGAACAATACTTCTACAGCATTTATTAATCTTAATGTTAATTTCAGCATTTACTAATGCATTATTCATTATTAAAATCACAAGTTGTGTTTGTTAACATTAGTTAATGCACTGTGATCTAACATGAATAAACAATGAACAACTGTATTTTCATTAACTAACATTAACAAAGATTAATAAATAGTGTAATAAATGCATTGTTCATGTTACTTAATACATTTACTAATCTTAACAAATTACTTATTGTGAAATGTTACCGATTACTCATTTTTTTTTTTTTTTTATACTTGCTTTATCTTATTCATAGTTTACTCTGATTAAACACACATTGCAAAAATGGAAATGATTAATCTCTTTACTCCATATTTTAAATTGTGAAGGAATTGTTCCCTCTTCTGTGGTCCTGACTGGGTTCCAAGTGATGTCACGAGTATTCCTTACCTGGGCAGTGACACACAGCGTTAGAGAAGTAAGTTTGTTTAAAGGGATAGTTTACACAAAAATGACAATTGTCATCATTCCTTCACCCTCAAATTGTTCCAAACCTTTGAGTTTCTTTCTTCTGTTGAACACAAAAGAAGATATTTTGAACTATGTTGGTAACCATTGGCTTCCATAGTATGGAAAAAATATTATAGAAGTTAATGGCTACCAGCAACTATTTGGTGCAACATGAGGGTGAGTAATTGATGACACAGTTCTATGCTTTTAACTCAACGTTAATTTAGAATTATTTATAAAGTGTTATACACTTTTTTTTTTTTTTTTTTTTTTTTTTTAAATAATATTTTATATTTGCTGTAACTTTTATTTTATTTTAAAACGTTTAACTTATTTTGTTGTTATTTTAATATTATTTAATTAATTAATATTGTTTCAAAATGTATAATTAGCTTTATTTTTAGGTTTTGTTCATTTTTAATACTTCAGCTTAAAATCCATTTTATTTCACTTAGTTTTCATATAAGTTTTTTCTTTTTTAAGTGGAAAGCACTTTGTAAAACTAATTTATATTTAATTTTATTTCAATTAGCGGAAACAAATTTTAGTAGTTTTAATTAACAACACAGATACTTTACTTGTTCAGGCGACCTACAGTATTAATGGTGTATCATGATTTTTTTGTTTTTTTTAATGATGATGCCAGGTATACTCACGGTAAAAAAAAAAACTGGATATGAAAATCCTAATCAATATCTCAAATTACTTTAGAGCAATCTACATAATGAGCAACCTTTCTGTTGGTCTCATTGGTCTACTGCCATCTAGTGGATTTCAACAGCTGGTTTTAATATTTCAATGCTCATCAACATCAAAAATCCTGCATTAGTAGAATTTAAGTGTAGAGAAAACAATGTTATTTATTTTAAGTTCTTTGAAACTAAGAATCAAGTTCTGATTGTCCATCCCAGAGAAAGACGTCTGAGCTGAAGTGTGTATTTCTGTAAGTTATTCCTACAAGAATCCTGCTTGAACCAAAACTGGGGAGTAATACTAATATTTAACATGTCCATGTGTGCCTGTGAATGTTGCTAAAATAACCTCCTTTAAAGCCTGTATCTGTATAGAAGCGAAGTTGGAGCCTTTGAATGCTTTTTGAAGTGCTTCCGTTTCCGATGTTCTCAGTAGTCCATCTTTGTGTGTCGAGTGGCTTCAGTGAATTGCGATAGGACAGTAGCAGACATAACCGCATGGTTCTCGACTAAATTGCTTGCTGCTTGCTGAGCAGTTCTGTCTCTTCCCTGTGTGCCTTACAGTTCCTCTCGTTTTAGGTCCAAAGCGAAGACAGTGTTCTCCTCTTTGTTGTGGCCTGGACAGTCACGGAGATCATCCGTTACTCTTTCTACACCTTCAGCCTGCTCAACCATCTGCCTTACCTCATCAAATGGGCAAGGTGAAGCCTCTCAGAGTTTATCGCCTGACCTTTTTGGGTAGAAAACTACATATTTTACATATTTTTGTTCTTCGTATATTCACAGGTACACGTTTTTTATCGTGCTGTACCCCATGGGAGTGGCAGGGGAACTTTTGACCATCTACGCTGCGTTGCCATACGTGCAGAAAACAGGGCTCTACTCCATCACTTTGCCTAACAAGTACAACTTCTCCTTCGACTACCACACCTTCCTCATCCTCGTCATGGTCTCCTACATCCCCTGTACGTTTTAATCTTCCTGGACAAAGAGATCATGAATCACGTTTTGATATCTTCCATCTGTAAACAATCTGATTCCTCGGTTGATCTTACGTATCTTTTGAAATCTCTAGAAGCTCATTCTTGTCTTGTGAATGAACGGCTCTGTTCCTGTTAATGACCATCTTTGTCTGTGTTTCTCAGTATTCCCTCAGCTCTACTTCCACATGATGCGCCAGAGGAAGAAAGTTCTGGGTCACGTGGAGGAGTACAGCAAAGTGGAATAACTCGCTCTGCAATTGCCACACACAGCAGACTGATCGTACCGAAAACGGAAACAAGCGGATAACCTTTAAAAGCCACACTACAAAATTGTTTTTTTTAAAAAAAAAAAAGAAGACAAGGCGTTTTTGTCGATTTAACAGGCCAGATATGCAGAATGATTGTTAACGATATTATTTTGGTCAAGAACTGTTACAGTTGGTGATTTTAGGGATCCTGTAACTACACAAATGGCTTTTCCTCAGTTTAGAGGGAGAAGAATGACGTTTCCATACTAATACATCAGCTTCTGTGTGAAAACATCTTTATTTTTTATTCTAAATGTAGAATTACTGACCAAATATTGTAGCAAATATCACTCAGACAAAGGGCAAAAATACAGTTAGCTGCATCTGGTGGCTTTAACCAGAAAATATGTCTCAATTTTCCTGTGTGGTGTGTTTTGTACTCTGTATTTCAGACATTTGAATCGAATTGACTTAAATCTCTCTGTTTCTCACTCTACGCATTCCTTTTCCTTATATTTGAGTATGATTCATAACTCAAACCGTATTTGACTTTCACACTACCTTTTTGTCTACTGATTCCCATCATGATTACTGTTAGTATTTTCTTTTTGTTTTGTGCTGTGTTTCTTAAAGGATCAATGTTAATCGGTTGTTTTAATCAGTATTGTTGGTTTGTGGCCGTTTGCAGAAAAAAAGAGGTGTATCACCCAACGAAATTGGCTGAGTTGCTGGGTCGGACCTCATAGTCAATACTACTAATGTACTAGATGTGCATTTCTGTCGTAGAAGGAGATTGCAGATTACATTTTTGGAGCTTTTACGGCTGGCGAAGTGGAAGTGTTTGGCTGAGAGAGACTCGCACGCCGAGCAGAAGAGAGCACAAGCTTCGGCTAACGGGGGCCAATTGGATTTGAGTGCCTCCAGTCATGCTTTTCCAATGAGTCAAATCTAATAATGTGGAGGGAAAGCTGGGAGTCAAGACTAACTTAACGCTTTATTGCCCGTCTGCCTAATTGTGAACAGTCAACTTCAGTCCTTACAATGCAAATGAATCTCTCTCGAATCGTATTGAAGTGTGAGCCACACTATTGCACAGATAGAGTTTTTGCAAACAAAGTGGTAAGCCTGTTCTCCTTATCAAGCCTATTCATGAAAAGATTAGCATGGGATGAATGGAGTGCAACTTTGAATAACACTGCATGTAAAAGTGGTGTGGCTAAACCTTGGTTAGTAGAAGCATGACCCTTAACTCAAATAAAATGCCAACATTGTCAAGCTTTTGATATTCAAGTTCTGCATGGGACCAGCAAACTTTGTATGAATAGTAATATGATGATATATATTTACAATAAACCATAACATGGGAAGCAAAGCCAGTTTGTTTTTATTACATAAGCTGAAGTGCTTTATCATCCTCATATTTTAGTATTTAACTGCAGTGTAATTAAAAGCATTGTGTCTTATGTATATTTCACTTTATGCCAGGATACAATTAAACGCCTATTACGTTTTATAGTATCTTAGTAAAGGGGAATACAGCATATTCATCCGATCTTCACATGAGGGCAGTAGAGATCTATCTTTGACTCCAGCATAAGGTCTGATATATTTTAACTGCACGCCTTCTGTGTGCTCCTTTTTATTAAGGGGCAATGTTTGCTTCCTGGGGTTTGAATTTAGCCATTTAAAAACAATGCATCACCCTTTTATGTTAAAAACGCTCAAATACATTTCGTGACAAAATACATAAGTAAGCTTTCCTTTTTGAATAATTTACTTGACTTAGAATGAGAATAATTAAGAAATATATCTGGTGTTTAAAGGGTTATTAATTACGAGCCAGTTTTTGCTTTCACATTTTGAATTTCACCCTAAGCCACGCTAATTTTTGAGTTTTTTAATTGGTATTTAGAAAACTTTGGAAAGCCAAATGGGAACATTTATATAATAAAACAGCGTCATTGTCCAATACATATCCACAGTTTGAAATCATACAGATGAGATTAAGATAATTTTACACTCCTTTTTAAAGTTTTTGATTTTCGATTATATTTGAGTTTTCTTAAAGCATGAAAAAGCATTCTGTGGTGTTTAAAATTAAAGTGAGACAAAACAGCTTTAAAGCAAATTTCCTTAGGGGTTGTATCTCAGCATCTCATCTGTTTAAAGGATGGGAGTCATGAGACCTATGAAAAAACAAAACCGAGGAAGCATGACTCTGTTGACTGCAAACAACAGGATGTTTTGTCTTCTCAAACTGACACAAAAAGGAGTTGAATTCTCCTCACACAGCTATTGCCAGCTGACAGAATCCTGCATTCTGAAATGGAAAAAGTGTCAACACGCTTGGATGATAAACAGGAGACAACTTATCCCACATCAGGAGGAAAACAATGTAATGTCGGTTGAATGATGAATAAGTGAATGATGAAAAAGTAAAAAACATGTGAAAAATAAGCATTCCCATGCACATTATTGACATTTACATAAAACATCCAGAAAGGGGTTTAATATTCAGAATATCTGTACAATGTGGTTTAATAAAAAAAATATACGTTCATACCACAAATCTGTTTTGAAAAAAATTATTTATCTCCCATATTTATTTAAACTCCCCCACTTTATTTGCATAACAAACAAACAATTTTCCTCACTCTGCCTTACGTACTTGTACAGCTGTGCGGATAGTCCCGCCCACTTATCCAAATCACGGTGTACTGACACACAGATTGACCAATAGAAAAATTGATTGGCAACTTGTGCAACCTTTTATCCAATAGAATCGCAGATAAGGCGGGGCTTAAAGATCATACTTGGTTGAATGGCAATACAAAGACAAGAAGCACCAAAACGGAGGATAACGCTTAATCAATTCTGTGTGCTTCGGTCTTGAGAATCTGCAGGGAAAGGACGTGCAGCTCATCCGGAAGAGTCAACACGCAGCTCCGCGCGAGCACAGCGGATTCGACGCTCCTGTGGCGTGACAATTCATCTTCTCATCTAGACGCCAGCGCTGGTGATGTTGCTGCTACTGCATCAGGAGCATTGGAGATACCTATCTGCACAGCACGGATGAAGACTCCTTCACCAAAGGACACTTGTGAGGTCATCTTGGGGTGACGCGACTGACCATGCAGGAGCGTTGGAAAGCTCAGGTTTTCTCAGCAATTGTGATCATGTAATCATCTAGTGAGCTGCGACCTCTTATTCACAGGTGTACAGCTTGCGTGGATCAATGCATCAATGCGTACGCACCATGGGCTCGTGCTCTGCACTTCAAGCTCAGACCGAATCACACTTTTGCGGACACTATTTGCTGCTGTCACGAAAACGTGGAGATCTAGCGTGATGGGCGTAGGGTCAATTCTCATTAATCTGGACTAAATAACGCAGTTTTAACGAGTGTGCGAATTATACAGTGACTTTAATGGTGGGTTTAATCATGCTATTTTAAAGGAATTTAGCTTTTTTTGAAAGAGAAAGAAATCTGTTAAATTATTAAATGTAAATTTAATTTGGGGGGAGGCACGGTCTTTCGAGGTTGGTCTCGCGCAAACGCAAATTGCAATTTGGCGCCTTTAACAAATATCAGTTTCCGAGAGTCGTCTCAAACAAATTTGTGACACATTTGTGATACGTAACTCTGTAACAAAGCGATACTTTAGTTTTTGTCATGTTTAATGGACGTATCGAAATTAACTGCAATGGAAAGCTGGCGAGCAGCTTGCTGTTGTTATGGTTACCTCATCTGGCGAACGCGACTTTTGTTTGTTAGCTTCCGTTTATCGACAGATGAAAATACGCGCTCTGACTAACTTGTATAACTTTTAACAGTGCTGATACGTTTCAAACCTATATACAGGTCTACTTCCCTACATATGCTGTATACTTGTGTGGTTTTTATACTTTCACAATCTTTGTTTTTATTTAAGCCGATGGTTCAAGTCTTAGGGGGTCGAATCCAGAGGTGGTTTGTGCATTAGTAGGCTATCTATGAACTAAAATGGGGCGCACAATTACTCCCTCTGCTGTTTACCTCCTCTAATGCTCTAGCCACCTGAGGATGTGTCCCAAACGACTACTTTGTATATTTAATTATTTAAAGTCCTCTATGTGTTTATAATGATGTAAAAACGAGCGGATTGACTTGCAAAATGTGTTTCTCTCTCTCTGAGAGTTTGATTACAACAATTTTACATTGGTCCTAATTTATAAAAGCAGTATGCAAAATGCTGCTTTTATAAATTACAAAATGGACCATTTTTACTAGTTTAGTTTTCAATGAGATGCACGTGTATATCTCACACACCTTTTTTTTTTTAATTAATTTTTTTTTTTTTAAATCGACAGTTTTGTTAACTGCAACCTTGTGTCTTAAATTGGGGAAAATTACTTTAATATAGCCCCCCCCGCCAAGTAATGACTGAAACATCCCCTCTTTAGTGTAAAAACAATTTATTTGGGATCATATACACATGATTGACTAGTTTAACATTTATATTTATACAGTGTGCGACTAATTTAAATCTGTACCACCAATCGGTCTCGGTTCCAATTTTGGTGTCTCTTGCACAAAAACAAAACGCTAACGGCTTTATTATATATTTGTGGCGTTACGCCTATAGTAACTTGATAAATAATAACAGTAGTTATGTATCGTTCAATACAAACAGCTGTTAAGCAGCTGTTGCTATGGTTTCCTCCTCAAGCAAAGGCAATTTCTGTTCGTGAGGGTAGGCTGTACATTTAGCGCACTCTGACTAACTTGCGCGGCTACTGAAACCTTATTTGAAAACGTAAAAACAAAACAGACTCGTAAGACCTCCGACTTTTTTCTTTGAGTTAATTAGGGAGTCAAACCCCCATAATTCGCACCCTGAAGTCATTTATTGCATGTAGTAATCGAGATCATGTCCAGATCTAACAGCGTGAGCCCACCCGGCGCTGGCGCTCCTGGACTGAGGGGAGGGACGGAGCACAGATCCGCTTGGGGCGAGTCTGAGTCCGTGGCGAACGGATATCCATACTCGGCCAGATCCTCCTGCAAAAAGCTCATACGGTCCAACAGTCGGTGGAGAGAGGACGATGACTTCGAGCGACAACCGGGCCGAGCCACGACCACCGTCAGCCGGGTTAGTTTCAGATCCAAGTCTGCCTGGCAAGAACACGGGGAAGAGAGCCGCAACAATAACAGATCTTCCCCGAAGTACCGAGATGGAGAAGTGAGACCCAAATCCGTGGAGCTGGGTTTGGAGGACAGGAGAACCAAGTCCCAACCAGAGGAGGAGCTCATGCCTGAAGTGAACTTTTCCATGAGCGCGTGCTGCAACGGCGTGATGCAGATTTTCAAATCCAAGAAGTTCCAGTCGGAGAAGTTGGAGAGGCTTTACCAGCGCTACTTCTTCCGACTCAACCAGAGCAGCTTGACGATGCTCATGGCCGTCTTGGTACTGGTGTGCGCGGTGATGCTGGGGTTCCACTGCGCTGGAGTGTTTGACGAGACTTACGTGGTGGTTTTCTCCACGGCAATCTTGCTCATCCTCACGCTGATGGTCGTGTGCAACAGGAACGGCTTCCATCAGGATCACATGTGGATAGTTTGCTATGTGCTCATTTTGGTGGTGCTGACTGTACAGGTGATCGGTGTGCTGTTCGTGAAGCCGCGCAGCGCGTCTGAAGGCATCTGGTGGACCGTGTTTTTCATCTATGTCATTTACACACTTCTGCCGGTGAGGATGAGAGCAGCGGTCATCACTGGAATTATACTGTCTGCCATACATGTGCTGGTCTCATGGAAGTTAAACGAAATGGACATCTTTTTGTGGAAACAGGTTAGTACAGTGCATATTTATATGCTTTCATCCTTTGAATTAACCTATCCATCTATCCATCTCACTCAAGACTGTCAACATGGTCATTTGATTGGTACGTAAAGTGGCTGCGATTATAGTCTATTTGGTTATGTGCACACTTCCAAGAGATGATATTTTTATGCAACAGTTGTGTAAACAAGAAGTTAATAATGAGAAAATGTTTATTATAGCTTTTATAGCCTAAACATTTTCCTCTGTTAACTAAAATTCCAAGAAAGCCAGAGCATCAAACTTAATAATGAACGCTGGGACTCAGAGTCTGGACGTGTGAGTGGATCGGAGCGACAGCTGGACATTTATAAGTGCTCCGTGGTCACTCCGCTCCAGCGCCGCTCCGTGTTTTCTGTTTATCTTTCCCGGTTTAGCTGCTAGCGCGTAGTAGAAATTCGCTTATGAGCAACATTATTAGATAATTTGCGCAATGGCCAAAAAGTTAGCATTGTTTTGAAAAGAAAGTGCGACTGGTCACATGTTTACTGCACTGTCCAGTTGCTGTAATTTTTCAGTTCTGTAGCATAGTTTTTTTTTTTTTCAGTAGATCTTTAGAAGAACTGTCAATCCTGAGCCTCAAACCTTTCAGCAGAAGTTTAAGAGCGTTTATGCATGAAAAGAAGATTTGGTGTGTCTTTATCAGTCTTAGATGTTTTTTGCAGTTATGAAAGCGACAAAAGTTGATGATGATTCACCCTTTTTTCTCAGCGACGCCTTGAATTTAGTTGAACAAACACTTTTAAAGTATTTTATTACATGGCCGTGTATGGATTTATTGGTGAATTCTTCCATTATGTTCCTTTTTGGGTGACTTGGTACCTTTTATTGGAAACTAGTAACTGCTTTGCGTTAAGCTGTATGTGTGCAAATAAGGTGCAATATTGAGTCTGGATTATTTTTAATGATTACTGTTATAAATATTAAATATTTCTGAAATAAGTATTAAGACTGCATATTTTTTTATTACAAAGAATTAAATCTCTAAAAACATGTGATTTTTATTTTTTTTTTACATTTTAATTAGTCATTAAATATATACACTGTAAATTTCTTATCAGTGTCAGTAGATTTGATAACCTTAAAAATAGTTCTCAGTTGAATTTCACAATCTTTTGACTCCTCCAAGTAATATAAAATTTTATAGTAAATGTGTTTTAAAATCCTTCGTCTTCAGACATAATTATGTTTTCATTAAAAACACAGACTCTTTGAATGGTGTGTGTGGGAACGGCCTGCTGTGTTTGTTGCTCTTTCCACACAATGCTGTTGTCTTTAGCATATCAGATCTCTCTCTGTTTACATGGGACCTAGCAGGACTCTCCAATAGTTCACTGTTGTTTTATAAAGATCCTGGGATGAAGGCTGTATTAGGAGTGCTCTCATAGATGACTAGCTTTCATCAGGCTGTGATGATCAGTGCTGCTTTTTATGAAAGGTTTTTGGGCTAGAGTAACGACTAAGGTGAAATCAGGTCGCTGTTAGTGTTTCGATGAGGTTTAAAGAACCGTTCTGGGTTCAATACAACGTTAGCCATTTTATTTTCTTCATTTGTAAACAAAGCGTAAAGATCCAGTTCCAGTTCCGGAGGTGCTAGATCTGACTTGTTCTGCCACACATTAAGTCCTGATGAGTGCAGCTAATCATTTGTAACTTTCTGTTGCAAATTCATTGGCAATAATGATGTTTTGCAACTATTTCTTAGGTTCTTTAAGTACCACAGGTTGTCTTGCATACCATTCTTTCATTACAGCAAGACCAGGCTACAAGAAAAACAGCGTGCCGTGCACTTAAGGATAAGAACAAACCAAAGGTGCTTTTCAGGATTGTCTTACAGATCATCGACAGTTCACAATCTCCAGCTCCATTTCCCCTGTGTGCTTCATTAAAGCCGGAGGTGGGACCCAGTTAGAGGAGCTAGCATAGACGGGGGGAAAACAGAGGTGGACAGAGTCCTGCCTGGCACATCTCCAGCTCTAACATGGTTTGTGGTTGATTTAATTGAATTGCCCCACTCTGTAACATGCAGACCCACTGGAATTCAAAACAGATGTCCTCCCTGTCCTTCTTGAAAGATCTGCTATTAATTTGCCTTTGAGAGTGAACCCCTATGGAAGCATTAACCTTCCCCCAGGCCAGGCTGACTACGTGCTCTGCAGAGCGGCACGCTGAAGAAAGCACCACCTCTTGGGACTAATAATGTGCAGCTCACACACAGATGATCTTTTGATGCTCTGTCAACTTTTGCTCAACTTGTGCAGACATTTACGTTGTCTGAGTAATCAATTTACATTTTCTCACATGTTTCAGTTGTAGACTAATACCAGTGAAATTTAATGTGCCACTTAACATGTCTTTCTTTTAAAAGTATTTTCAGGGTCACTTTTACTAATAAATAATAATAATGATGATGATGATGATGATATATTATAGTAATATTATATTATTATTATTCATTATTGTTATTTTATTATTAAAATAATAATAAGGATAATAATAATGATTATTATTATTATTAATATAATTGTTTTATTATTATTATTTTGTATTCTAAATTAACAATAACAATAGCAATAATAATTATTATTAGAATAACAGTAATAATATAAATAATTAAAAAGTGTGTGGAAATGCAAGTGTATCACTGACATCACAAAAAAGTCACTTTAGAAGTCAATATATTGTTTATTTTAATTTCATTCAAATATTATTTTTTAAATACGTGTACTGAATTGAGAGCCCTATAATAATGTTAAATTTTGTATATTTTATTCACTTCTCAAGTTATCATCCTATTGTTGTTTTGTGTAGAAGCATGTCAGTGTGTTAAAGGAAAATGTAAATAAAACAAATAATAAAAATAAAAATAATAATAATTATTATTATTAATAATAATATTTATTATTATTATCATTATTATTATTATTATTATTTGTATTTGTTATAAATAAATCAACTATAGAAATAACAATAATGCCAAAAATAATAATATAATAATTACTACAACAACAACAATATTTATTGTTATTATTATTACAATAACATCAACAATAATAATAATTATTAGAATAATAATAATAATAATAATAATAATAATTAAAAAGTGTGTGGAAAAACAAATATCACTGACATCACAAAAAGTCACTTTAGAAGTCAACATAGTTTATTTTAATTCAAATATTATTATTTTTTTTAAATAAGTGTACTGAATTGACAGCCCTATAATAATAATAATTTTAAATCCAAACATTTGTGTATATTTTATTAATTCCTCATCCTATTGTGAGGTTTTGTATAGAAGCATGTCAATGTGTTAAAGGAAAATATAAATAAAACAGATAATAATAATGATAATGAAAATAAAAATAATAATAAAACTAAACATCAGGGTCCACTGGAATAATTTGGTGTAGAAACAATTTTCACTCAGAAATTGCTAGTAAATATCACAATTACAAAGAAATGGCAAGTAACGTATGACGTTGTGAGGTTGAAAGACTGAAGTATAAAATATTTATAGTTTTTAAATTTATTCATACATTTTATATTTTTATTTATCTATTTATAATGAATAATTTTTTACAGTGTGCTGAAGAAGGGCCTGTTTGAGTTGACATGTTGATGTTTTAAGTCTAATAAAGGCTTTTTAGAAATATGCGAGTACCTGGACGTGGAAGTATATCTATTTAACAAGGAAACATTCAATAATGTATAGGCCTATATATTTATATATCTGTGTGTATTGTGAGGTAGTAGGCAACCGGCCTTATTGTTGATTTTGTTTGGTTACTTCAAGACTTTACAAGTTTCAAATGGGCACCCGTATGCGTAATCCGTGGGAAGGTTGAAGGTTTTTCCCCCATAAAACAGCTGTATGAGTGAGTTTGTGTTACCTTTTAAAATCTGACTCTGACATGTCTGTTATGAGTGCAGACCCTCAATTGTGCTTCTTGTATCTTAGCAACCAAGGCCTGTTCTCACAAACACCATCCAGAAGCACTCAGGGCTTCCCTGTGAGAGGACCCCTGCTTTTCATCTCTTAACCACCTCCAGTGAATGTGCGATCTTACCATTAGAGGTTCAAATTGAGATAATTAAGGCACAACTGCCCCTGGTGCTGGGAGTCTTTACTCTCTCTTTTCTTCATTCCCCCCCTTGCATTGTTTTTCCTGTTGTCAAGGTAGACCTGAGGGTAATCAAGCTCTGATGTGTGTGGGTGGCTGCCCGCACCTCTCTTAAACAATTGCTGCAGTCCACGGCTTATGTTAGATGTCTTGCTAGGAACTACATCTTGAGGTACTTCATTTCACTATTCAACTATAAGCGGTGATGGTTTATTTATCATATGTTGTGTAACCGTTTTTTTTTCTGTTGCATTAAAGGAGTAGTTCACCCAGAAATGAAAATTTGCTGAAAATGTACTCTCCCTCAGGCCATTCAAGAAGTAGATTAGAAGTACAGTAGAGTTTGTTTCATCTTTGAAACAGATTTGGACCAAATTAAGCATCACTGGGTCCTCTGCAGTGAATGGGTGCCGTCAGATTGAGAGTTCAAATAGCTAATAAAATCATCACAATAATCCACATGACTCCAGTTCATCAATTAACATCTTGTGAACACAGGGGACATATTGCACAAAACGTCCCTGCCAAAGCCACAGGTTCTGCTCCATGAAAGCTGCACCAAATTACCACTCATAAAACACTCTGTTTGTAATAAACAAATCTATGTTTTTAACTTCAAACTGTTGTTTCTGACTAAAATACATGTTGTCTATCTATAATGTTTCTTTCTTTCCAGTGAATGTCTGAATTAGGAGATATATGCACAGATCAAGCACTGTTTACAAGCAGAAAGATTTCTATATTTCTTTTTTTCTTTTATTTTTTACAAAATGCAGCTTTTTATTTTTCTTAAGACTTTAATTGATTGAGTCATGCAGATTTATTGTTAGTTATACTTTTTTTTTTCAGATGAAGAAACAAACTCTATAGAATACATGGCAGTAAAGACACTTGCATTCTTAGCACCAAATTAGCATATTACAATGATCATGTGACAGTAGTGTATTAGTATATTATGCCATTAGTAGACTGACTGGTAGGAGCATTTAAAAAAACAAACAAAAAAAAAACTTTTAAACAATTTTTGAAGTTGCATTTGGTGCTTTTAGTACTTATGAAATTACACCCTAAATAAGAGCAGAAAGCATGTTAGATTTCTGTTGTTCTCATGAAGCTTTCAGATTATCCCATGTGGTTGGACTTTATTGGTATTTCATGTATACATCAGATGGTTAAAAGGCAGGACTGTGTCTTGGAGTAAACCATCTCTGTTGACCCACTTAGTTGAGTAATCTTATGGTCATCTTCAAAATATTTTCCATGTTTTCTTGTGAAATTCACTTAATGATTGTGATGACACCTCTACTTGCGCATTTTCAGTTCTCGAAACTCTTCCATTGTTTAATTAGGCCTACATGAAATTAACACAGGATTTGGGTTACTTTAATATTGGCACACAGTGGAACTTGTCATTGTTAATGAATTCTATCATTGAACAACTATCATCTTCTGTAATGCTCTAACACAAGATAAATGCAAGATGTTTTGCACATGGAGCCGATTATTTCTGTAGAGACTCTGGAATGCATCCTGATTCAAACCAAACTCAGCATGTTATTTTTATTGCAGAACCTCCCTCTGTTTCTCCTTCATTTGTCACCCATCTCTTTCTACTTTGCCTTCACAAATGGGCCTTGCTCCCGCCTACAAATTTTGTGTTTGTTATTCCCACATAGTGTCAAACCATGTATACACACTAATTTTATAATTGTACATGGCAGGCTGGAAAATGTAATAGTCAACATGTATTTCATATAATTTTAGTGTCAACCTGCTGTGTGAGTGGCCCACTAAAGCTAGCATGCAATTCTAAAGTCATTTCCTCGAATATCTTAGTGTCCCTCTTAAATGCTTTCTTTTCAAAAGTCTTTAAAAAGCACACAAGGGGTACAGCGAGAAATTCATAGCTTCTCAATATCCTAATTTTTCACAGCTGCATATAGACTTGCATTATGCAGAATGACAGCCATTAATTACCAGATGTTTTCAGTTCTCAAAATGACACACAACTGTGACTTTTGTTTTATTATTTTAAAGTATCATATTAAAAGTATTTTCAAAACTTTGAATGGTGTATGAATAACTTAAATTTTTTTTTTTAATGTTTAAAATTCCAACATTATTTCACTTTCTTCATGAAAAGAATTTAGACAAACCTAATTTTAGGGAAACTGACTTCAAACATCTCTTTTTGATCATTTTTGATTAAATGATCTAAAGGTGAAGTCAAAGTTTTTGCAAGTTTTTGCAAATGCCATGTATGTGTATTTCTCAAATTGTTAAAATACTGGGCTTCTAAGTTGGTAATTGTTAAGTAGGGATTAGAAGTACTATTCCATATTTGGATCTTCAAAATATTTCTTGTTGACAAAAGTTGATGAACTTAGGAACAGTTTAGTGTTTTGTTACTAGTAAGTCATTTAGTGTGATCAGAAGCAGATGCCCTCTTCCATCTAGAAATCAATCATAGGTCTCTAAGCCAGTTCCAATGTTTGCATCATTGCTCATTTTTACAGACAGGTTCCTGAACAGTCTTCAAAAGTTGTCCAAGCCCTTTCCATAGGGCTGTCACTGTTGTAAAAGGATACTGGAGGGAAGCCAGCTGGCCATGTTTTCATGTTCATTTTTGCATTGTAATCAGGAATAAACCATTTCTCACAATGTTTTACACAGAGGGTGTGGGGAACATTCAAACTTTTTGTAGTCAATATACATTCCACAAATTATTAGTAAAATTGTTATTGAAAGAATTTAGCTCTGTAGCACAGCTCAAAGAGCTCTGACAGGCAAAGATCCAGGAAATGACACCGAGTCAAAAGGAACATATGGCTAGTCAGTGAAACACTCAGATGTGATAACCGCATTTCTATCAGCTACTTCACTAATGCAGAACAAAAGAGAAGTGTGATTCAAGTTATTCCAGATCAGTAGGCTTTACATGGGAAATTTAGGCTACATTTACTTGCAAAATGTTTGAGGAATATGAACTGCACTGACGTTTTCATTCCTCAACGAGCAGAAGTGACAGTTCATGTTCTCTCTCTCTCCACTTTCCAGGAAGAGAAACTCGATATGCTTCTATAAGTGGCAGGCAAATGACCTATTCTGCCTATAGTCAAATCATTTTGATATAAAATTAACTGTTATTTGCTTATCATTGTCACTGTGTCCTTTTCTGTGTGAGGCGATTTTATGTTGTCAGGAAAGATCAAGTCAAATTTGTATTTGCTCTCTTCTTTCAGGGTTAGAAATGTAAATAAATGTTCAGTGGATCAGATCTAATCTAATTATATTTTCAGGTAAACTACGGGTGGAAAAACCTCTTGGCTGCCTTATTCATTCTTAGGAGTTGCTATAAAATGGGCCTTTGCACAAAAATAATTAGCTCGCCCACATAACAGATGCCATTGTTTTGTAAATAACCAGGTTTTAGTGACTAAGGAACAGATTTCAAGTTTGATGTCACAAACATTTCAGGCATTTGCTTCTCACTCTAGCGGTTGCATGCTGTTGGAGTGAGATGTGGCGCTTTTCTTGACATACTTTTACTAGAAAAGGTGTAGTAAATACTATTTTAATAATGGCTTTAGAAGGCGTGAGCTGAGAAATGTGTCAAGATGACTTTACTGCACCCACCTAAAGAGGGTCCCCAGGACCAGGATCGAAAACCACTGGTCCACTTTACTGGACTGTAAGGTTCATTATAGGTGAACAGTTGACCTTGGTTATTCTGTAACGTTACAAACGTTAAATTGAGTGGTGGTACATTTAATACATTTTATTATTAATATTTCAAAACATTCAAAACTCATTTTTTTAATTGCACATTTTAAATGTTTAACTGCATAATATATATATGTAATAAATACTACAGCCCAAACCTGTTACTTCACCATATATCTCAATTTTTAAATGATTTAACATTGCATTGTTTGTAATCTTACTGTTTTTAGTCAAAGCTATGAATAACAGTGAAATGCAGTGAAAGGACATTCTCAGAAGTCACCATGTGACATATTACTGTATCATTATTATTATGAATATATTTGTGTAAATAATTTGTTGTTTCTAATTTTGGTTATGTTTAGTGTTATTTAGTAAATGTTTGTTGCATTATTTTAGTGTAGTGTGTTATTCTGATGGGGCGTTTGGTCTTTGTACGTAAGACCCTGTGCACCAGTATATACTGTATATACAAGTATCGGCAATGTTTTATGGACAGGTCACTTGCGTTTAATTATGATTCAGCAAGACGGGTTCTGTTGGGCCACCTGTATTACTATGGTGGTTGTCAGTAAATTTTAAAGTAAAAAGCAGATTTTGGTAATTCTTGGAGCTTGGTACATGTATGTTAACATTATATTACTTAAAACGTGGTTATAACTTCTAAAATGTGCATGCACCAATATGCATCCCATTATACTGGGATTGTCACAGTATTTTTATTTTTTTTTTACTTGTTTTTCACAGTAAATGTAAGAACTCTTTTACAGTGCAGATAAAGTATGCAATCCCGAGTCAAAAATTTGGTTGTGGACATATCATTTTTCATGTTGTTAAAAGGTTTTTATTTAAAATTTATTAGTAATCAAATACATTGCTAATGTTTTTAAAGCATTTTATAACGTAATGTTTTTCATATTTTTACATGTGGACATGGTTTGCAATGTGGTTGAATGAGCCGCTCCCTCAGTGGGAGAGAAGAAAGGCCAAACTCTTTCTCATCTCAAACTGCTGTGATGAAAATTTAATGTGAGGTTCTGCTACCCTTTGCCTTGATTGTACGTTTTCTCCCTCCTCTTTTTATCATCCAGCTGGATTAATATTTATAGAAAAAAGAAGAGATTATGCCATGAAGGCTCTAAAGAAACTGATTTGCATGCCATGAATTCCATCACTCTGCTAAAAAGGAAATATAGTCGGATGGATCTCGCAACACCTGCTGTTTGCTAGATGAACATTTATTATTTTTAAGGCTGACAATTATATTTTGTTGTGTTGCTGGCAAAGTCAATTTGTTGTAATACCACAAGGGTAGGTAACCACATGACTAGTCGGGGGTACTAGTCAACTATTCACTCCTGTAAGAAAACCTTTTATAATTGGCCTAGTTTATAAAGGTCCAGACCCAGGTGAAAAACAAGTGCACTTCCATAATGTACTTAAAGTGCTCTATTTTTGCACACTAATTTTGTACTTAATATGCTAAAAATGATCTTTTAGTACTTCCTAAGATAAACGTAAGATCATCTAAGTGTACTCAACTGTGCTATTTTGAGACACCATGAATATGAACTTTTAACATACTATCTTTGTATTTAAAAATGTATTTAGTTACCACTTGTAGTACACTTGAACCCATCTTTCATTCACTAGTACACTCAAGTGTACTACAAGTGGTAGCTAAATATATTTTTTAAATACAAAGATAGTATGTTAAAAGTTCATATTCATGTTGTCTCAAAATAGCACAGTTGAGTACACTTAGATGATCTCAAGTTTGTCTTAAGAAGCACTAAAGGATCATTTTTAGTATATTAAGTACAAAATTAGTGCGCGAAAATAGAGCACTTTAAGTACATTACGGAAGTGCACTTGTTTTTCACCTGGGGAGTCTGCACTAATAGAAGCGGATGGATGCTTTTTAGACATGTCTACAGCATCACTGATGTTGAACCTTGATATGCCATTGTAATCTTGAAAATGTTACATTGTACAAGGTCCTTGCCCACCTTGCTGAAATGAACCCTCGCAGCAGCATGAAGATGTGAAGTAAATAAAAAACATTTAAAATATATATTTCTATCTTTTTATTTTCTCTATATTTTGTTTTATATTTTTATACTTTATTTTTATAAATTGTAATTATATATATTAGAAATTTAATTATAAAAACATTTAGACAAAAATACCCAAGGTTTCAAAGATTTTTTTCCCCTCTGACAACAGCTTATTGCTGTGGCTTTAAAAAAAAAAAAAAAAAAAAAAATATATATATATATATATATATATATATATATATATATACAACTGTCATCCAGTTATAGCATAAAGATTAATAGCAGACCATGAATATGTTCATGTCTGCGGCAATGTTGGCCCAGCAGAGGGTTGTCAGTGATTCAGCTCTCCTCACAACACAGTGAAAGGCTACTTAGCCGCTAATTAGTTGCTCATCCCACATTATTGCAGTTCCACCATGTAGTATTTTATCATGTAGTGCAATATAATTTAGAAAAGATGGAACTTTTTAAAATTAAAAAAAATTAATTTCTTCCTTTCTAACAGACTTTTTAAAAAGTCAGTTATCAGTTATCATCTCACCAGAGCCAAAACACATACTAAAATTAAACTGGCATGGTTACCAGACAACTGGGCAAAAATGGGCAACAAAATGGGCAAATACTGGTGAATTTATTGACCTGGCTATATCGGTCCGTTACTAATAATAATATCAGATCTGGTTCTTGTTTCTGCTGGATAGAGGTGTGAATGTGAGTTGTGGGAGGTTGTGTGATAATGACAGTGATGTACAGGGTCGTGTCAGTGAGCAAAAAGGCAGCAGGTCTTGTCTACCTATTAACTGGACAATGTCATCAGCAACATTTCTCTTGCTCCCAAAATGGGCTTGAGAAAGTATGCATGGGCTGGTGACTTTGTGTGTAAGATTGGAAACTTCTATAATGTTAAAGATTTGCAGTAATACATTTCTTGTAGCTATAGATTTGTAAAAACATGTCACCTTTTCTTTGCTTTCTTCTTCTTTTTTTAAAAATAAAGTCAAAGCTTCACATGTGAAACTCCATGTTTTCAGAGACTAAAGTTTGCTCTCCCATAGTTTTTAGACTCCCACACTCAGTTTTGGTGTCTCTAGAGAATCTGAAACCATTTTTAACAAACCACGTGTCTAGATGGTTGTAAAAATATTCTGTAATCTCAACCCAGTCAATCCCAATGGGAAAGTTTAGGCCAAAACACTGTCGTTCAGTTCCCCTTTCCCCCCTCTCTTATACACTAACAGTCAAAATTTTGGACACACCTACAATATTTATTTATTTATTTTAACCATTTTTAAAGAAAAGGACAGTCATCAAAACTATGTTTTATACTGTAGCTGTCTTTTTCATGCAACAAATGTGCGTACAAATACATTTTAAGGGTGAGCACAGCAATAAGAAGTACATTTTCACTTAACACATTTAAAGTAAGCAGTATGTTTCCTCAGCATTTGGAAAATCAGTAAATTGAGACTTTGCTGCTTCATGACAAAAAAACATGTACAATGTATCTGATTAAAAAATATAGATTTGTTATGTAGAAATCTACTTGGTGCATTTTAGTGTTATAGCAAATAAGGGCTTGATAAGCAAGAACTACAACTAGCCTGTAGTTGATCAATTTGCTTGTGCTTTCTTAATTAAAAACATGGCACAAAAATAAAAGTTTTCTTTTCTGATGGTATTTATCAGTTTAATTAGTATTTAATATCTCTAAAATGCCAGTAAAGGCTTGTTTTGTGATTCTTGTGATGCATACAGGCTTGTCTTCCATACAAGATCTTCTCTTGTAGTACATCTCCAAACTAATCAGCTAACCTGAATTGATTTTGACTGAAGAAATGTGAATCCACATCTCTGTTATCAATGCGTACAACTTTGTCGGGTTTAGTTCTACTCTGTTAATATCGGATGGATAAACAAGAGCCCCATTTGGTGCAGATGGATCAGCCCTATAGGTCCTTCAGTGTGCTATAGGCCTCTGGGAACACAGACGTTCAATGTGACTGTGACAGGCAGGCATGATGAAATTCTCCAGCTCTTAGTCGACATCCTGAGAGAGACATGGAATAACTCATATAACTATAATTTTATGGCAAACCCCAGCTGACAGCCCCAGGACCCCCATCATGACAGCATTTCTCCTGGAGCACTTGAGGAATGCAGCAAAGATGATTTAAAGGGATAGTTCACCCAAAAATGAACATTTTGTCATCATTCTCACCCTCTTGTCATGGCAAACCTGTATCTGTAGACTATTTTCATGTTTTTTTGTGCAATTGCTAAGGGGCACTGAAGCTTACAAGCTTCAAAAATGAAACAAATGTACTAGTCCATAGGAATTGTGCACTATATTCGTTAACCAGGTTTCACGAACAGAAATCATTCATCTTTTTGAACCAATTCATTTTTCCCCCAAGACTTTGAAGAAAGTCATACAGATTTGGAATGACATGAGGGTTAGTAAATTATAATAGAAATGTCTATTCAAGTTGTTATGCCTATTTAAGATGAGCTGATTCTAATCATTTACAACCTTTTAAGATAAGCTGATAAAGGCTAATTTTCCTCCTGTCGCTTCTGTAATACTTTACATGGATGTGATAAAGCTTACTCATTTTGTTACCAAATATAGGCTAGACATATGCAGTGTTGTGGATTCTGCTATCACACTGTACTATAAATGACTAGGTCTGCAAAAAATCTGCATGCAGAATTCCACAGAAAGCTCTGTATATGTCCACAAAATTCTTTTTTGTGTTTGTTTGCTAAATATTTTGCCTGTTTGATGACATTTGCAGTTAAGAGTGTAATGCTCTGTTTAACATGTGCATGCCATATTTAAAGCATTCCGCAGAATTCTGACGATTTTAACACCATTATTAACTCAGAAAATGTGAGGGAAAAGTGTGCAGAATTTGTGTAATGCTATGATTCACACGTACACTACTGTAGCACTCAGCATGCCTCAAATGGGTTTCTTACCAGTCCATTTAAAGTCATGGAAAAAAAAAAAAACTAACTCGGATGCATTAAAACAAAGTGGAAAATTGATGACCTCATCATGTCAGTCCTCTGGGATGTGTTTAAAGAGCGTTAGCCTGTGACGTATGTTCTCCTCTCGCTCCTATTTGCCTCTGCTTGTAGCTTTTTTTTCCAGTTTGCCTTAAGTGATTAAGCTGGGCAAAACAAAGCGAGGTTCACGGGTCTCTCGTATGTATCAGTAACAGCTGTTATTTGGATCCAAGCACTGAGCTTTGTGAATTCCATGAATACAACAGCGAGCGTTTGTGGCACATGGAAAGACCAGAGCAGCTCAATCCAGGGAAACAATATCCCAGCTGTCTAGCTGTGGCTTCACTCTGTGAGCCCATATGCTTGTTAATATAACATGATATTTGTGCTAATCACAGGGTGGCCATAGCAAATCCAGGTGACTGAAACAAGGCCACGGGTGCTCAGACTTGATATACGAATATATTATGGTCAAAATTAAATCTCACATGGTAACATGGATTGGTTTAGTTTGTGCCAAGGAACAGTTATTGTGCCAGGAAATAGTGTTGAATTCAGTGGCAGAAATGCTTCAAGTACTTTCAAAGCATTTACTGATCAATATTGCATATTTCTTACTCAGGTTATGCACAAAAGACCAAAACCGGAAAATCCTGGTTAATTGAACATTTTACCTCAATTACAATTAATTAACGATTATGTATTTATTTATAGAATATTTAGAACAGTTGAAATCAAAGCACACATTTCTTGAAATGAAAATGTCACATTTCTGTTTGAATGTGAAAAGGATATTTTCACATTAAAAATATGTAAAAAGCATGTTTTTATGCTGCTCCGGTTGCTCCGATGACTCAGTGTTCAAATTCTATGTTATTGTCCATGCCACTGTCTGGAGTCATGTGACTACACACGGTAGTATGTTTTAAGGTGAAAGTTAGGGTTGCCAATTTGTGCTGCTGCTGCAGGTTTTTAAATTTTTTATTTTTTAGTCCATTTAATTAAAGCAATCGCCCTTAGCATGATTTTGACGGAGGGACAGACGACGTAAACGCAATTGGGCTAGTTTTGAATAGCAGTCGAGCTTGTTTTGTTTCGCGGACATGGCAACCCTGGGGAAAGTATTAACAGGTTTAAAAACTGAAATATGGTTCTGAATTTCGGTTTAGATTACTTTTCAATTAATTGTCCAGGCCTAACCCAAATACATTTTCTACAAGTCAACATGGGATCATGTGTCAATTTTCTGCCAAAGTAAAAGTGCTATGGTAATGTGTAATAGTGTTTGGAAATGAAGAAATTAAAACAGCCATAAATATTAGTAATTTTATAGTTGTACTGTAATTTTTTTATTGTACAGTGAAATATTACAGTCATCATTTTTTGTTTTAATATTTGCTCTTGGTATTACTACTATAACTACATTATTATTATTATTATTATTATGTTAATAGTCAAATTGATATGATCACACATTTTTGTGAACAAATCGTGCAGCCCTGCAAAAAAAGCACAGCAGAACTGGAGCTTTTTTTATTGCAATCAAATCTTTTTATTAAAAGAATGCAATTAGATTTTTTTTTTCTCAAATAATGCAGCCCTATGTTAGCAGTCTTAATGTGTTGAGTTAAAGGTGCACGTTGTTCCAATTTTTGAAAAACAAAACAAAATGATCTTTTCAACATCCCCAAATCCTTTTTGCATTTTCAAATCCTTTCCTCCAATTAACTTTGCTGTTTTGTTGCATTTAAAAACTTTCTGCATTTTTTTTCCTTATTTACTCTAATATATTTTATTACTTTATTTTAAGTACAAGGGGTTGCAAATGGTAATGTTTCATGATCAAATTTTACAACAAGAAAGAGTTTTTTTTTTTTTTGTTAGATATGACTGACAGTCATAAAACTTGAGCAGTTAATAGGTTGGAGAGCAACACTGACACAGCATTCTGCCACTTATGAGAGGGTTGAAATAGTGTATGGAATAGTGCAAAAAAAGTGAATTATGGGTGACAATTTTAAGCTGATGAATAGGCATAATTTTAGTGCCATTATGGTAATTATTTCAAAAGAGAGGAATTATGTTACTTCGCTTCCCTCTCCTCCTTGCATTTTAAGGCCCTTGTGCAGAATAATGAGTGAGAGAGAGATTTTCACATCAATTCAGTTTAACTCAATGAAGAATAGTAGCATTTGGAACCTAGTTGTGTCTCAATAAATCCACTGCACCTGATTTATCTTCCGACAGTAGAGTAGATCTGACATCGTTTAACACCAAAGCTGAGTCACACACAGGAAACTTCATGTTCTCCTTGTCCAAATGCCATACCATTTCAGGAAATGTTCTTGTTTTAATTCTCCACTCTTCTTCATTTTCTGTCTAGTTTGTTTTCATCCATTTAAGCAACAGGAAAGAATTAAATAGCTTATTCACATCAGATGGGCTGAACTGCAAATGTGATTTAATCGCTCACTCATATGAGGGTGAGATTTCTTTACAACGGAAAGGTTCGTGTTCATCTCGGTTGATTGTTTCCTCTTTTTTTATTTGGAATGAATTGATTCAACATTTGATTTCTTGATCTTTTTCCCTTTTCCACTTTTTTTTTTTTGCGTTCCACCATGTTTCTTGGCTGTTCTGAGATGTAAAATTTGAACGAGCGCTCATACTTAGATGGCTTCTGTGCTGTATTCCAAAATGAAGTGCATATGTGTGTACATCAGCCTCAGAGGATGACCCTGAGTGTATTCAAGAAGCGATTGCCAAGGCAACTGAATGACACTTTGGCGGCCTTGGTAGCAAGAGCATCTGCAAATAGTCAAGACTCCAGTGGGAGGAAAAGCTGGAATTTTAGACCTTTTAGGTAGGAGTTACATAAAAACTAGAACTGTCAAGTTGACACGTTCATTTAGTACAACTATTAAAAACATGAAGCAAAAATGAATGCAATTTATCATGTTTTATGACCTCTAAATACCTTACATTGTAAAGGATGCTCAAAACTTTCATTTTCAATTAAATTTCAAATTCTCTTTATGTTCAGTTCATATTGAGATATGCGATTAATTCAGCATATGCCATTACCTTGCCAAAAAGTTGAATTGATTGGCAGTGAAATGAGTTTTATGGATAGGTAGATATAGGATAGGTATTTTTCTTAAGGCTACATTATCAAAAAAGAGTGTTTGGTTAAAGATTTTGCTATTTTATATTAATGCGCTTGAGGTTGTGTTGCTCTTCGTTTCTCATTACAGATTTTTCTTTTGGCAAGAGATATCCGTAAATATGGAATATGCTGTGGTTATCATTAGGCTGTGTTAAATGCATCCCACTCTGATGTTTTGCCAGCAGCGAACTCTTAAAGATACACAAAGAGTCGAATGAAATCATACTTTAGTGAAGAGAGAAATCCTCAACCCTGCCATTTATGGAGCTCATGTAGCAATTGGATTTGGGAGTAAACTTTAGAGCTGGGTTATTCTAATTCCAAGAGATCCAGCCTCTACATTTCTGTTGTAGCAAATGTCCAAACTATTATAACTTGTAATAATGTAATATTTAAAAAAATATAATTCTATATTTATTAAGCGACTGTTTATACATCTCTGAGCAACACGCAGCAGTGTTTTTTTTCTTGAACAAATCTGTTTTTTTTATTTTTTTTTAAATAACAGATTCAGAATAGCATAATCGATTCAGTGAGTGATTCACTTCTTAATTACTCACATAATCTGTCTTTGAGTCATTGAATCATTCTTTCAACCAATCAGTTCAAAGACAGTCACTTGTTCCCACCTACTAGGTGCAGATCTGTTGGCAAACCATAAGGCATGATCATTTAGTCTTCTCAATTAAATGGATTCAGTCACCTGACTTGCTAGAATGAAATTCCCTTCCTTCTCCATTAAATAGGAGCACTTGTACTTATTCAGTTAGGCATTACGTCCAGCCGACTGTACAGTTGCCTGGTTACATGTGAACTGGTAGAAAGGATGATGCCAGGACTTGAACATATGAAGGAAACATTGGCTCAGTGGGACCAATCTGGCAGTCAGCCCCCTCCTGCCCTCTGCTCCCCCTGCTCGCCTGGCCCTCTGGGCTGCTCTTTCCATTGTCTCAAAGCCAACAATTTGCATTTTTGAGAAATCTTGTAATTAGGAAAGCAGTGCGAGAGCTTTAGGGTTGCATTTAATGTTTACTTGAGTTATGTTAGGACAACATTAGAAACTTTAAGGCAAAAGTGAACGGATCGTGTTCAAGATGCTGGCCAGTGGAATGTGGAAAATGTGTTTTAAGTGTGTTGTGGTAAATGTCCAGCATAGTTAATAGTTTACCTGTGTCAAAGTTTCAGTCTTTATAGGTGTGAAATCAGCAGTGGTATTCTGTCAGAAACTGATCTGTGGTGAAGTTTCAATTGTAAAGTGTTTCAATATTAAATTGTTTCTCTTATCAGTTTAAAATCCAAAGATGACTAGGACGACTTTCCAAAGAGCATAAACACTTTGGCTCTATGGTGCTTTTAAAGGATTGCTCTCTTTGATTATTCTGACAACTTTTAAATCAACCAGCTAGATAATGTCTGATTATTTTTTAGATTTTTGGTGTCAAATACCTTATATTTAATTGTTGCTTTATGTCTTCTTTTTGACGCAGTTCTGTCTTCACGGTCATTTTTTAATTACTATTTTATCCAAATCGAGCATTTTTTACCTGTGAATACTATTATTGGATGCTATTTGAGACCCACCAAATGGTTTTATCTAGAGATGCACTGATTGCAATTTTCTTTGCAATTTACAATTTCTTTTTTTTTTTTGTAAGTGTGACCTGCCGGGACTGATCTTTGCCGATTCTGATTGTCTTTATAAGTACTAATTGACAGCATATACAAACAAAAATCAATGCTAAAAATTTACATAATAAAAGAAATTATTAAACATTACAATTCCTCCAATATGGACTAAGTTACAGCTGTTCACTCATTTAAACAACTCTCAAAATAAAGTGCTCTGTGACTGGAAAGAGGAAGAAAATTAACTGAAAATGAGTTGCTGTAACAATACAGATGTCAATTCCCACTATGTTGATAAATGGTCTTTTTTTTTTTCAATAACCTTATTAAATGTGTCATCTTTCACATCAAATTCTTACATTGTTTCTCTTAATTCAGGATGTAAAGACACTGTAGAGTTGTTACCCTTCAAATGAAATCAGTATCAACAAACTCTGCATCTGAAGTGGCATTAGATGTATTTACACATCTGTTTGATGTAGCTGAAGTGCCATATACACTGCAAAATTTCAAATGCATGAATAATTTTACAAGATTAAATGTTTTAAATATTTTTGAACGTACAATTAAGAAATGTTGGGAAAAATGCAATGAAACCAAATGTCTTGATTCTTTCAAAAACATAGATTCATTCAGTAACGAAACACTTGCTGTGTATTTTCATCAGCGAAACTGAGCGAAAACAATCAGTATTGTGTCTAAAACGTAAGTCACTTCATTTTAACGTCTTGTTTATTGAACTACTGTTGTATAAACTTCCACGCCGATGACGTATTTACATGCAGATGTGAGTGTAAGTGTGACGTAAAAATGGACCTGGCTTGGAATCGGCAGACTGACAGATCATGCGTAATCGATCATGCATCTCTAGTTTTATCTAATATATAACCAAAAGTTTGAATATCTGTAAAAATATCAGTCAAAGCGATTCCATCTTAAGAGTCTAGTCACAATAGCCTACTAAGTTTTGCATCTGGATTTTACATTTCTGGCTTCACTGAGATCCAAATTTTTTTTTTCAGATGAGTGTTGACATAAAATAAATGAATGTGTGATTTATAAAATTACAAACTTAAGTTCTGAGATATTTTGATCTCTTTTAATGTTTGCCAAACAGTTTGTACTCTTAAAAGCGCTGAGTCTAAACTCCAAAGTTGAGGAATGTCATTAGTGTGTCAACAGCATGGTTTGTAGACTGACTGTGTACTCTGTAAGACCCTATGTGTGGTTGAAATTCTCATGCCCGGGCTTAGCGCTGTGTCTGGTTAGCTGTGCTCCACATTAGCAGCTTTGCCTGAGCTCAGTAATGGGGGCTCAGAGGACCTGAACAATACTGCCCACTGTCCAAACGCTCGTCCCCTGCGACCGTAATCCATAAGCGCTCAAAAGGTGAAACATGTGAATTAGCCAAAGACATTAATGAGACTAAAAATAGAGGATATATTTCCAACATCAGCTGCAGCGGCTGCTATGAAAACAGCAATTCAAACACTTGTCCTTTGGCTGTGTGATTGTTCACTGGATTTATTGTTGTAGTGGGGAAATGTAGTGTATTATTTGAAATATAACTAATTGGCAATTTAAAGTAACTGTCACATAGGAAATGTAAAATATAATTTCTGACATTTTGAGCTGTATTAAGTGTTAGTTTAAATCACTGGTTCTCAACCCTTTTTTGAACTCAAAGGCCCTCACTGTCCAATGCAACTTTCAATAGTAATATATTATAGTTATATACATACAGTAAGTATCAATAAATAAATAATATATAAAGTAATGAATAAAAAAGATGCATGTGAAAAAACGCGGTCATCTTATATTCAGTGTCTAGACTTTGACATGCCAATAATACACCCACAACAATAGGTGGAGCCAAATATGCGTAAAACGCGTGTGCCATGAAATATGTAATGTAATGTGTGTTGTAAAGATCGCGAGTGAAAACAAAAGAAAAAGAAAAGCTTACAGCGACACGAGTCGTGACTGTCATGTTAGCCTGATGGGAACAAACTTCCTCTGTAAGTGATTTTAAAACATAAGACTATACCCAGATTTGAAGACTACAATAAGATTTCACTTCTACTGTTAATAAAATGTTGGTAGGCTAGCATACTATGAGAGATGGATAGCCTAAATGTTATACAATTCAGATGGGCTACCTGTTCTTTATATGGTAAAAAGTGTCATTTTTTTAAATGTGATTGTTGGTACATTTTACCAGTATTTACCATACTTTCAAAACAAAAATTAAGATAGGAAAGATATGTAATATGAAAATAATTTAAGAAAAAATGTGTTTTACTGAGAGAAAAAAAAGAAAAAAAAGATTTGGTTTTCAAAAAGCCTTTTTCCAAAAGGTACATCTGGAAAAATGGGGGTCGTCTTATAATCAGGGTCGTCTTATATGCGGGTCAATACGGTATATGTATATATATATATAATTTTACATAAAAATTGAGAAACCTCTAAATAAAACGTAACTGAAGTGAATAAAATATCTTTATCTGTTTTTCATGATGCTGAAAATGGTAAAAATGTCATGCTCTTTCATTTCCAGCATTAATGCTTACTATTTTTTGCATAAGAAGTTTGACTGTTTTCCATTGAGCTATTTTTAGCACTATTCATGTTGGTGTTAAAGAACTTGATTGAAGTGTCTCCTCTTAGACCAGGCTTTTTGTGACACTGCAGACAAATCACTAATTGGTCACCAATATTTCAGCGTACAAGAACAATACAAGATTTGAAGTAGAAACCGCTGTTGAATGACAGACCTTGTTTGACATTTGACATATTGGTCCTGAAATGGATTGTTTGAAACTCTGTATTCACTGTAAGATTGGCAGACAGCCTTGTCGATGTCTGCTAGAGAATGGCAGCATTAGAATTCATTACTTCTCATTCACAGATTTTTCTCTCTTGGACATTCCCACACTCCAGAATTGATGCCATATGCACTTGCGGCCAAGGGGAAAAAAATCCATCTGGTGTGTTTTAGATTCAGAGAACGCATTTAATTAACACTAACTTGCTTTTTTTCGCATAAACGACCTTTTCTCTGGTCCTCTATTTTGTTACAGCTTCTTTCTAAGAACCCCAAACAATGACGATTGCAGAGAGCATGTAGGTGGAGTGGGATTGAGTCTCCAGTAAAGTTGAAGAGAGAGAGAGAGAGAGATGCACGGTTTAAATTTGTCCATTCCTCCTTTCGCTGGGCGATATCTTTTCAACATAGAAGACATGAACATTCAAATCGTATGTCCCATAAGCCTCCCTGACCCAAGGTGGGTCTGACCCAAGATGTCTGTAGTTGGTTTACCTGCAATGTTAGGATTCATGTAATAATAATGAATTTAGTTTTTTAAAGGATGCAAAGTGACATCAAAGACAAAAAAAAATCTGTTTAGAATAAATGCTGTCATTTTGACCTTTCTATTCATCAAAGAATCCTTAAAATAGAAGAATGTTTTCCACAAAAATATCAAGCACCAACTGTTCAATATTTATAATAATAATAAAAAAATATATTAAAAATAGTTTAATATTTAAAAAGTTTCTTGAGCACCAAATCAGCATATTAGAATGATCTCTGAAGGATCATGTGACACTGAAGACTGGAGTAATGATGCTTTGCCATCACAGGGCAATTAGGGTTGTTCAGATTCCGATACTAGTATCGGAAATTCCACTGATACCACAAAAAATTCTGGCATCGGCATCGGCGAGTACCTGACATCTGATTGAATGCGCAGCGCACCTGTATTTGACGTACCGTAAGCTCTAGTGTGAAGCGCACGACTCGCCGTCGCTTTGCTTTTTTCCTCGCACGCAGAGAGAGAGAGAGGGAGCGAGAGAGTCTTACAAGTAGTGCGTCAATTCTGCATGGTATGTAAACGATATTCTTTGTTGTATTTTCCTGTCAAAATAACGGAGTTCCTTTGGAATTCTTCAGCTTTTAAGAACTGCCGTGTTCTCCGGTAGTAGGCGGAGCTAATGCGCAAACGACAATCTCATTGGCTGGCGCTCACCTATTATCGTCCCTGTTTTGATTTCAGCAAATCCGTTCGAGCCGATGCAGACAACCTGATTAATATTCATGAATCCAGCAGCTCGTTAATCCTTAGTGCGTTTTTTTCTATCTATCTATCTATCTATCTATCTATCTATCTATCTATCTATCTATCTATCTATCTATCTATCTATCTATCTATCTATCTATGGTGAAGCACACCATAAAATAATTGTATCAATTCATACAGATCTAGTAGTACATACAGCTGTATAACCAGATACACACCCAGGTATCGGATCAGTACTCGGTATCGGCCGATACCCTGAGCCCAGGTATCGGAATCGGTATCGGGAAGGGAAAAAGGGTATCAGAACATCTCTAAGGGCAATGATAACATTAATCATTTTAAAATTATACTGTTTTTCATGTATTTTTAATAAAATAAATACAGCCTTAATGAGCATAAGAGACTTTCAAAAATATTAAAACTCTTACAGACTCCAAATTTTTCATTGGTATTTTGTAATCAAAATTTATTTTAATTTCTAATCAGCCGTCTTGGATGGTTGTATTTATTGTAAATTTAATGTTTTATTTAATGGCTTCCTGAATTAAATCCTTGTTGTATTTATTTATTGAAATATTGTGCTTATTAAAAATATATGAATTGATTGTTAGATACTTAAAATGATCTATATAGTTCTGTTTTGGTTTCCAGTGCTTATTCCCAGCTCTGTCTTAACAACAGCATGCTGAGGGCTCAGTACATTACCGGTCCTTTGATCTCCAGGAAACAGACAAAAGTTCCGGCCTGCCGTGGCTAACTTGACAAAATGTTTATTTTTTGGTGAACCAACCTTTTAAAAATGTCCTTTTTACCCTGTCTATTATGGCCATTACCGCTTTTTCTAAAAGCACAAATGCTTTGTTAATGCAATGTTTGTGTGCTTACAGGATCTGAAATAATATTTAGTGTGTTTTTATTCAACACTGTTTCTTTTGTTAATAAATGTTTCTTTTATACACGCCATTATGTATATATTTTGTGCTACCCTTTGTAGCTCTCTTAAGAAATGCCTCTGGCAAAACATATGAAGCACCACTGTGTGCTTGAAGCCCTTTTGTTATTTTCAACCAGTGCGTCTGTTGTTTCAACATACATTTCATCATTTTTCTCTGTAGCACAAAGTCATAGTGAAGTGCAAATGTACTGTCAAAAGTCCATTAACTCAAGGACTTTGGACTATTATAGGTACAAGGTCTTTCAAAAGCAGGTTTATGAAAATCCTCTTGTACATAATTGGTATTTTTAAGGTTGATATATGGCATATTTACTTGGCTCATCATGCAGTCTCACAAAAGGTTTTGTAAAAATAACTAGCAATCTTTAATTTGCTTTAGAGAAGAACAGCAAATTGGCCAAGCAAGGAAGAGTTGGGGAGTTTTTGTTGTCACTCTCTTTTGGTGCTTGCTGTTTTGTAAGGCTTTGTTTTTGTAAAGCTGTCTTGAAACAATTTATTGTAAAAAAAAAAAAAGATATACAAACAAATAGAAATTGGATTAAATTTTCCCCATGTTAATAAACAATGTGAATCTGATGCTAAGCTAGAGGTTAGAGGGTTTTTGAGGGTCTTAAAAAGCTCTTACAGTCTTAATTCACCCTTCCACAAATTAAGGCCTTTAAAAGGTCTTAAATAAAGCCCTGCTCACACCATGAACGATATAACTATAAAGATAACGATATTAGCGTCCACACCAGCGGACGATATTGTCTGTTTATTCTAAGCGCACACGCATCTGTCGCTTTAAATTCTCAAGCTCGTTATAGCAGGATGGATTCTGATTGGGTGTAAATGTTTGTATCGTTCATCAGGTGGAGAAAATTGTTCTGAAAGCGATTCCAACAATATCATTTCTCTGTGCCTTTATCGTTATAGTATAGTATCGTTATAGTGGTGTGGACTCTGCTATTCTTTAAAGGGTTAGTTCGCCCATTTAAGACATGAAGTTGTATGCAATCCTTACCAGCACTATAGTGCATACACACTGACCCACCCTTTAGTCACCTCCCTGGTCAGAGTTCTGGCCGCTGGAAGTTTTTCAAGATAGTACTCCCGGTTAGTTTCTGGGGCCGCAAAACTGTGCGTTTTTACGTGAAAAAAGTATTTGCGTTTCAAAGCTTGAATAATTTACATCACAAAAAACACGCCTGACAAAATTCATACCTCAGTTTTAATCGGCACTATTTTCTTTCCATTTCTATCAATCCGCGCTGCGGTCAACGTCAACAGTGCGCACGTTCAGATCAGCTGTTGAGAGCGCGACTCGCTGACAACGTGTCTGACTACGAAACTTCTGATGACGAAACCAATTTTAGCACAATGTCAGACGGAACAGATGTACAAATTGTACATATATCCCTATATACTGTTTTTATATTAGACTTCTTTTCACGTGATTTCCACTGGAGTCTAAACATCAGCTTGTTTACCGTACAGTTTAGACATTGGATCATAAAGTTAGTAAATAGAGCTTACCCGTGGTACTGGTACAGCAAAACTCTTTAAAATCATTTTTTTTCTTTTTCCTCCTTGGTTGGGGATGTAATCGTCTTTGCTGAAGTGAGCACTGCACACACGGAAATCCTTGATTCTCGATATTTTAGCTCCCGCAGAGTAGCCGATGGCAACCAGCCAAAGCTGTCTGGTAGCTATATCCGAAACTGGAAAACGATGGAATCTGAACGGTGATCCCGGCACATTCTTGTGGTCACAGCCTGGGAATTTACAAGTTCGCACCATTGTTCATTTTATACTTTTTATGTCGTTGTCATTCGATTGTGTAAACACTATGGAACAGCTGATCTGAACGTGCGCACTGTTGACGTTGACAGCAGCGCGGATTGATAGAAATGGAAAGAAAATAGTGCCGATTAAAACTGAGGTATGAATTTTGTCAGGCGTGTTTTTTGTGATGTAAATTATTCAAACTTTGAAACGCAAATACTTTTTTCACGTAAAAACGCACAGTTTTGCGGCCCCGGAAACTAACTGGGAGTACTATCTTGAAAAACTTCCAGCGGCCAGAACTCTGACCAGGGAGGTGACTAAAGGGTGGGTCAGTGTGTATGCACTATAGTGCTGGTAAGGATTGCATACAACTTCATGTCTTAAATGGGCGAACTAACCCTTTAATATTGAGAACGATTTTTAGAACTTTATCTTTATAGTTATTGTGCTTGGTGTGAACGGGCCTTAAGAGCACAAAGTCTGAAATTCATGAAGTCGTTGCATGCATTGCAAAATATCAGTACAAATATCTAAATATCCTTTAATCAAGATTTAAATAGCATTTACTTGCAAATGTAAATTTTTTTGGAAAAATTGAATAGAATTAAGTGAGTTGATGCTTAAAACAGGAAGAACGATCTGTCATAGGGTAAAAGACTTGTTTTCACTTTGAATTAAGTTGATTTTTCTGAGCCCATTGGCAGATATTTGTTCTTGTTTTAATCATGAACTCACGTCATTTTGATAAATTTCACAGAAAACGAGACTTTTCTTTTAATCTTATGTCATTTTGCTTCTCAAGTAAGTGTATCTTGCTTTAAGAATCTTTAGGCATTTGCACTGGAAATGATACAAACATAAACGATTCAAGAAGTGTGATCAGAAGGTACAGAAATTTTTTTTTTTCCATATTCTTGTGGTTGGAAGCAGAAGTATTCAAGCCCCAAGCTATTTTCCCTTTACTTTATTCCACAATTTATTTCTACTTGGTCTTGAAAAGTCCTAAATCTCTATAAAACCTGCAGAAAGCCTGCATCAGACAGTGGTCTAATAGGTTAAAATGCTTTAAAGTGAACCTCCATTTGCAAGCGCTCAGATGCCATGCCACCGAAGAAAACCGAATGGAAAAACAAGTTTCATGTGACCAGCCTGCAGACATGTCACTCGGTTAAAATACACAGAGTTGTTGTTGTTGGTCGCAGCCCTTCTATCGCTCTCACTGTCTTTACACACCTACTTGTTTTCTCTCCTATGTTCTCCGGCAAAGTCTATCTGATGCCTTTGAAAGTCTGTTCTCTGCATTCGCTTTCATGTGTTATTCTGCAGACCTTCTTTGCAGTCAGCTGCAAACAATAAGACCAATCCAGAAGCATGACCTACTTAAATGTTTCATGCTAACAAGCTACTGTTGTTTCCAACCACTTTAAACACGATTGATCTCACAGCATTCCTATAATGTTGTGAATACTTTGCCCTTGCAGGCAGAGCATACTGGAGGACCATCTTGCATCCCTTTGGATGTGCATCTGTGGTCTGTGTTGCCATTTGGCTGGCTGTTAGAAAGCAAGAGTCCAACTCCAAGTTTCTGTTCCGAAACCTAGTGTGCGGCCTACGCAGGCAGTATTTTAAGGTATTATAGACTTGTTCCAGGCCAGACACAAAGCCTATTCTAAACAGTACGCAGCATAATGATGCTAGTTATGTTACGCATAATTATGTTGAAGCATACATTATTTCTTTTTATATATATATACACTACCATTCAAAAGTTTGGGGTCAGTAAGATTTTCTTGTTATGTTTCTGAATGAAGTCTGTTATGTTCACAAAGGCTGCATTTATTTGATCAAAATATAATGAATTATATTGTGAAATATTCTTACAATTAAAAATAAAATTTTAAAATACATTCATTACTCCAGTCTTCAGTCTCACATGGTTCTACAGAGAAATCATTCCAATATTCTGATTTGTTGTTCAAGAAACATTTCTTCTTCTTATCAATGTTGAAAACAGCTTAATATTTTTGTGCAAACTGTTAGTGTTCTTCAGTGAATAGAAAGTTCAAAAGGCCAGCATTTTTATGAAATGGAAATCTTTTATAACTTGGTAAATGTCTTTACTGACACTTTTGATCAATTTAATCCATACTTACTGTATTAAAGAATAATAATAATAAAAAAAGAGTCTGACCCCAAACTGTTGAAAGGTAGTGAATACATATTGAAATGTATCTATAAGTTTATTTTAACCGGTAATTATGTACTGTGTATAGATTTTAGAATATGGTATTGTTAGCCAGTTTTAATCAATTGTAAATGAGTCTCCCTTATCTTGTGTTATGCTATTTATGGCAGACAGAGTTGCTGCATATGCAGAGCATTTCAAATCGATCATTTATGAGGTTCCGTTTCAGGAACTTCCTTAGAAGGCACAACTGCCTATATAGGGCACATGCAGGCAGCTCACAAGATTTTGGAACAGAGCCCAAAAGTCTCAGTATGAGTGTCTCCATGAGTGGTCGACCAGTATGGGTGGCCAGTGGCTAACTGTAATGTGACAGATTTAGCTCTCTTAAATAAATGTTCATTTAATGATAACCAATGCAAAAATTGCTGAAAATAACATTTTATTTAGCCTTTTTAATGAATTCGGTTATTTTGGTAGTGACAAAAGTGACTAAAATTTAACTTCACTTTTTTAATCTGCCATATGGGCTTGGATACTGGGCAGTGACAACAACAATCTCAAAATAACCAGAAAATCACAGATGAGCTCTTTTATTTGTATTTTGTATCTTCTAATCGTCTTTTCATATTTACTTAATGCACGAAATTAACATGAATGAACATCGGAACGTATTTTATTTCAATTGCGGAAAGACGTCAATACACTCAATCTTAAGTCCACCGAAGTTAAACTACTCTCCTGTCTGATTTGTTTGTCAGACAGTATGGCAGATTCGGCGTTATTATTGGTCCGACTGCCTGTCAATCAAGCTCTTTGCGAAGGGACAGCTGGAGTTTGCATTTTTTTTGTTGTTGTTGTTGCAGCATCCAAGTAATCTCGTGTGTCCCTTCTAGATCAGTGGTTTTCAATTCAGCTTCTGGGGACCCACAGCACTGCACATTTTGCATGTCTCTTAATATCCAACATGTTGAATATTTACCATCAGATATCCTGTTGTGTGTGTGAGGGGTGATGCCGAGGACAATTGCGCATGCGCTCTGTACATTATCACGTGGAATGAAGCGATTTCCAATCAGAAATCGAGCTGATGGAAGCCTTTGGAAGCATTACTCACCTCCAGCTCAATCTGTAACATGTAAAGTCCATGTTCACGAAGTCTCCACAACTTCATCAAAGTTGACACTTTATTGCTACGTGGCAAAACATTGTCTCTTGCGCAATGAAAGAGCAACCTATAGTTTTACTCTAGGTATCATCTTTCACTGCTCTCTATGTACCACTAAACTCTAACAACGCTTGGAGTGAAAAAGGAGCTTTAAAAAGAGGAAAAATAATACAACATTTCATAGCAGTTCCTCACTTGTTTCCTGGGGCTGATGGTGTAATGCACCCAACAACAAGAGCAGTCAGATCTGTGTGTTCTTTGCCTAAGGAGTCATTAGTGTGAAAACACTGTTATATTTTGAGGACACTGCTTGATTGGTTTGTGACATTTAGAACCCGTTAATGGCTTTTTACTTAGACGAACCTCAAGTGACCTGCATTGGGAAGGCTGTTGGAAGCATCATGTGTTGAAGCCACAAAAAGGCTATTCAACCTATTTTTAAGGTGGTTTAAAAATGCCTTATGAATGCATGTAACCAGGCACTTGTTAAATAACTTCATAGACTGTGATTATAAACATCCAGCCTTAGCATAATGAGCAGTACAGCCATTTGAATAAGGCTAATCATTATGAGGGTGATGACATTCATTAAAGACTCACATTTACCGAAGTTTAATAGTGTGATCGTGGTTGCCGTCTCCTAGCAACAATTTGTTCCAGTTGACACAGAGAATTGTATTCCCTAGTGGAAGACCATTATCATTGGGGTAATTCTGGATTTTCCAACTGAAAACTTAAGAAAAAATCATTAGTGAATGACAGTAAAGGTACTAAAGGCCGGAATGATGGGTCTTAAAGGAATAATTGACCTAAAAAATGAAAATTTGTTGAAAATGTACTCACCTTCAGGGCATCTAAGATGTAGTTGAGTTCAGAACAGATGTAGCATTGCGTCACTCAGCAGTGAATGGGTGCCGTCATTATGAGAGTTCATACCACACCATTCCAGTCCATCAATTAATATCTTGTGAAGTTAAGAGCTGCGTGTTTTGAGATTTAAACTGGCTAGTATACAAGTCCTCTATCCATAATAAAGTTGTCTAGGCTGAATCAGGAGAGAAATATGCAAAAATAAAACGCCTTTTACAAGCGAAAACAGTCCAAAAAAGTTTTAAACAAATACGTCAAACATTAATATTGGTCAGAATTTTAATATTGGTGCATCCCTTTATTTTGCTTCAAAATCTTGACCACTATTCACTGCCATGAAAAGGACATTTTTTTAATATCAGTTTATATTTATGCTTCATCAGTTGCAAAAAGTAGGCCAGGTAACAGAATATGGCCAGTTACCTATGAGCAGCTATGCTTAAAACTCATTTGACCCATGCATTAATTACCATTACATTTCTGAATGGTGACCCGTAGCTAAGTTTTGCTTTTGTTATGGCTATGTAGCATCAATTAATAATCCCTGTTGACGTATGGAGTACAGTAACAGGAAACAATGACTTCATCCGCTAGAGAGAAGCATCCTTTCCATTTCCATCACCTTTGCTTCTCTGTTAAGATGAGGGAGAGGTTCCCAAGAGCTGCTATGCTCTGTTTTGGAAGACGTGTCCTTGGAAAACCTCTAGCTTCTTTCTCCCAGTGGATGTATGACTTCCCTGTTGAAGTTTTCTGTATGCAAGATTCATAAGTATCTAATAAGCTACTACTGTATGCTTGATCAAGGTTATATTTTAGAAGTGGTTGCCTTCAGATATAGTATCTCTTACAAATTGCTTATATATTAATTTGAAACATTTGAACGGTAGTGTAATCTGACTTGATAGATGTATTTTTAGAAATGAAATTTTACATCTATTAATTAACTATAGCATTGATTGGGTGATAGACCTTCTTTAATGTATTAAAGTTTGTCTGAATGATGTGGAGGGAAATTGGATTTAAGAGACTTGCTAGTGACATCAAAGGGCTGCCAAAGCCCAGAGCCACATGTGGCTGGTGTTTGCTGTGGCTATATCTGGAGTATGTGTATGCTTTATTTGTTTTGATGTGGAGGATGAAAAATTGAAAATGCTTTCTATTCTTTTTTTTTTTTTTTTTCTACCAGCAGGCCTAGTGGTTCTCTTCAAAGGTGTGACTCAGAATGTGACATTTAGGACCCTTTCAAAATCAGGCCTGTCATGGATCACACCAGTGTTACTGTGAGAGCACTCTGAAGGTCTCTGTGCTGAAGTGTCCTTCAAAAAGACATCACAAAAGACATGGGAGATTCTCAAGTGTATTGTCATCTTTATCAATGTTTTATCGAAACCTCCTTTTACATGATCAGTATAAAGCCCTGTAGGCAGATAATTGTATTTTAGAGCTGACTCTGGGGAGTTCTGCTTGCTACTGTCATGACCTTCCTATCGCGAGGGGTCACATGAGCTTCCTGCCATGGAGAAAGAGAGCACAAGACTGAGTTCAAAAGACATTTCCTGGAAGAGAGAGAAATGGTGACATAAAGGGTGACAAAGATTCTTTGTTCTTTTCAATGACAAAGGTTTATTCTTCTTACTAGAGTCACAGATTTATTTATTTTTTATACATTCTTCATGTTGGAAAATCACTTTGAAACTGGAAAGGCTAATCATAATTTAAACTTACTAACAAAAAGTCAGTTTGTTCTTTTTCATGTTAAGGATCATATTTATCTGAAAAACACTGAGGCACATTAAATATAGTTATAAAACTAGACTATATAATGTGCAGAAACAATTACGTATTTATTTTGAATCATTTATTTGGTTAGTGATTCATCAACTTACACTACTGTTCAAAGTTTTGGGTTATTTTATTTTATTTTTATGTGTAAAATATGCTCACTAAGGCTAGATTTATTTGATTAAAAATGCAGTAAAAACAGTAATATTCTGAGATATTACATTTAAGTAAATTAAATGTATTCCTTTGATGGCAAAGCTGAATTTTTAGAAGCCCTTAATACAGTATTCAGTGTCAGATAGATGATTATTGTCAATGTTGAAAACTGTTTCTGCTGCCTAATATATATATATTTTTTTTTTGAAAATGGTGAAACGTTGTTTTATGAATAGAAAGGTGTCAAAAGAACAGCGTTTATTTAGGATGCAAATCTTTTGCAATATTGTAAATAGTTTTACAGTCACGTTTGATCAATTTTTAATGCATCCTTCCTGATTAAAACGATAATATCTTACCAAACTCAAACTTTAGATCAGTAGTAGTCTGAAAAGCTGAGCTAGTAGCACTACTATTTTTAATCCCCAACACTTCCGATAAAATAATTTACCTATGCATTGCCTTAAATGGCTGAAATGCATTAGTCAGATGAGATGTAGCCTTTCTTTTGAACTGATACAGATAGCAGAACTATCAGAAAGCAGAGGGGAAAATGGGGTACTCATGTTCGGACAAATATTGACTTTTGGCACATTTTGCTTGGTGGGATTTTTATGGTGTCGCCAGCTATCATTAATCTCTCTGAAATAATGTTTTGCTGTGCCTGTTCCCTAGTTACAGTTCATGCCGTCTGAGGCAGTACGCTTCTGTGAACACAGACAGCTCAGCCAGCCATGCCTCTTCACGGCCCTGTGGAACAGGAATGACAGCTCTATCCCTGCTTTTGCTCCCACATGATCGACGACTATATTGCATAGAAAATGAGTTGTTGACTGTGTTTTATTGTTCAGGTTGTGCTCTTTATAAACGCACTGTGCCCGTTGTCTGTTATTAAATCCATATTCATCAAAGATGCATGAGGACCTTCTCCTGGCACAGCAGTATGTTGACTATAATATTAGACTTTAGAAAACATGTTGTATTTGAGGCCAGAATTCTCATAAGGCCAGAAACATAGGTTGACTGTGAACAAGTATGCAAACATGGAGGCAAATCCTTGTTTAACCATTGTGTGTTTGCGTTATATAGCATTACTGTGGCGGTAAAAAATGCTGATACTCAGGGAATGGAAACGTTAGCCACAGATGTTTGTGCCACTGAACTGGATGTGTTATTTATAAATTTAATGGACAAAATAACCAAAAATTAGAATATTCAAATATTTAATACTTAAAAATTCTAACTTTACATAACTCATCTGCTGCAACAAGAATACAGGACATCCTTTTATGCAATTTATGCAGTATGCAAATGCTCCAACCGGCCATCTCTTGTTCATTATCACTTGTTGTATTTTTCTTTAATAGCATAGAGTTTGTCTAGCTCGGAGCTGTCTGAGCTATCCATTAGGTGTGTTGGACTTCAAGGTTCAGCTTGAACCTCATACTTCAGCATTACTGTTCACCTTGCTAGAACATACCAGTAATGCATACCAGTATCATCCATTACACAGACTGTTCTCTTCTGAGGGTGCATTTCTCCTGAGCATCAATGTGCATGAGATGCTGTGAGTAAATAGCATATAGGGATGCTGTTTTGATGAGTAATTCAAATGCTTGACGTGTTTTTTGCTTATGCTACAGATCCATACTAGAATGAACTTGCATTTCAGCCATCTTTAGGCTGAGTTTACACTGCAAGTCTTAATGCACAGATCGGATCTTTTGACCATATCCGATTTTTTTGGCCCGTCTGTTTACATTCACGTTAGGCACGACTGGTATCCGATATCTGTGTTTACATTAATTCCAACCCAAAAGGATTGTCTGCAGTGATCGCTTTACTATGCACATGGTAGACCCTCGGGTTTTAAATGGCAGTTCTATTAAAATTATTTATATGATTCACGTCGAATGGCCATTATTATTTGCCAGGATGGACAACGGCTGTCATGGATGTTTTGCAGCATAAAATCTGACTGAATGAATAAAGACCGGAAAATAATGTTAATTTTCATTTGTTAGACTATTTTATCTACAGCTCGTTAGAGGTAGAATTCTTTAGTGAAATAAAGATGATATTTATTGAATTGAATTCGAATGAATTAATGAGAGAAAGAGAGAGAGAGCGAATGAACGAACGCATGCACCCGAGTGATTGTGATTGTGAAGCACTGCGAACAAACTTGTCAGTTTAATTAGAAAAACTGCTAAGTTATCACCCCATTGCTGAGAAATATAATGTTGCTTTTAGCTGTTGTATTTTCAAAATTCACGGGGCAGGGGTTGAAAACCAGCTCCTCAATGTGCAATTTCTTAGCAGTTTCCATCTCAGTAAAATTCAAGCTCATACAGCACGCCAGCATTAAAAATATTTTTGAGCAAACGTGACGCCCTCGCATTGGGAGTTCTGTGGAGAATCAGATATGTGTGTTTAGACGTAGGTTGGATGTCCAGATATCGGATGTGTTTCCGATTAAAATCCACATTTGGAAGTGGCTCAGGTCGGATGCAAAAAAATCAGATTACACGTGTGCAACAAATTCCAATCTGTGTCAGATGTGAGCGAAAGATCGGATGTTTTGTGTCAGTGTAAACACAGCCTATAGTTTTGGCATGTGCTTTTGTGTGTTCTTGTTGTTAGCTTGATGTACAGCAGATTATGGAGGTGATCAGTTTGTGGCACTGCTGAGGTGGTATGGAAGCCCAGGTTCCTTTGACAGTGGCCTTCAGCTCATCTGTATTTTTTTGGTCTCTTGTTTCTCATTTTCCTTTTGGCAATACCCCATAGATTCTCTAAGGGGTTCAGGTCTGGTGAGTTTGCTGACCAGTCAAGCACACCAACACCATGGTCATTTAACCAACTTTTGGTGCTTTTGGCAGTGTGGGCAGGTGCCAAATCCTGCTGGAAAATGAAATCAGCATCTTTAAAAAGCTGGTCAGCAGAAGGAAGCATGAAGTGCTCCAAAATTTCTTGGTAAGTGGGTGCAATGACTTTGGTTTTCAAAAAACACAATGGACCAACACCAGCAGATGACATTGCACCCCAAATCATCACAGACTGTGGAAACACTGGACTTCAAGGAACTTGGGCTATGAGCTTCTCCACCCTTCCTCCAGAATCTAGGACCTTGGTTTCTAAATGAAATACAAAACTTGCTCTCATCTGAAAAGAGGACTTTGGACCACTGGGCAACAGTCCAGTTCTTCTTCTCCTTCACCCAGGTAAGACGTTGTCTGTGATTCAGGATTGGCTTAACAGGAGGAATACGACAACTGTAGCCAAATTCCTTTACACGTCTGTGTGTGGTGGCTCTTGATGCCTTGACCCCAGCCTCAGTCTATTCCTTGTGAAGTTCACCCAAATTCTTGAATCGATTTTGCTTGACAATCCTCATAAGGCTGCGGTTCTCTCGGTTGATTGTGCATCTTTTTCTTCCACACTTTTTCCTTCCACTCAACTTTCTGTTGACATGCTTGGATACAGCACTCTGTGAACAGCCAGCTTCTTTGGCAATGAATGTTTGGCTTACCCTCCTTTGTGGAGGGTGTCAATGATTGTCTTCTGGACAACTGTCAAATCAGCAGTCTTCCCCATGATTGTGTAGCCTAGTGAATCAAACTGAAAGACCATTTTGAAGGCTCAGGAAATCTTTTGCAGTTTTGAGTTGATTAGCTGATTGGCATGTCACCATATTCTAATATGTTGTTGTGAATTGGTGGGTTTTTGTTAAATGTGAGCCAACATCATCACAATTAAAAGAACCAAAGACTTAAACTACTTCAGTCTGTGTGCATTGAATTTATTTAATACACAAGTTTCACAATTTGAGTTGAATTGCTGAAATAAATGAACTTTTCCACGACATTCTAATTTATTGAGATGCACCTGTATTTACCTATGTATTTTTTAATTAAAATATTTTAAAATGCAAAATGTCATTGCCTTTTTACTATGAAGTGCCGAGGTAGACTATGTGATAAAACTATACGAGTATATGACTTAAACCAGTTCTTTTATAGATCATAACAAAATATTTTTTCTTTTTATGCACACTCTAAAAACTCAAAAGCTGGGAGAAGTCAAAACTATATAGCAGCTAGTTTCAAGACTTTGAGTTTACTCAACTTATTGAAAAATTAATTGAATTCCATAATTCCGGTTCCATAAACTCTGAACTAATCATAATTTATACTTGTGCATCAATTTCAATAAGCTATCATTTTGCTATCAGTTTAAAATTAGTATTAATATTGCACTTTATTATTGTAAAACACTGGTTATCTCTTATTTTGGCAGACCTTTTGACCAGACAGTTTGTTGGATTTCTTGCAGTTCATCTTCCACGGAAATTGCCACGGTTGTTTCACAATGCCAGTCTTTCGTCTGGGACAGCCGAAATCGTGCAGTGTGTCTCGGGCTTAACAGTCAGGTGTTTTCTTCCTTTCTGAGCAGGTGTGGACTTTAAGCCAAAAGTTAAAATTGAGACTAAGTAAAAAGAAACAAAACAGGTATCATATCATCACCCAAGTATTTTGAGCTTATCTTGTTCGCACTGCTCTGCAGGATCACCATTTCAGAATCCTGGCTGTAAGACAGTAGCCAGCTGTTCCAATTCGTAGGGTTTGCACCTGGCATCTGTGGGTTTGCTGCACTGGCTGGTCTTGACAGTGAATGAGTGATTGGCTTCCCTGAGGACCAACGCCTGACCCGTCCTCTCCTCTCCGACTCCAACAAATGCAGAATATAGCTACATATGTCAAGCTGGCGGGTTGAATTATCAGTCATCGTGAATAACACATGAGATGAAGCACAAAAGGTTGATTTGAGAAGCGTGGTACAAATATTAATCTCTTAAAAACAAAAGAGTGCATACAATTTTTTCCCCGCCCCCTGCTCTGATAGCAGTCGGATCCCCCGCATTCCTCCAGCCGAGAAGAAGCACTATTATGTATTCCCTCCTACTCGGTGACAGAGGTATTCCACCAACTTCCTAATAAGTACATTTTGGAATGTAAAAGGCGAGTGTATTAATAGAGAGGATTATTGCTTAGGAATATTTGCATTGCAGCGCGCGTGTGTGTGTGTTTCCATGGCACTGGTTGAGTAAATGCACAACTGGCCCAAAGCTCCTGTGCTCGATGCAGCAGACACCAACACTGCAGCTGCTGCTCCCAGGTAATGTTGTAGCCTGACATCACATATTCAATCAGCAGAATTTAAGTGAGCTGAAATGAAATGACATTCAGTTCCGGTCTCAGCTCTTCATGATAGACTCCTGAATGCTGCAATCGTTGAGGGATGAACATGCATGTAAGAAATGGAGGTCTAGATGTGTTCATTTGGATGTGTGACACAACCAACCTGTCCTTTCTCACTCTTTGCTTTTAGTCTCTGTTCAATCCTGTCTTTTTCATAAGTTCTCTTGTGATTCCTGCATTTAATTTCTGCATTATTAGCCATAAATAGACAGATGGTTCACCAAAAATTTAAAATCATGGCACTTAACTCACTATAATGTTGTTCCAATTATGTATGATGTTGTAGTTCCGAACCTGAATTCTGAAATTTAATGCGGTTCTTTTCAGTGCATACAGTGTATATCCTGAAATAAATCAATTATTTTATTTTTATTTTATTTGTAATTATGCATGTTGATTTTAATTTACTTTTTTAGCTATTGCTATAACACAAAAAATAAACAAAAATCTCCTTTCTGCATATTCTAGTTTAAGACACATGCAGTGACATTTATTTAATAAAGTAAAAGATGGCGTGATGGGCCATATTTAAACATGAGTCCCAGTGGAGGGGAAAATCATTCAGTAGTGACTTAAATTTGGTCTGATTTTCACAAAAAGCGATTGTATTGAGTTTTTTAATGAACGTTTCTTCTATGTGATGCTTCCTTTAGTGTGGTGCCAAGTCCAGGTGGTTTGTTTTTTGCGCATGCAGACTGTAATCATTATTGATTGCCCTTCTCCACTCTTGAGTAACCAAAGATTTTTTTTCCATTTTCTGTGACGTTAGGCACATTTGATGAAAGCTGACTGTATTCGTTTCTCATTAGATGTCACTAGTGTTTTCATAAAGACAGAAAAGCAGAAGCGTATTAAGGCTTGCTGTTGGATGTGATCCTTCATGTTTTTTGGCTTATGGACAGCTGTACACAAGAATTTTTTAAAACTTTTTTCTCTCTCTCTCTCTCTCTCTCTCTTTTTTTTTTTTTTTTTTTTTTTAAAAATGGCTATGATTGGTCCTTCCTAATCGCTAAATAAAGCAAACTTTTTTACTAACCATTTAAGCAAAGATACAGCATAAAGGGCAAAAATTGATTTGTGTTATTTAGAGCAACGGTTACAGTCAAAATAAAGCAAAATAAAGGCAAAAGAAAAGCAAAGTTGTGTTAACATAATCCATATTAGGGTGAAGCGTCTGGTGCGGCTGTGTTTTGGACCCTGAGGTCATGGCAGAGATATGTCCACTGAAGTTCAGTCCAGCTCAAGCAAAGATATTATGGGAATGCGTCTTGCTGCCCCTGATACTAGTGTTTAGGAGTCAAGACGCCCTGTTCCTGACCCCTCTTGTGGAAGAGAGGGAGGAGGGCCTTTTTAACCCAGATAAATTGAACTGCATTGACACTGAACAGCTTCAGGTTGTTTGGCTAGTCTTTATCATACGTACTATTTTAAGTTTGCAGACTTCCTGGATCGGCTTTCTCTTATTGGAAGCACAAACTCATCTTGGACAAGACAATGTGAAAATCAAAGGCATGTTCGTGTCTATGTGTTCCCAATTAATTCCATGGTAGCAAAGATACAACCAGATACTCAGGACTCGGCCAACTAAATGTAATAATTTAAGAAAAACTGTGAGGAAAAAAACATTGATAAAAATTGGACCCCCTCAATGTCTACTGTGGTTCTGGGGCCTTCTTTCGTACTTAAAGGTGGGGTAAGTGATTTCTGGTAGTCAATGTTGACATTTGAATTCACCAAAACAAACACGCCCCTACCCCAAAAGGGTCTCGCCCCTATTTTGATAGCTCCGCCCCACACATACATACAGCAACGATTAGTTCTGTGAAACAATGCAAAACCAATGTTACTCACCTATCGAGAAAAAACAAAGCAACCTTGGCGTCCGATCACAGGCCTTCCCGCTCCTTGAGTTCTCTCCAGCGCTGGAAAGCTGATCCTGTATTTACATGGGTTTATCAGAACACAGTGTCTACAGCTGACGCAAGCGGCGCGGCGTGACAAAATATTATAGAACTCATTATAATCAGTGATGCTGTCTACACCCAACAGTAAACTGCTGCTGCATTCCATTTATGACATATTGACACAAATGATTTTCAACGGTCGCTTTGTCGCGTCCAGTGTAGACACGGTGTAAGCCTTCTTTTGTTTCCGCTGACGTTTTCCTCTTTTGTTTTTTATATGCCATCTCTATCTTTCTGTCGTTGCTCGGCTCGGCTAATGTCCGTCATGTGCACTGATGAGCGCTCTCCCCTGCATCAGGAGTAGACACGCCCCTTACTGCTGATTGGCTACAAGTTTGTTTTGGTCCTGGGCCCGACTGAGTTTTCTAAAGCGTTTTTGAAAAAATACATACCCCACCTTTAAAGGAATAGTACACCCCAAAAATTTAAATTTGCTGAAAATGTACTCACCCTAGGACCATCTAAGATGTAGATGAGTTTTTTTCTTCAAATGGAAAGATTTGTAGAAATTTAGCATTACATCACTTGCTCACCAGTGGATCCTCTGTAGTGAATGGGTCCCATCAGAATGAGAGTCCAAACAGCTGATAAAAACATCACAATAATCCACATGACTCCAGTCCATCAATGTCTTGTGCAGTGAAAACTTGTTTGTTTCTAACAGTTTTTGACTGTTTTCGCTTGTAAACTGTGCTTGATCTGTGCGTATTTCTCTCCTGATTCAGACAAGATGAGTTTTTCACTGGAGAAAGCAATATTGTAGATTGAGGACTTGGATTTATTTCTTACAGACATGCAGCTTTTCACTTCACAAGACATTAATTGATTACTTGTGGATTATTGTAATATTTTTTTTCAACTGTTTGAACTTTCATTCTGACGGCACCCATTCACTGCAGACGATCCACTGGTGGTGAGCAAGTGACCTAATGCTAAATTCCAATAAAGAAACAAACTCATCTACATCTTGGATGGCCTGAGAGTGATAAAATTTTAGCAAATTTTTGGGCACTTTTCTTTAACCCCAATGATTCACTCACTTGTTAAAAATATATAAAACATCAGCTTACATTCTGAAATGTATCATAAAATTAGTTTGGCAGTAATTTATTACAGTTTGAAACTCCCAGAATGCCAGGGTTGCACAACAGACTCCATTGAGTAAATCATAGATAAACTATTCAAAAAGATTGTCAGTGTAATCTAATGAAACTTTATTAGAGTGCCCTGAGATTGAACATACTGAAAATAAAACATAAATCATGAATTTTACAAGTGGAAATCACATGTAGAGAGAGAGAGTTCACCCATAAATGAAAATTGATTTACTCTCCCTTATGTCACTTTAAACCTGTATGACTTCGGTGAAGCAAAAAGAAGACATTCTGAGAGATATCTCAATATTTCTTTCTTTTTGTCCATACAATGAAAGTTAGTAGTGTTATCTAGATTAAGTAGATTTTGGAATTTTACGTGAACTGTTGTTTTAAGGGAACAAAACGAATATCATCAATATCAATGTTTGGGTCTCTAAAGGTGAAGTTTCATATTCTTTAATGGTGTGTTCTTCTTTCTTTCACAGCTTGTGTCCAATGTCCTGATCTTCTCCTGCACTAATATAGTTGGTGTGTGCACACACTACCCAGCAGAAGGCTCACAGAGGCAAGCCTTCCAGGAGACCAGAGAATGTATTCAAGCCCGTCTGCACTCTCAGAGAGAAAACCAGCAACAGGTGAGAGTTCACCAGATATCATAAGATATCACATTTTAAATTCTAGTGTCATTCTATGAGATTTACTGTTCAGTCTGAAGATTCTCCAGCCACAGATATCATTTAAAATTCAAGAGTCAGTCAGATTATTATTGATCAAATAAATGCAGCCTTGTTGCGCATAATTAACGTCTTTGAAAAACATTTTAAGAATCTTACATTTGTATGTGCCATAATCAGGTACTCAGAGTACCATGATTAATACTATGGCATTTATTTTAGTACCTGGCAGAACCATATAAAAACTGAAGTATATTAGCATGCAACATTTAGTGCAAATGTTTCTTTCTTTCTTTCAGACTCAAATATGTGTGAGGAAATAGCCTCAGATTGCTTGGAATAGAGCTGAATGAATGAAAAGTCCTTCAGCTGGAGTCCATTCACATGTCCATTGATTTTCAGTATAGATTTGAAGCTGTGAGAAAACTAGTGCATGGAGACACGCAGTGCTGATTAATTTGTAAGATTAGAACCGTAATCATACAAAAAATCGAACAGTACCGAGATTCATAGTGGCACCAAAGGAAAAAATAATGTCAGTTTCTGCAAACACAGAAGCCCACTGAGGCCATTCACCTTTTTTTTTCTGCAGATATATATATATATATATATTTTTATATCAAGTGTTTTGCAAATAACAGTATGGTCTCAGTAGTTAAAATAACTATTATCCTGTCACAGTCAGTGTAATATTTGTGATATATAAAATAATCTTTTAGAATGAATGTAATTTCCTTCAGTTTTCTCTATTCCTGAGAATAAGTAACATCTTTCGACACATGGCGCTCTTCTCTTTGTTTCTACCTGTCTTTTCCTTACTATACTGTCATCATTTGCAGGAACGCCTCCTCCTCTCTGTGCTTCCTCGACATGTCGCCATGGAGATGAAAGCTGACATAAATGCCAAACAAGAAGATATGATGTTCCACAAGATCTATATTCAAAAGCATGACAATGTGAGGTAAGAGTGACTCCTCAAATAGCCTGAAAGATGGTAGTAAGTGTTTGCATCTCAATGCACTTTTAAAGTCTTTTCAGCCCTCAGTATTTAAATGCAATTACTTTTACATATAATTATATTAGTACTTAGTTAGGTAACAAGATCAGTGCTTTTCGAGTAAGCTACCCCTATACACAGTTATACCCTGTTGATAACTGAAAATGAAACCTCACAGGCAAATACAAAATCTGCACCCATTAATGCATGTTCCTAAACTAACATTATTAGATGTAACATTTTTTGCATTGCATGAAATATCAGTAGGCTATATTTACATTTGTCAGCATTTCTCTCCAGCCATCTACCATCTCAGATGTTTTTTATACATTTATTATTTTTTTTATTCATATCGTATTACTTATTTTTGTAATGTTTTATAATATATTATAATTTCAAAATATATATAATTAAATTTTTTAGTATTATTTTTGGGTATGCTTTCTCCGTAAATTATATGTACAAGTGTATACTACCTCAGACTTCAGTGATTTCCTGATAACAGCTTATTAGGTTTTGGAACAGAGCTCATAAGTGTTTTATAAATCTGATAAGCGTTAGATATTGCACCCTCTTGTGGTTTAAGAGAAGAAAACACTCGCTCATCTCTTTCTCCAACTGACCATCCATGTGTCAAGGCAGCCCTTCTGAGCATCTACAGACACTTTCCCACTGATTACGTGCTGATTTTCACACCACCAGACTAGTTGGACACTCACAATTACAAGAGGCCCTATTAAGTATAGCCTGTTGTTTTACCTCATGTCGGTTTTTAAACACAGCTGTAATCTTATGAAGACTTGAGTTTAAAAGTATGTGGCTCTCAGGTTGATGACATAGGACAAGTTGGGAATCCATGTGATGAATTATGATTCTCCACGGTTATGAATTCTAAATCTGGAGGGTAGAAGATTAACCCAAGAAATAAAACGGTTTGACAGGGGAGGAGTTGGATTTAGTGGCAGAGTGCTGAGGCATGGCTACTGCCTGCCGCACCACATTACAGCTAATACTAGTACACCAAAACACAATTTTATTACAGATCCCCCCCCCCCCCCCCCCCCCAAAAAAAAACAAATAATTCAAAGCACCGTCTGATATATTCAGGTGAATTTAATTTAATTAAATTTTTTATTTTATTTTGAAAAGCTTAAGTGAAATTTTCTGAAATGTTTTTTACATATAATGATTGCTTATTGTGCAGATAATATACATTATAGACATGTAGCCGCTCTAAATTATTTTAATTAGTAAACTGTCAAAAAAGTGACCTATAAATGCATATTCTGGTTTAATGTCTACTTAGCATTTGCGAATTCACAATTAAATGGGTGTTCGTACTGACTGTATTTTGGAGTGATCAGAAATAATATATTTTCACTGAGAGTACACAATTTCCAGCAATGTGAATGCTGTTGATGGAACAAAGTTGAGCAGAGCTTTATGCAAACTTTATTTTTTTTACTTTATGCAACTATTAGTTGGAGTACAGACAGTGATCCGCCACCTGATATTGTTCAATACAGCAGCAGCACCTACTATAAAACAGCAGCACAGAGAACCTTTGACCTCCATTGTTTAAATGGCTTGATACTCTCTGCCCGCCCTTTTCTGTGATCGAATAGTGGGTAGACTACAGCAACAAAGGGCAACATGAACATGGGCTTTGTGAGCCAGTGGGCAGTGCGACTCCTGGACTTCTGGGTTGTTGTCTGCTATCGAGGTTCTGTTTCTTTTTCAGTAAAGCCCCTACCAAACAGGCTCCATGGTCAGAGGAATTATGTAAGTGTGCAGCCAAGCGATATCTCGCTAAGTGGAATATTGATAGGTCTGTTACTAGAGGAGCCAGTGGTTTAATTGCTGAAGACAGTTATATAACAATGTCTGTGTTTGAATCTTTGCTCCTGAGTGAAACCTGCACTATTGTGGAAAGAGGAGGCTGGGAGCTTTGCTCGAGGAATGAACTGATAGTTCGTCTGGTGTGGCACCGGCTAATTTTAACAGTCATGGACATCAGTGAAATTCTGATTTGATATTTTCCTCATTGGGAAGGGGGGGGGGGGGGAGAGAGTTCTAGGGTTGCAAAAAGTTGGGAAATTTCCAGTATTTTTTGGAATCTTCCTGGGTTTTTTGGAAAGTTTCCGGAAATTTACCAGAAATTTTGCAACCCTAGTGGGGACACATTCTAGGCCAAAAATAAGTTTGATGGACATATTGGTTAGTCTTGAAAAAATAATATTATTTAATTTTATCATTTACAAATGAATGTCTAGACTAACAATTGTTTTACTCTTTCTTAAACATCTGTTAATTTATCTTTAGGTGAGTGGCAGGGCAAACCAAAAGTTTTTTTGTTTTGTTTTTCCCAAAGGGAAAATGAATAACTCTGATATCCAATTCCTATAAGCAGCACAATTCTACTGTGTTCTAACTGTGTGGCTTAAACTAAGAAAAGTCTGAAAAAATGTGGTGCAATGTACCATGTTTATATGAAGGAATTTTCTGTATTGATTTTTCATAGCTGTTTTACCCATATTTTGAATTATGCATTTTATTTTGTTGTGTTTTAGGGAAAATCTGTAAATTAGCAGGAAAGGTACTGGTAATTTTCAGTGGATTTGCTCACATGCTGCACATCTGAAATTAATTTGATATACTGTAAATAGTTTAATGCAGCAAGGAAACACTATAGTTGTGAGTAAAATATTTTACTTTTTTTAATTTATTTCAAATATTTGTTTAATTTGCAATTTTCTACAAATCACTGTTGTGGAGTGAGGCAGATTTGACAGGTTTTTATACAACAGCTTTATATCCAATATCATAATTAAGCAATTGTAGAATCAGTTTGAGCTCCAGGGGCGATAGATCAGGAGGTCAGACCTCTCAAGCAGTGACCCTTGATGGATTTAGGGGGTCATGTTATATAAGCAGGAAGTGTGACTTTGTGTAACATTCCATCCAGGGGCTTTTCTTTTTTGGCTGAAGTGGTTTTCATGCTGATGTCCCTAAACAGACTTTTGCTGACCAACTACACACTCCATTTATTAAACTTCCTGCCATTTTATTATGTAACTTACCTGTCAACACTTTGCTATTCTAACTCCCAAGTTAATTTATTATTTTCAGAGAGCAGCTACATTTGACCTTAGGGCTGCTGTCACCACAAATCCATTAACATTGCCACTGGCAAGAGCTGTTGTTTTGTCTCCATCTACACAATATATATCTCACCAGCTTCTATGAGAATAATCAGCATACAGCGTGCATAATTATTATGCTTAGTATAATTGTAAAATAATAATTATTTATATACTACCTATTAAAAGTATGGGGTTAGTATGATTTTTATTTATTTATTTATTTTGAAAGAAATGAATATTTAACAAGAATGCATTTAATAGATCAGAGTGACAATAAAACATTGAGAATGTTACAAAAGATTTCTAATTCAAATAAATGCTGCTCTTTTGAAATTTCTATTCATCAAAAAAATCCTGAAATCTAATAAAAATGTATCATGGCTTCTACAGAAATATTAAGCAGGACAACTGCTTTCAACATTGATAATAATAAGCAATGTTTAAATGAAGATTACGTGTTAAAATATATTAAAACAGAAAGCAGACATTTTAAATTGTAATAATATTTTACAGTATTACTGTTTTTATTGTATTTTTCTTCAAATCAATGCAGACTTGAGCATGAGAGACCTTCAAAAATATTATTTTTTTAAATTAAGTTTTGATCTCTAGTGTTTATTATTTTTTTTAAATAAATATATTAATAAATGAGTGATTTACAATATATGAACATGTATATTTTAACTTTTAAAAACTATTTAAATGTGAATTTGAGATGATTTTTCTTGTTGACTCATGGGATAAATTTAACCACAGCTATTTTCCTCTTTGATTGGCATTACTGGTTTCCAGAAAGCTGAGTCTAGGCAGTCTTTTCTTCTAGGGTGCTCTGGATTTCATTTAATACTTTGCCTGATGTTTACACACTAAAAGCCCCAGATTACCAGCACCTAATAAAGAACCTAGAGTGTGTTCATAATAGCCAGCAGAAATACTCCAAAGGTCGTAATGTGTTTGGATTCTTTTTAAAGAGCTGTCCTGCCATTGTGCCACACTGCAGCGACATTTTTGGTCCAGACTGCAGGGAGCTGATGAGTCACCTCTGTGTTAACGATTAAATGAGGTTTAAAGATCCGCCTGAGATGCTCGCAGCAGCCCAGACGCTATCCTTCAGAGAGCACTGCACTCTGTCTACTTTCAGAGTCAACTAACCTTAATCCACCCACCCAGGGGAGGCCTTTTATTTGAGCTTTTATATATAGCAACTCTAATAGATCCGTCAGCTATATAGAAACCTTTGATCTATGACTAATGTAAGGGTTTCCGGATGCTATATTGTATAAGGGAGGGTTTATATTTAGACTTTGTGGTGTTTTGTGTGCTTTTAGTTATCTGTGGACTTTTAAAGGGATAGTTCACCCAAAATTCTGTTACAAACCTGCTGATTTACATAATAAAATCTGAAATAATAATTTTCATTCTTTGGGTGGATTTTTTTTAAGTGATAGTACATTCAAAAAGGAATATTCTGTATTTGCTCATCATTTGCTCACCCTGCTGTTACAAACCGATTGGTTTTCAAACTCTTTTTCTTTATTTTTTGGTTGTTTTTGATCAGGGCTTTTGTAATAAGATAAAAATGATTCCTGTTTTTCATCTTTGTCAGCTTTAAGACATGGTCTCATGATGCTCTTTGTTCACTTGATTTACTATGAAAAGGTGGCATCAATTCATTATGGCGTATTGACCGTAGAATAGGAAGTCGGCTAAATGCAGCAAGAGGATCTGTTGTCCTTTTGTGCATTGAATTGTATCATATAACCGACAGAGGCCAGTTAAGAGACCCAAATCAATTCCAGTAATTCAAATAATCTAATTTGAATAATTAAATCTGGCAAAAAATCAATTCTAAAATTTGTAACTCTAGAAAGCGAGAGGGCTAAAATCCAATGAAATGCTCATACAATTTTGAACAAACTAGGATCAAATGCATTTGTGAATAGCTTCAGATTTTATTTACTAGAATTAAAAAATAAAGTAAATAATTAACTTGTCTGTGTAACTTGTTTTGCACTACTTGACATTTCAGGACAATTGAAGACAATTAACCTGAAATCTGCATAAAAAATATTAATAATATTCATTTTTTAAATGTTTATTATTTAATACATTTAATAGATATGTATTTGTAATATTATTTCTTATTTTATTTTTAGGGCAACAAGTGATGTTTAAATCAGCTGGTTTAGGGTGGTTTAGCTGCTATTTTAGCTGAAATAGCACTCTAAATTTGAAATGCTGAAAAATTGAAGCATTTAATTGAGGTTTGAAAGGTATTTTTGCAAATATGCAGATGGGCTGCAATGTTACAGTTAATTGATTGAAAGCTATTAAGCAGTCAGGAATTTTTTCCAGAGATCCAAGCAGCATGTATGCTTTGAAAAACGTGAGTATCAAACATCACATGAGAAGAGTGTGTTGATCGAGAACAGCCTTCCTTCTGAACCCCTTTTAAACATTGCTGGAAATCGTCGTTGATATTGAGTCTGAACTGAGAGGTCGCGCTCACCCGGATCCTGGGCTTCTGTCAAACCTAACTGTCTTTCTACTGTCACGCTAGCTTGAGTGTCAGACCAGCCCTGAGCTGTTAGAAATAAAGCTAGATCAATGTCAGCATTGGTAAAAGCTCTACAGATGAATATTGAATAGGAAAGTCATTACAGCCCACAAGGTTTTGTTTTGTATTTCATTCAAGGTGCACAAAGAAGAACCATATCTGTTACAGGCTCCCACAGGGGAATATCATGCTTTATTCACTTTCTCGTCTCTGTAGGCCCAACATTCTCTTAATGTGAATGTCATCTGTTGCTAAAGAGAGCACACACTTCCATCCGAACCTGTCTGCTGTGCCATTGGCATGGTAATGGAGCTGTGACGCTGGGATCACATTAGTTAGCTCATATTGTATCTATGTAAAGTCTGCTTCACAAATGGTCAATTGAAATGAATAGCTGTGGGCGAGGGCTTCAATTGTCAGCCAGGTAACCGTGGCAACCTTGTAATATAGGTGAATGTGCACTACACTGATGTGTGGGGATGAGAGTCTGGGATGATTAACAAGAATGACCTGATTTTTCATTGGGTTTATTATTCATGTGACAAATGCTTTTATCAACAATGACAGTGTATACATTTTATAATGTGTGTTCCCTGCGAATCAATCCCGTCACTTCGTTATGAGCTTTCTTTGTGTTTGTATTTACATATTATGGGCTGGACTTGCATCAGTTATCTATCTATCTATATAATGGCCAAGTTTGTTATTAAGACTACTTTTATTATTAGTATTGTATCCTAACTACAATTAATTTAGTATTTGATAATAATATATTTTTTAATTTATTTATTTATTGCATTATTTGACTAAATTAGATTTTGAGATTACGAGAAATATTTAAATGTTTTATTTTTATTTTTAAGATTTATCATCTTTTTAAGTAATAATTAGCCATATTAAGAAGGATTTTCATGCTTTAGTATTGAAGGACATGGACAAGAGTAAAACAATAAGATCTGTACATAAAATACATTTGAAAAGTAACAAAAATAAATGATGGTGATAGCGTGGTAAAAAAAATTACAAATGTTTCAAGATGGTTCTGTTGAGACCTTCATATAACAATAAGAAAAGCATTGCGATCTGTTAATAAAAATTGCCCATAGTGCCCATAACTGATGAAACCTCAAACTGATATTTCTCTCTCTCTCTCTCTGCAGTATCCTCTTTGCCGACATCGAGGGCTTCACCAGTCTGGCTTCCCAGTGCACGGCCCAGGAGTTAGTGATGACCCTGAACGAGCTCTTCGCACGATTCGACAAACTCGCGGCCGTAAGTGTCCGCACAACAGCCCACACCCTCAGCCAAACAGCTTTAGTCGAAACACGATGGCAAACTGAGATGTAATCATATTAATTCCGCTTGCATCCCACTCACACAGCTGACTGGGATAGACAAGCCCTCCCTCCTGTCAGATGAGTGTTTGTGATCACGCTTCTCACACTGAGCTTCCCGCTGTTTTCCAGCTCAACTAGGCCTATCTCCTCGTTATCTCCACCAGTGGTGGTGACTCATCGCAGCCGAGTTGCCATGCATTCGTGCACGTACTCTGCTGCTGCAGAGAGATGCCGCTCAAAGGGGAAACCATCTGTTATCTGTTCAGATGTTTGCACACTTCACAAAACCTTCGAGCAAAAAGACAAAAAAAGTATGCATGCGCACTTTGCCCTGATGATCAACAATAGAGGTTGTTGTATGGGCTGCGGGTGAAATGAAGGCATGCGCTGGGGTGACATTCAGGTGGCTGTCATAAGACCTGGTCCTGCTGCCGTGAGTCCTGTGCCCAGCCTGAGGCTTCCTCTGCTCTCCACTGGTTTCTTCTCTCCTGTTTTACAAACTAAGATACCTATAGTACTCCAGCAAACAACACTTAATGGGATAGTTCACACACAAAAATGAAATTAGTCATTGTTTGTTCACCCTCATTGTCATTTTAAACCTGTGAAGAACATTCTGGTTGTTCTTATCCATGCAATTACAATGGTGACTGGAGGATTCGAGCTTTAAAAAGGATGCAAAAGCACTATAAAAGTATCATATACAGTGCCTTGCGAAAGTATTCATACCCCTTCGTTTTTTTATATTGCTGCCTTATGTTACTTGCTTTAAATTCCCCCCCTCCCCCCAACACATCAATCTACACTCCATACACCATATTGACAAAGCAAAAACAGAATTGTCACAACTTCATGAATTTATTAAAAATAAAAAAAACTGAAATGCGTACATTGCATAAGTATCCATACCCTTAACTAAATATTTAGCTGAAGCACCTTTATAGCCTCAAGTCTTTTTTGTTTGATGCCACAAGCTTTTGGCAATTGTCTGCCACTCTTCACCTCTCAAGCTCTGTCAGGTTGGATGGGGGCAGATGGATATGTGACCCTGGACCACAAAACCAGTCTTAAGTGTCAATTTTTTGAAAGTGAGATTTATACATCACCTGAAAGCTGAATAACTAAGCTTTCCATTGATGTATGGTTTGTTAGGACAATATTTGTCCGAGATACAACTATTTGAAAATCTGGAATCTGAGGGTGCAAAAAAATCAAAATATTGAGAAAATTGCCTTTAAAGTTTTCCAAATGAATTCTTAGCAATGCATATTACTAATCAAAAATGACGTTTTGATATATTTACAGTAGTAAATTTTCAAAATATCTTCATGGAATATGATCTTTACTTAATATACTAATGATTTTTTGCATAAAATAAAGATATATCATTTTGACCCATACAGTGTATTTTGGGCTATTGCTACAAATATATCCCAGCGACTTAAGACTGGTTTTGTGGTACAGAGTCACATATTTTCAGGTTTCTCCAGAAATACTTGATTGGGTTTATGCCCAGGCTGTGGCTGGGACACTCAAGGACATTCACAGAGTTGTCTATAAGCCACTCTTGCTGTGTGCTTAGGGTCATTGCCCTGTTGGAAGGTAAACCTTCTGCCCAGTCTAAGGTTCTGAATGCTCTGGACTGGGTTTTCATTAAGGCTATCTCAATATTTTGGTGCATTGAGCTTTTCTTCTACTCTGATGAGTCCCTCAGTCCCTGCCGCTGAAAAACAGCCCCACAGCATGAGGTTTTTTTCTACCAGCACACTTTACTTTTGGGTTGCTACTCTGCAGGTGATGAGCAGAGCTTGTTTCCTTCAAACAAGATGCTTAGAATTGAGGTTCATCAGACCAGATAATATTGTTTCTCACAGTCTGAGGGTCCTTTAGGGGCTTTTTTTGCAAATTCCAAGTGTGTTTTCATGTGTCTTCATTGAGGAGAGGATTGAATCTGGCCACAACGCCATAAAGCCCAGATCAGTGGAGTGTTGCAGTGATGTTTGTCCTTCTGTAGATTTCTCCTATCTCCACATATGAATTTACCATCCCATTCAATTGAATTTACCACAGGTTAACTTCACTCAATATGTAGTAACATCTACAAGCAATATGAATGCTCCTGAGGTAAATTTCAACTGTCCCAGATAAGGGTATGAGTACTTATGCAATGGTTTTATGTTTTTAATAAATTTACAAAGATGTTAAAAACCATTTTTTTGCTTTACCATTATGGTGTATGGAGTGTAGATTTGGTGTGGAAAGAGAGTAATTGAAAGTGGTTTAACATAACATAACAAAAAGGGGAAAAAAAAGAAAAGAAAAAAAATGAAGGGGTATGAATACTTTCGTAAGGTACTGTATATACAGTATTAGTCTTCTGAAATTGTATAGTGAGTAAATAATTTCACTTTTGGTTAAACTGTTACAAACTAAGATACTTATAGCACTCAAATAAACAATGCTTAATATGGTAGTTCAGCCAAAAAATATATTTATGCCATTTGTTTTCACCATTATATCATTTCAAACCTGTATGTCTTTTTTTTTTTTTGCCTTCCAAATTTTGAAGAATGTTTCGGTTGTTCTTTTCCATACATGCAAGTACAATGAATGGTGACTGGAGGTTTCAAGCTTCAAAAGCACAATGCACAGTATATTATGCTATATTGCAAGTCTTCTGAACTCATACATTCTAATGTCAAATTGTTCATTTTTGGCTGAACTATTCTACAGTATTATCTGTTATCTGTGCCCATATATCTATTATATTGCCTTTTTTAAAATCCATTTCCAAGAGCTTTTTGTTTAGACTACTCATGTATTCCAAGCAAAATATCAGGACAAATTGGGCTGGATTTTTGAATTCATGAAAGTGGGATGCCAAACCTACTACATGAAAAAAAAAAAAAAAAACACTTGTAGACACAGATTCAAATCTGACTTTTCTAAGCCATTTGGGAACAGTTAAGTTTTGAGTTTGTTTTTTCTTCATAAATCATATAAATCCCTATGAAAATCCATTCCCTTAAAAGGAAAAACCATTCGCGGTATGTGAAGGGGTTTTAAATGGGAGAAAGGCTATATATGTAACACATCCCTGTATGGGATATCCAGTGTCACCCCTAATGGCTATGAAATGACATGTGACACATTTGAGGTAAGGTTTTGATGAAAGGTTTTATAAAAAAAAAAAAATGCCAATATACTGAACTACAGCAACTCAAACAGCTGTAATTTGATTATTGGGCTCATTGTTAATCCCGTTGCAGGAGAATCACTGTCTGCGGATTAAGATCCTGGGCGACTGCTACTACTGCGTGTCCGGGCTGCCCGAGGCCCGTGCCGACCATGCGCACTGCTGCGTGGAGATGGGTGTAGACATGATCGAAGCAATCTCGTGAGTATTATAGTGTTGATTCTGCTCGTCAGACAGGAACAGCAAATACCTCACTGAAAATGTACTTCAGCCAGGAAATACAAAAGAGATGCTATGGTGAATCACGACCTGGCAGCTTCCATGAAATGTTAATGTTAGTAACTAAAAATATTCTTATACCACTGAATGTGATATAGAATAAATTACATATTATGTACAAATGTATCTGCATATACCTACACCTGTATATAAACACACACACACACACACACACACACACACACACACGTATGTATGTGCTTATATATATATCTATATATATATATACTGTATGTGTGTGTGTGTGGTCCTGGTAAACCCTACGTTATGCACCCTACAAAGACAGCAATATCCGAAATCCTTGTCCTTGTGGGGACATTTTTTGGTCCCCATGAGGAAACAATCTTATAAATCATAAAGAATGAAGTTCATGGAATGTTTAGGTGTAGGGCAATAGAAAATACAGTTTGTACAATATAAAAACCATTATGCCTATGGAATGTCCCCATAAAACATGGAAACCCAACGTGTGTGTGTGTGTGTGAACAAAGTGTGTGTTCAGTTCAGTGTTGTAAGAATAATTTTAATTAAGCATATTCACTTTACTATTTAATTAAAACATTTAGAATTAAACTTTAATCTTTTAAAACAATAAGACTAAATTATTATTTTTTAATTGTATAATTTTATATTATATCCCTATGCTTTTTTTTCTTTCATGTGGTTGTCTATTCCTAGAAAACTGCAATGTCATTGCATTATATTTTGAACGCCGTTGCCTCAATAAAGAATTAACCTCTTAGAAAAATAATAAAACAGCTCATATTATATTTAGTTTGAACTCCTTTGAAATGTCCATTGATCAATATTTTTTGAAGGTTAAGCACATCTTTTGACTGACCAACTCTTGAAAAAAGAAAAGAACAAAAACAGGAGTTTCTGGCCCTGTTTTATACCCTGTTCGTGGAACATGTTGTACAGCAGCACTGGACTGAATGAAAGTTCACAGAAGGGTTGAGTTGAGACAGAACACTTAATCTTATTTACCTGCTTTTACTAATCATGACTAAATTGTTATAAGCAGTATGTTCTTTCTAGAAACTTTGAATTGCTCTCTATGAGTTTGTCCTGCTGTTCTAATTGGTTAGGTCAGTCATCCCTTAATTCAGTTGTTTCCAAGTTATTTGTCTCGCATGCGTGCGGACGTGTCCACAGGCCTGACTTCTCTAATGTTCAGTGTCTCTGAGCAGTTGTTTGTTAAGGCAGGAATGGTGGTGGTGACTGGGTTTCTGCTCCAATGAGCATGTGTCTGTGTTTCTCTGAGCTGCAGCCAGCCGGCCCAGCGCCCCATCACAGGAAGAGACCATTTTTCCGCAGACTTGCCTGTCGTCCTCAATGTTCAAAAGAGTTTGATGGCTTGTTTGCTGTGTGACGTGGGGATTAGAATGTGCTGTGTTAACTTGTTGATGTGCCCAGTGGAAAGGTGCATTTCAGGGTGCGCTAATCCACCTTGAGACTTTTTCATATAGGGAAAAGTGGGATGAGATGTGTCAGTGGGTAAGGTTATGAATGATATCATATATTAAAATGTAGGAAATACATTACATTGGTCACACTGAAAAAGAGAGAGTTTGGAAAGAGGAAACCATTCCATTAAAAGAAAATGATCATATCCACACATAATAAAAGCTACCTCGGCGTCAACTGTGAATGAAACTGAAAGAAGGGAGAAACATTTCATATTTCCTGCAATTTTATTGTGCGGAATATTAATGTCAGTCTTTGTTCAGTTCAGTATGGGATTTTTTTTGTTTTGTTTTCTGTTTTGCTTTGTTTGTTGCTTTGTTGTGTTTTTTGCCTTGTTTTTATTTGATCTAATTCAATTTTATATTTTTACAAATGAAAAACTAAAATGTTTAAAGTTATTTCACCTTATTAAATATTACATATTCTGAATACTTAACCTTTTCCTGGCTGGTTTATGGATAGTCTAAGTAAAATTCTTAGTTTTAATTTAAATAAGGCTCATATTTGAATAATATTTTTATGTTCACATTTTTATTTGAAATGTAAATCATTAACAGATACATCTGGACATGTCACTGCTTATTAACATTAGAAAAGTGCCACTTTCTTTAGAGATATTATTTCTATGAAGACACTCTCTTCTCATTTCAGTTGATAGCAGACACCATGAATTCTAATAAGGTTTAGTAGTTTTAAACTTGTTTACATGTAATCAGCTTTCACAGGTCCGACTAGTAAAACTGGAAGTTTAACATTAACTTTAGAGTATATTGTTAATTTGATATAACAGAATATACGATGAACTGAATTAACAGCAGGTATATCTGTGTTTTTTTGTCTCTGTGCTCCAGGTTGGTAAGGGAAGTCACCGGCGTCAATGTTAACATGCGTGTGGGTATACACAGCGGGCGAGTCCACTGTGGGGTGCTGGGATTAAGGAAGTGGCAGTTTGATGTCTGGTCCAACGATGTCACATTGGCCAATCACATGGAAGCTGGGGGCAAAGCAGGGTGGGTTCATGAACTCTGGATTTTTTTTTACCCATGTTTTCTCACCTGAACTCCCTGTGTCTCTTCACTTTTAAAATCTGAAAATGTGTTTTTTTTTCCCATTAACACGAGACAAGTTCAGACAAGTCCCTTTCCAGTTATATTTCTTCACAATAGCTTTGTTCATAATAGCATACTAGTATAGTGCTTTCAGTAGTATGTACACTGTGAAAAGTGTTCCTGACTGATTTACTACTACTGTTATCAAAATGTCTAAATATGGTTAATCGTATTGTAAATTGTAATTACTTAGCAATTTTCTAAAAATAAAAATAAACATCAACATGATGTAGAGAAAATAATATATATACAAGTATATATTGTTGTTAACTCAAACTTATATATTATATATTAACTTAAAATATATATTTTTTAAATGATATAAGCATTAACTATATTATACGCATTTTACTTTAGCAAGCTGCCAAGACAACATTATCATTTTTGATTAGTTTTAGTTATAGACATAAAAAAAAAGACCAATACACAAAACAAATTAATAAAATGAAAATAGAAAAAAGAAGTCTGTAATAGTATATCAGTAACAATAAATTAACACTGACTTGATCTTTCATTTCATCGCACTGGAAATAGAAACAATATCATCCCAACATTTCCTTTTCTTAATTTTTTTTTTGTTTGGACTGCCAAAGGTTAAGGCATTTTTATCTGAATTTGGATGCAAAACAAGAGTTTTATTTCCCCAAAGTAGTAAATGAAGGCCACTTGCTGACAATAACTCAAACATTTATTGCTTCATTATGTGTTCTGTTTCACACACTATAAAAAATTGTAAGCAGCACATACTCAATATCAAATACACTAGTGTGTCATTCCAGGGCAACTTCCTGTCTACATTTATGCCTCATGAAAGTTTTTTTTTTTAATCATCTCAGGCGTATTCATATCACCAAGGCCACCCTGAATTATCTGAATGGTGATTATGATGTAGAACCTGGATTTGGTGGAGAAAGAAACGTCTATCTCAAGAAGCACAACATTGAAACCTACCTCATTGTGGGCTGCAGTCAGAAGCGGGTGAGACCTTTTTTTTTTCTCCTCATCAACAAATGGTATTAGTTCAGTTTTATAAATTCAGGTGAAATAAAACATTTTAGAGTCTCCTTTCTCCTGTGTATTTTGAATTACTTATTAAACTTTGTCACCTGAGACAGTTGAGGTCGACATGCTATGATTCTCCATTAATATTCACATCCCTTTCAAGCAGAAACACCTAGCGCTCAGGAATAGCATGTCTCACATGATGCTGGGCAGCAGATGAATGCCAATAAGCTATGTGGATAAATTCAGGGAAATGTAATGTCAGAAGACAAGCTAGTTAATGACTATGACATTAAAAAGCACGGACCGTAATACTTCTCCTGTTTTGTATTTCCCTTCACAGAAAGAAGAAAAGGCAATGATTGCTAAGATGAACCGGCAACGCACCAACTCGGTCACACATAATAGCACTCACTGGACAGACCGGCCCTTCTATAATCACCTGGGTGGCAATCAGGTTTCCAAGGAGATGAAGAGGATGGTGAGTAAGCTACACTTTTGAAAAGGCCGCATTAGCCACCCTTGTAGGATGAGAACATTATATGAGTGCTGAAAACAAGTTGGTTTGCATTTACTCTAATTGCTGTGTCTAAAGCCCATTACCACCTCTGTTGGAGGATAAGGCCTTTGACAGGGGAGGCTTTTTGTACCATGTGTTAACTAAGCCAAAACAATCCCAAGGACATTGCTTTAGGGCCACATGTAAAGGACCTCATGCCCTTTGTGTAGTCCCTGTTCTTTCATTCAGTTCTCAGCTCTTCCCCGGCTCTGGAACCCAAAGGGAATGGCCCTCTAATTAAATAAAGCTGGATTGCCTCACATACCGCCCTGAGGGATTTAATCAGGCAAAGTGGAACCAGCAATTAGTTCCTGTGAGCTCCATGGGAATACCATTTATCTTTTCTTTTTTGTCTGAATCACCTGTTCCTTCTCATCTTGGTTAACGTAGTAAGAAGGAACACAGAAATCCAGAATAACTTGTCCTTGATAAAACTAATATGCTTCAGACTTGACTGGAATATTGATGATTGTAATAAGACATGTCTACCGTTTAAATTTACAGTAATATGTCATTTTTTTCTATGTTAGAAAACTTTTTCCAATTCCAGCTTAATATACAACTGGAATTAGGTTGTTAAAGCTATCTATTCGCATTCCTATTCGTTACATTTAAAATTAAAGTGATAAACAGAAAATACCTAAAACTACATTTCTATGTTAGAAAGCCTTTTCCAGTCCCAGTTTAATGTACAGTTGGAATTAACCACTCATAGGTTGATCATTACCATTTTCATTCATTAAAATTTAAAAGTAAAATAATTAAAAACAGAAAGCATAAAAATTGCAATTGCTTGATGACACAGAATCTCGTAGAATTTTGAGATTTTAAATATTCCAGCATAAATGTGCCACATTAGTTTTCAGCCAATTATTAGGGCTCTAGAAAACATCTAAGATTCTATAATTAAACACAGTTTGAAAGATCATGGTCAGTAAGTTTTTTTTATTTTTTTTTCACCAAGGGTGCATTAAATTGATCAAAAGTGAGAAAGACATTTATAATGTTTCCAAAAAATTCTATTTAAAATAAATGCAGTTTTTTTTACACGTTTTCCACAAACATTTTGAGCAGTTGAACTGTTTTCAACATTGATGATAATAAGAAATGTTTCTCAGCATATTAGCATATTTCTAGCTCTCTATTCTAATTCTATTCTTTAAAAAAAAAAAACTAACACTACCTTTTCTAATCGTTTTGTATTGTATCTATTTGTTGTCTTTTTATTTATTATACAATTAACAAAATCAAAAAGGCCTCTAACACTAGCTGGCTCTATTCTTTTTTCTATTCTATCTGTTTTCTTTTTATTTATTATATAATTAAAAAAAAACATTAACATTGCTGTTAAAATAGAAATAAATGCAGCCTTGGTGAACATAAGAGACTTCTTTACAGACCTCAAACTTTTTGAACAACAAAACGGAGAGAGAGCACTATGTTTTGAATGTTTAGAAAGCTGTTTTTTTTTAATAAATGGTGTAGTTACACAATCCACCAGCAGGGGGTTGGTAAATATTGTATTTTGCAGTTGGAATCTGTGTTTGTCCAACCAACAGCAGATAGCGGGAACCTGTTTGTAATTATTTGTGCAGTTCCGTTTGATAGTGGCACAGATAAATCCCACTCGATATATCCTGCTGGAGCTCAGACTGGCATGTAATTGCCAGATATCTGTCCACGCCCACACAAACACCGAGCATTGATAAACATGCAGTGTATTCTGACGAATAGATTATCTGTTTCATAATAACAACAGCACCTGTTTTTCCCTGTTGTAATGTCTAGAGGCTTGAGTTGGCCCAGAAGGTGTTGCTCAGTCGAAGGAGAGAAACAAATGGAGTAACACATCAACATAGTGACTGGGTCATAGTCTCTGTTGAGTGAATACATGCAGGTCTGTGTGTGGGAGCGCATCTGAATCTCCTGAGATTATACATTTAGTTACTGTTATTATGCATCTAGCAACTTGTCTCAAGGATTCTTTTTACTCCCATAATTTAATGTTTAGTGGTTAGAAATTACCATTAAAATGGTCATTTGATATTTAATGGGAACATTCAGTCTGTTCCTTGACCCGTATATCTGCTATTTTTGATATATTAAGTATGTAGTCATTTAACAGACGCTTTTATCCAAAGCTGTTATTTTAGAGAAAGGGGTTCTCATATTACCAGTTTTCAGAAGTCAATACCAATACAAGTCATTTTAAAAAGTAATAAACTAAATTTCTATACCGATACTACAGCAAAAACTAAAATGTTTGTGGTATGTTCTGGACACACTTGAATTAGATTTTTTTTTTGTTTAAATGGCCTTTACACCTAAAAAGGGCGTTTTTAAAGAAGTACAAGTTATTGTACTCAACATTTGTATGTGCTATGTGTCAAACTTGTGCTGCCTGTGTAAACTGACCAGATGTCTTTGTAGGCAGTATCTATTTTTTTGTGTAAAATCATCCTTAAACCCTTTGTGCACATGTGGAACATGAGCCTATTTGTTTTCCTCTCCATGTTTCCCATGTCCTCCTACCATGATAAATCAATGCCTCATCAGCCAGCTCTGTTTACTTCTGTTCTCAGTGGGGTCTGCATTTAAATTCCTCCAAAAAAGCTTGTGGTCATAAATCAAGCCATCTGAATCAGCTCTCAGCTTGTTTATACAATGTCCGTCATCATGTATTCAGTTATATATCAGTACAGTATTAATAAATTCTCAGTCTCACAGCAGTTCTCTGTTTTCAACATGCAGTTGTCTTTATTCTTGAATATTTCTTGTATTCCCCGACCCCTCCTTTCTCTCTGTGTTTATCTTTTGTTACTGCATTTGTCACTGTTCTGTTATTTGCAGTTTGACAGTATATAAAATTAATAGAGATTTATGCCTGTTTTGCAATAGGGTGTTGGGTAAATCATTGTTTTTTTATTACTCCAACAAGAAAAGAAGTTTGTGGTGTGAACGTTTTCCAGTTTTTCCGAGAAGTTTTATGACTTTATTTGAGGTCCTCCAGAAGGGGTCACTGTTGTGCTGATTGTAGACGTTCTCATCCATTTTGCATTGATGTATAATGCATTTTCTCTTCCAATTTTGTTGCAGGGATTTGAGGATCCCAAAGACAAGTGAGTATATGGAACACATCTTCATGCCTCCACCCTGCATGCTAATGTTTTTATTAATTGTTGATTACAGAATTTATCTCATATACACTACCGTTCAAATGTTTGGGGTCAGCAATATTTTGAAAAGAAGTTTCTAATGCTTATCATTTATTTGCTAAAAATACAGTATAAACGTTTTAAAGTAATGTTGTGATATTGTGATTGTCATTACTGTAGTCTTCTGTGTCATATATTAGAAATCATACTAATATGCTTATTTGCTGCTCAAAAAAAAACATTTATTATTATTATTTTCAGTGTTAAAAACAATTGTGCTGTTTAATATTTTTTTTGTAGAAACCATGATTCTTTGACGAGTAGTTCAAATGGACTTGAACATGCACTTGAACTTTTTTTAATAAATGCCTTTACCCTCATTTTACCCTCAAGTTAATGCATACTAATTTCTTTCAAAAAATAAAGTATTACTGACCTCAAACTTTTGAAAGGTGCATATGTAGCTGTGCATTATGCAACATTAAAATAATTCAAACTAATATTATGAATCGTCGCTGAATGTGGTTCATTCGAAGCAGTTTATTGGTAATAAAATAACCAATACAGACTCTGAATGCATCAGCTAAATTATATATCAATCAAGCAAGTACCAGCAACAAAATTCTGCTGGTTTGGTTCAGTGTCATATAAGTAGGGCTGCTGAATATGGGGGGGAAACTGCAAAATGGATAAAATGCTGAAAAGGGGTTAAGTCTACTACAGTTGTTTGTAATTAAAACACATTTAATCATTCTAACTCTAAGCTGGAAGAAGAAATGGAAAAAACACACAAGGGACACGGATGGAGTTAAACTTTGTGAAAGATTTGTTGTTGCATTTGTTGTTGTCAGAAAACTGCTGAGCTGTTGGCACAGATTCTATGCAGACCTACTTAAGACACTAAAATATATTCAAATGTAATTGAACTGCCAGCTACCGATGAACTAATCAACACATGCATGTACTTTGAGCATATCCATCACTTTTCCAGAGGTGTTGAAAAGTATCAGAACCTAGAATCCTGGGTCTCTTGATACTTATGCATGTATCACTCTACTTGTATTAACTAGTCAGCATTTACATAAATGTGTGAATACAGATATGCATGCCAGTTTGCCTCTTTAGGCAATTCATCCATCAAACCTTATACCGAGAGACTACAAACCTATTATTTGCCCATTTTGACAATTCTCTGTATTTGAGTTCAAATGCAGAACCTAGTTTTGCTGATGTGATTTAGTTACTGAATTGCATGAACATGATTGCAAGGCCTTGAGCTCTTTAGCAGATGATCTGTGCTATTTTTTTTTTTTTTTTAACATAAATAGCACCGTTTTACTGACAATCATCCAAGGCTAACCATGGTGATTCTGAGCTGCTTTTAACTCTGTCATGTTTTTTGGGGGGTGTGGTGCCGCTGCTATTTGGTGGTGTAGTATTAAGTTATAGTAGTAAGTTAAAGGATAACTAAGAAGGGAGGAAAAAGTTTAGAAAAAACTGTCTCGTCTTGTTATCTAGACATTTCATTTTCAGAAACACGCAAGAAAACCTAAACCCTGAGGATGAGGTGGACGAGTTTCTAGGCCGTGCCATTGACGCTCGAAGCATCGACCGGTTACGGTCTGAACACGTCAAGAAATTTCTGCTGACGTTCCGAGAGCCTGACCTGGAGAAGAAGGTATGATTTTTATGACTAGCTTCAATGAAAAGATAAACCTTAACACCACAACTTGATCTAGCAAATGCTAACCCACACAATGTTTTTTTCTTCCGTGAACCACAAAAAAGGAGAAATTTAGCGAAATGTTCACGCTGCTCTTTTCCATTCATTAATTAATATATGAAATAAAATAAAATAGCAACTTACTGAAATAAGATGGTGTACTAAAATTACTAGAATAAAACTGAAATAAAAATAAACCTAGATAGAGATAGAAAAAAAAGTCTAACAAAAATGATAAAAGCATGTAACAAAATTAATAAAACATTAAAATTAAAACTCAAAATATAAATATTAATAAATACTAAAATAGTACTTAAGAAATGCTCAAATAACAGCTGTCAAGAACTCAGGTGTCAAGCTCCAAAAATGACACAAAAAAACACTAAAAGTAGTCGATGCAAGTTATGCACTATATGAAAGCTTCTTGTAAAGGATAGGCCAAAATGAACATTTTTCACATTGTTGTCCACTGAAAATCAGTTGAAAACCATGTAAGTGTGTTTCTATGCCTTTCAAAAAAAAATACAGTTACGCATATGATTTATAAAAAGAAAGTATAGTTGCCAGTTCTTCTGATTTAAATGCGTCATCAAGCTGACATTATCTAGCCTTCTAGGGATTTTGTTGTAAATTGCATGACTTGTGAGCAGGAACTAACAATTTAACAGATCATTAGTTAATGTAACTGGTAAATTGTTCCTTCAGTTGCATAGCAAAAAATAGGGCAAAGAGCCAATCAGAAGTCCATTATAGTACTGTTGTACAGAAAAAATATTCAGCATAGCTCAAAGATGTGGCACGCTGCTAAGATGAATAGAGGCAATGAAATTCAAGGTCCAGGTTCAGAATGAGTCAGAGACTGACGTCTTTATGCTGCACTGTGATTTAAGTCATTTTATGGTGTTACCTTCAAAGCATTTGTCACCACTGACCTCCCCCACCTCAGAGAGATGCATAACTTTCCCAGAAAAGATGGAGTTTTTGTCACACGTAGGAGACTAGGTTTCTTTGTAAAGATAACGATGAAAGGGTAATGGGGAACGAAGGTTTCTCTGGGTTTCCTCTGCATTTTGCATTCTCATCCTTCATCTGCAGTCACATCCACTTTTAGCCTGTTGTGCGCCGGTCCTCATACGTCTGGCACTGATCACACGGCTCTTTCAGAGACTTGCTTCCAGTTTGTAGTGGAGATAATTATTGCTTTTGTTGCTTCCATTGTCTATGTCCAGAACGTCTATTTTAGGCTCATGAATGAAGCAATTATCTTCCATAGGCTTTGTTGAACAGTTATCTTCCATAGTCTTTGAAGAAATATACTTGATATTATTTTTTTAGTTATTTACTCAGCTGTTCAAAAGTTTGGGGTCAGAAAGAAGTTAAAAAAATTTTACGGTACATTGATCAAAGCTGACAAAGACATTTACGATGTTACCAAAAATATCCATTTCAAATGGTTTTCTTTTGAACTTTCTATTCATCAAAGAATTCTGAAAAAAAAAATGTAGCATGTTTTTTCCACAAAAATATTAAGCTGCAAAACTGTTTTCAGCATTCTGAGAACCAAATTAGCATATTAGAATGATTTCTGAAGGATAATGTGACACTAAAGACTGGAGTTAGTTTAGTTTAGTTTAGTTTAGTTTATTTATTTATTTATTTATTTATTTATTTATTTATTTATTTATTTATTTTTAACAAACCAACCACAGTTGCAACTGAGTTACACAATTCAGGGTTTCCATCACTGTGGAAACCTGGAAATATTTGGAAATTTTAGTTGTGATTTCCAGGCAAAAACTTTTAATACACATTATTATTATTATTATTTTTTTTTGTAATTATACTGAAATATTCAAAAAGATAGTTCACCCCAAAATGAAAATTCTGTCATTAATTACCCTTGCTGACTATGGAGGGTCAAAGAGCTCTCGGTTTTCATCAAAAATATCTTAATTTGTGTTCCAAAGACGAACGAAGGTCTTACAGGTTTGGAACGACACGATTAGTGTGACAGAATTTTCATTTTTGGCTGAACTATCCCTTTAATGGGCTTAAAATGGCTTTTTGTGTGTGTAATATCTGTAAAATAATTCTTTTAATCATCCAGTTATCCCAAAGAACTGGCAAAGTTAAAGAAAACATTTGACTGGGAACCCTGGTTTTTCAGTACAAACTGAAGTAAACAATGAACATTAACACATCCGATCCCCTCAGTCGGTAAAACACTACTTGCTTTCACATGCTATTTGAACTGTATCTGTAACCCCACTCTTTTCTGTCCTCTTTCCTCACCTTCTCTCAGTACTCCAAACAGGTAGACGCCAGGTTCGGAGCATACGTAGCCTGTGCCTCCCTCGTCTTTTTATTCATCTGCTTCATTCAGATCGTCATTGTGCCACAGTAAGTACACTTCAGTTAAATACCTGATCCTAGCAAATGTTTTCTGGTCCATTCAAACAAGCTAAAGGCTTAGAGAAGGTTTTGTTTGATTTTGAATGGGAATGTCACATAGCCTTCATACACAGAAGCTTTCATTCATTTCAACTTTGTAAAGGTGAAGACAGATAGTACCTGAGCAGCCAAAGCAGGTCTTTCCTCTCCCTTAGACCCTATGTTAATTATGACATATAATAATTGTTTAAAATGACAGTTATTTTCTATTCACCTGGTTTTTCTCTCTCTCTGCAGCTCTGGGTTGATGGTTGGCTTCTATATGTTGTGCCTCGTCCTCCTGATGGCCGTCATGTTCATCTCAGCCATTTACTCCTGTTTTGGGGTGAGTGAAATGTTGTTATTGTACGAAATTTAGCCTATATAATATTAGTGCAATATTATGAAATTCTGAATAATAGCAATTATTTTTATAGAATAAAGAGGACAAACCTTGAGCAACATGGCCCTCTTCAGCCCTAGAAAACAATACATCTTAACACGTCCTTCACAGACCATTTCCTAACACTCTTACAGACACATCATCGCTAAATCCAAGTGTTTATCAACCTTCAAATTCTCTACTAAAATAACCTGAGCGGGTTTGATTGATTTTGGCCTTTTAGCTGCGTAACTTTGAGCAGGTCCCCAAAGACAATGAGTCACACAGAGCAAAGCCAGAGACACAATAAAGCGCTGGCAACTCATTTGTGCACACTGAGGTGGAACTGTCATTGCATTGCTCCATGGGCGGCAAGGGGCGTCACAGGTCTTTCCTTAGAGATGCTGTGGAATTAGATTCTGAACTTCCTGACCCGTAAAAAAGTCTTTCATAAAAGCCTGTTCTGCAAAATCTCTGCAAACCCACAAGATCCATAAGGTCTTTTTATCTTGTGTTTTATAGATACTAAATATATATCAGATGAACTCTCATGTCACCAAGCCTGCATTTATTTAATACAGTAAAAACAGTGATATTGTAAAATATTATTCAAATTTAAAATAACTGTTTTGTATTTGAATATATTTTCAAAGTGTAATTTATTCCTGTGATGGCAAACCTGAATTTTTAGCAGCCATTACTCACACGATCCTTCAGAAATCATATTATGCTGATTTATTGCTGTAGAAACATTTTGTATTATCAATGTTAATAACATGTCAAAGTATTATTGTGGGAATGGTGAAACTTTTTCAGGAATTTTGAGTACAAAGTTTAAAAGAAAACATTTTAAGTTTACTTTTATACTTTAATTTTTTTTTTTTAAATCATTACGTGACAGCATTAAATCGTTCTCAGATACTATTGAGTTATGTTTAGTAATATTGTGGAACTCAATTCATGTTTCTCTCTATTGACAGTTTTTCCCTGTGCCTCTGCAAACTCTGTCAAAAAGGATTGTTCAGTCCAGACTCAACAGCACCCTGGTGGGGGTTTTTACAATCGTCCTGGTCTTTCTCTCCGCTTTCATTAACATTGTGAGTCTCACAAGTCTTAACCTCAGGATTCTGTGCCTTAATGTCTCTGATATTTAGTTATTTCATGCACTAGTGATACATAATAGCCATATAGCCATGCAACTAATGCTTAATCTGTCTCACAATATTTAACGACTTACAGGAGTAAAGACAGAATTGCAAAAATAGAAGTCTTTAGTTTTGCAATCATGTTGCTGGTCACACTGAAATCATATGCTTTTGAGTAATTGACTTTTGACATTGAAGTGCTTCACAGATGTGTAGTGGTTAATTAAATGAAATACTGTCACTTATCTTCATCTGAGAAATGTTTTCATCTGTCCTTTAGTTCACCTGCAGTACGGATGACCTGAAGACATGTTTAGGGCAAGAGTTTAACATCAGCCCCAGTGATGTGAATGCTTCGCATGTCCGCATCTCTTCCTTCAACTACACGCTCTGGTCTCAGGACAGCCTCTGCAACAGCTCGTCACCCACCTGCAATTTCCCAGAGGTGTGGCACTGTTCTCAGACCAGTTCAGTTTTGTAGTTTTGTGACAATTTGATGAAAATGTATTCACCCTCAGACCATCCAAGATGAGTTTGTTACTTCAACAGATTTGGAGAAATTTAGCTTTACATCACTTGCTTACCAAAGGATCCTTTGTAGTGAATGGGTGCCGTCAGAATGAGAGTCTAAACAGCAGATCAAAACATTACAATAATCCACAACTAATTCAAGTGACTCCAGTAGCATGTAATAAATCCATATTTAATATTGTTTTTAACTTCAATCCATGGTTTCCAGCTGAAAGTCCCCTATCCATAATATTGCTTTCTCCAGTGAGAAAGTCGTCTTGTCTGAATCAGGAGAAAAGTATCCAGTTCTAAACAAATATGTTTTGGATTTTGATGTGAGAGGACAATAGGGGATGGACTTTTACACTGGATGAAGAGTTATTATGAATTAAGTTAAAATGTCTTGATTGATTACAAATGCACAGCTTTTCACTTCACAAATTTTGATGAATAAACAAACTCATCATATTGGATGGCCTGAGGGTTGAGTATATTTTCAGCCAATATTAATTTTTGGGTGAACCATTCCTTAAAGTATTTAGTGAGCAGCTACTAACTCGTTTGGGCCAGCTTGAACCAGTTAATAGCACCATGTTCCAAGTCGATATTTTTCAGCAGTGATAGGCCTTTCCATTTATTTTTCATAGTTGTAATTTTAGGCACTGCTCTGAAATGCTTGTCTTTTGATGAATCATATATGGGATAAGATAAGAGGAGAGCGAAAGACTAATGTCTGAATGTTTTTCTCTTTCTGCAGTATTTCTCTTCATGTGTGCTGCTCAGTTTACTGGCCTGCTCAGTGTTCCTACAGGTCAGCAGTATTGGTAAACTCTTCCTCATGCTCTTCATTGAGATCCTGTATGTGCTTATCATGGAGGTGCCTGAGGTCAGCCTTTTTGACAACGTGGACCTACTGGTTATGGCCAATGCTATGTGAGTATCTAGATTTTAGCCAAGTAGCACAGTGTCTTGTATCAGCATCGTCCTCATCATCATCATCCTTCCTATCATATATTCTATAGCATTATTAAAATATAATGTTATTTTATATAATATATAAAAAAACCTTACTGACCCAAGATTTTGACCAGTAGTATAAGCTTACCACCCTTACTAATAAATCCTGTTGAGTGTTTACTTGCTGATTTGTCCTATCAGTTCTATTGAGTCTATCTTCCCTCTGATACATTTGTTTTTTCTTTGTCTTCACAGAGAGTGTATTAATGGAACAAGGTAAGATAAAATCAATGAAATCGAGGCACTGATCTCAAAGAAATGCCAGTGAGCATGTCATATTCATTGCATGACCATGAAGATTGCCGTCACCACAGGAATAAATCAAATGTGTGACCATGTAGCCTGATGTAGTGTTGTGATATGATATTAATCGTTAACAAATTAACATGTACTTGATTTGATTTGAACGCTTTAGATCATCATGCTGTTTGCCTTATGGTGTGAAAAGTGTTGACACTCAGTGCTCTGTATGTTGCAGCTGTGCGATAGACACCCGGGTTCCTCTAAAGATCATGACTCCAGTTGTCATCACAGTTTTTGTGCTGGCTCTCTACCTTCATGCACAGCAGGTGGAGTCTACAGCCAGACTAGACTTTCTCTGGAAGTTACAGGTGTGTTTATCTGTGCATGTCTTTGTACTAATGTAGATATTTTGTGAAAAGCTGGTAAATATGTATTGCTGTCCATCAAATCAGTTTGTCAGATACATTTCCCCACTCTTGCTTCTTAAAGATTTTGTTGTAGCTTACACCTCTGTTCAAAAGTTTGGGGTCAGTAAGAAGTTATTTATTTATTTATTTGTGAAAAAGTGACATTAAAGACTTATACATGGGTAGAAATCAGCATAACTGTACAAAGCAGCACTAAATCAGCATATTAGAATGATTTATGAAGTATCATCAGACAAGGAATAATGGAGTAATGACTGCTGAAAATTCAGCTTTGAACTATAACTAATGTCTATATTCAAATAGATATATAAGTAATTTTAAATAGTAATACTTTAGCATTACACAATATTTCTGTTTTTACTGCTTTTTTGATCAGATAAATGTAGCCTTAGTGAGCAAAAGAGACTTCATTAAAAGCATTTAAAAACAATCTTACCAACCCCAAACCTTTCAATGGTAGTATATAATGGTGAATTTATGTAATGTTTACATATATTGCTGTCAGCAGTAAAGCTGCATATCGATCCAATGCAGCATTTATTACATTGTTTTCTCTACCTTTCTGTTATTTGTAGCATCATCCTCTATTTTTTATATATTCACAGGCCACAGAGGAGAAGGAGGAGATGGAAGAACTTCAGGCCTACAACCGTCGGCTTCTCCACAACATCTTGCCCAAAGATGTGGCCGCACACTTTCTGGCGCGCGAGCGGCGGAATGACGAGCTGTATTATCAGTCGTGCGAATGTGTGGCTGTCATGTTTGCCTCTATCAGCAATTTCTCTGAGTTCTATGTGGAACTGGAGGCCAATAATGAAGGTGTGGAGTGCTTGAGACTACTCAACGAGATCATCGCTGACTTTGATGAGGTACAGCGATTTCTGACAAACCTTAGAACTGTTGTGATGCTTTTAAGCTACTTTTAAGTGCGGTGCGGTACAGTACAACTGGCTAACATTCTAGCATTTGATAACAATTAAACTACGCACACCGGATGGCAATAGATAGGTGTGTTGGAGACAAAGACCAACCAGGTCAAAAACTAAAAAACAAATCCCACACTATCTATGCAAAAGGTATCAAAATATTTATTAGCTACGTTTCCTGTGCTCGGAAATATTTTGATGCCTTTTGCATAGATAGTGTGCGGGATTTGTTTTTTAAACCTTATTTATAAAAGTTGCAATTGGTGTTGAAAATACTATCAATCAAGTAAATAATAATAAAACAAAAATAATAAAAACAATCAATTTAAAGTAATCTATAAATACATGTCTTATTCATAAAATATGTATGTATGTGTTTATTAATGTGTTTTTATTTATTACTATCTATTAATAAATAAACGGAAAACTTTTTTACTTTTTTAAAAGATTTATACTGAATTTTAGTTCTTGCATTAAAGATTTTTAATTTTCTTTGCAACAGTTAAGCCCCGTTCACACCAAGAACGATATAACTATAAAGATAACGATATTAGTGTCCACACCAGGGGACGATATCGTCTGTTTATTCTAAGCGCACGCACGTCTGCCGCTTTAATTTCTCAAGCTTCTGATTGGTTGTCAATGTTTGTATCGTTCATCAGCTTTGATTTTTCATTCAAAAAATCGTTCTGGAAGTGATTCCAACAATATCGTTTCTCTGTGCCTTTATCGTTGTGGTTTGGAGTCTGCTATTCTTTAATATTGAGAAAGATTTTTAGAACTATATCTATATCTTTATCGTTATCGTGCTTGGTGTGAACGGGCCTTTAGTCTCAATTTAAACCTGTGTGTGTGAAACCTACATCTTCACATCTTTCTAAACTTATTGTATTCTTACAAATGTAGAAGTTTATTACCTTCTCATTTCTAGATGGAAGTCATAACCTCATTTCACTTTTCTTACAGATCATTAGTGAGGATCAGTTTCGTCAACTAGAAAAGATCAAAACCATTGGCAGCACCTACATGGCCGCGTCTGGGCTTAATGACTCCACTTATGATAAAGCAGGAAGGTCACACATTCGCGCTCTAGCTGACTACGCTATGCGCCTCATGGACCAGATGAAGTACATCAATGAACACTCTTTCAATAACTTCAAAATGAAGATCGGTAAGGATTTGGTTTAGCCGCATTTTAATTTCCACCAATCAGCTACTTTATCTATATCATTTTCATTTGGTTCATTTTATGAAATAGTCCCTTTAACTTTCATAGAATGACCCATATATTTTACTGTTGTAAAATGAAAAGCATGTTGTCATGAGAGCTCATAAATTACCTTGTACTGTAGGTCTCAATATAGGTCCCGTCGTGGCTGGTGTCATAGGGGCTCGTAAACCGCAATATGACATATGGGGGAATACTGTGAATGTAGCCAGCCGTATGGACAGCACTGGGGTACCTGAGAGAATACAGGTGAGATGCATTCTAGATCTCTGTGATTGTCCAGATATCCCGTTAGATGTACTGTAGGGTCTAAAAGAGTGAGTCCACATTGAAAATCTGCTATTCAAAATCTAAATTAACCCTGGAAATAAGTACAGTTTAAGATGTTGAAAAAGTTTAAACAAAGAAACATAATGTGAAATGATTAAAGGGGTGGTTGATTGCGATTTCACTGTAACGTTAGTGTGTAATGTTGCTTTTTGAGCATAAACAAGTTACGAAGCTGAAAGATCAATGCAAACGGAGATATCATCTTTTAAAATTCTGGCAGTTTAATGCCTACAAAAATAACTGATAAGGGACTACAATGAGTTACTTCCCGGGTCCGTTACGTCAAGAACCTCAGGTTTAGATCAGTAAATGTGTCAATTCTTCTTTACAAACTCTTCGGTCCTTTATAAATACTCATGTGCTCTTAATTTCTCTTTGTATCAGGTCACAACTGACCTCTACCAGGTTCTCAGCTCCTATAACTACACACTGGAGTGCAGAGGCGTTGTGAAAGTCAAGGGCAAAGGAGAAATGACAACCTACTTCCTAAATGGAGGACCCAACAGCAGTTAACACTCAGCGTCTGATATTCAGAACATTTTTGAGATGATACGAGGACGAGACGCTGTGGGCCGGGCCTGCCAGGCTGTTTAAGGGCATCCTCTTGGACCAATCACAATAGGATTTGTTCGGAAGCAGTCCTCAGCCAGTCTAAGAGTGGCCCCTTTGCACACTGAGACTTCCTACAGGATTAACAGAGGGCTTTGGCCCCTTTATTTAAGGCATGGAACAGCTCGGAGAGAGACGGTTCATCCTCAGAGACCAAAGAAACAAAGGAATCTCAAGGCATACAAAGCAGTTCTCCCGGTCTTATATTTCTTATATTGCCAAGAGAGGACAGATGAACTGCATTCTCTGCACCTGGCTTTGGCGCTCTCAGGTGTGGCTGGACTGCGATCTTACTCCACCCGACTGGTCCTGGTGGCTCCAAAACAAAACTGCATGAAAACACTGAAGCCAATATACCTGTAAAACACATGTTTTATGTGTATATGATTCATCAGTGTATGTAAAGAGTTCTCTTTATATGGTCTTGTTGCGTTCAACACTTGTCTAGGTGATATCACAGTAGATAGAGATATCACAATGAGCTAATGTATGGTAGAAGGCCATAGTGAGCACAGCAGCTCTACAAACCCTTTATGGTTTCCCGAACTTTGCTGCAGCGACTGTGGTTGTTACTGGTAAGGGAGCTAGCGTTGACAGTGTTACCTCTGAACGATCTAGAGTTGAGAATAAAGCCCCGTTCATGCCACCAATGACTTGAAATGACCCAAAGTCATTCATTTTCAGTGTTGGGATTTGCTCAGGTCCAATTTAGACCAACCTGATGGAGCATGTCAATCTGTCTTCACTCAGAAACTTTAGTCGAGAATCATTTTGACTAAATTTTGTCCTTGCAGTCAGCCAATTATATCACTAATTATGTGCGGGGTCAGCATTTAAAAAATGATGCATATGACAATTAAATGTATGTGGACCCAAATAGGCCAGCGTTTATGCTTTCGGCAAAGATAAATGGCCGTCCACGTTGACAAAGAGCACATACTGATACATTTTCTTCCAGAATGTTCATTTTAGCAGTGTAAACTAGTTTATTGTCAATAAGAAATTAGTCTGAGCAAGCAAGCAACCAGTGCGGCGGATGGTGACATGCAAGTCGCTGGTGGCATGAACAGGGCATGTGACTGTCTGTTCCAAACATAAATTTAAATGGTCAAACCTACAGACACTTGTATACACTGAAGACACTTTTAAGGACAGAGGAAAACGGTCAAATATGGCTGTTTTTGTATTTTTAACATTTTATATTTTGACTCCAAATGCCAAACTGTCAATGCTATTTTAGATTATATATTTTATACATTAATATATTAGAATGCTGTCTATGAATACACAAATATATATATATACATAATGGAACACTAAAATCCTGCACATTTGAACAGGAGGGAGAGGTTTTTAAGTGTAAATTATCAGTCACCCTTTTCTGTCGCTGCATCCATTTGGATAAAATCAGTAGCTAGCCTTGTAACCAAGTAAGCAGAATATGTTTGGCCTTTCTCCAAAAAGGGTTTCTGTATCCTGTCAAGTACACTACAATGTAATTATGAGTAGAAAATGGATTTGCAGGAGGCAAAATGGCAATTGAGTGTTTCAGAACAGCCACAGTCGTTTAAAGCTTGGCAGACACATCTGCAAATATTGATTTTAGCCTTGCGTTTATAGTGCGTGGGACAACGAGTTGGGATCCTCTAGGGATGATTCCGTTATGCCACAAATCTTCACCATTTTTGCACTGCAGCTCGACCAGCATTTCCTTCTCTCTCTCAGTTCAGTCTGATGGTACGACCCAATGAATGTCCATTTTCTCCAATGAGGCCTTTGTATGTAAGAATTGGAGTGTGTACACAAACTGGGTGCAAGTGATTTTTTTTTTTTGCTTTACCTATTTCAGATACAGTCAAGTAGGATTATGCTATAATGTGTTGGAAAAAAAAAATCTGCATTTTCTCAAACATGTGTTATGAAACCGTAAACTAAACTATATTTGGTCCTGTTCTAGATTCTCAAAACTTGGACCCATCTGGGCTTCCGGAGTCATTAGGTCTTTATTTTCCTCAAGAAAATTAGTGCCATTTTCTTGCCAGCGATTTTTAAAATAAAACCTCTGGTTGAATGTTTTTGTATTTAGTGTCATCATGGCATGTGTATGGTCTTTCAATGCTAGACGACGCAGTTGCCATATGAATTCCTAAGTTAAAAGTGAAGTGTGTATTTTCTTCAGTACCAAATGTGACCCTGGACCACAAAACCAGCCATAAGTGTCAATTTTTCCACCTGAAAGCTGAACAAATAAACTTTCCATTGATGTATGTTTTGTTAGGATATGACAATATTTGGCCGAGATACAACTATTTGGAATTCTGGAATCTGAGCGTGCAAAAAAATCTAAATACTGAGAAAATCATCTTTAAAGTTGTCTAAATGCAGTTCTCAGCAATGCATATTACTAATCAAAAATTAAGTTTTGATATATTTACAGTAGTAAATTTACAAAATATCTTCATGGAACATGATCTTCACTTAATATCCTAATGATTTTTTGGCATAAAAGAAAAATCTATAATTTTGACCCATACAATGTATTTTTGGCTATTGCTATAAATATACCCCAGCGACTTAAGACTGGTTTTGTGGTCCAGGGTCACAAATGGGATTGGACACACTCCCTTTACGCCATTGGTCAGACGATAATCTAGCCCCGCCCTACATTCTCGCCATTGGTTGAGCCAGTGTTGCGGCTGGTCGGGATTCTCAAACAGCAAAGTTTTGACAGTTTTACTTTCATCGCGGGATTTAGTTAATGAATGGTTTAAAAGTAGGTATCTCTGCATATTTAACGGGGAGGAGAAAGTATTTAAACATTAAAATTACACACTTCAGCTTTAATTCACTTCCTTGTGTTTGTTATCCAAACGAAAGCACTGAGGTAAGAGATGTCAAGTAAATACCACATATTATGTCCTGCTGAGTACTGGCATTTACTATTCCAGTGGAGCTTCATCTGGGGTTTTCTTTGCTTATCTGCCATGTCAAAACTCAATGCTGTTTTATACATCCAAATAAACTATTATAATATTAAACTCATTCTGAAATCATGTAGTTATGGTTATTACAGTGCTTGCAAAGCAGCGCTGTTAAGAAACTGCACTCCGCAGTATTTGGCATTTTATTTTTTTAGATGCTTTTGGTAATATACCTGAAGTTCTCTCAAAAATTTCAATGCTGTCATTTAGTCGCCCTCATGTCATTCTCAGTCTGTATTATGTGCTTATTTTCTCGGTGGAAATTCAATTGTTTGTTCCATACAATTAAAACGGACGTGGACTGAGGCTGTCTAGCTCAAAAAGTACAAACAGAGCACCATAAAATAGTCAGGCTTGTGTGTACATTGACATTAATGCAAGACAGAATAGTAATTTTTGAGTGGCCATCGATTTTAAGAACCTTAACTACTCAAAACGTAAACTACAGTGGCGTCGTTATAATAATATTGGGATTGGTCGTATTTCGTACATTTATGTGCATACCGAATTGTGATTGGCCTTTTCCGTGTTTATATTTCAGACGATTGTGAACATCTGGACATCAAGACGATTTTGCCAAAGGTAAAGTGCTGCCTTTCAAATACAGGTATTCCTCCTGTAAATGCAAATCTATTTTATGGCATTTTGACTTGACATTAAAAAAAAGGAATGTTGCATTAAATATCCAGAAGGTGGCAGCAGTGCGCTTTCATTCTGCGCCCCGTTAATCCTTACCTCCGATGTTACCATGTTTCTGTACAAAAACTTTTACTGCTCTCGTTGTACGGACGTTATTAATTATTGTATACACTTGTCTCTTCAATTTTTTGTTTGATTATTCGAACTTTTAAACTGAGCTGTTTTCAGGGCTTTCATAAAACAAAATGTGTCCAGAAATGAAGCTCAGAACAGAAACCCCACAGAGCGGCTGTTTGGTCACTCAAGCATGTTATAATTCACATAATTTCAGTGCACTTCGCCCACTGGCAAACCTGACCTTTTTTTATCTTAAAAATGTGCCTATGAAACACCCTCGTTTGATTGCACTTGAATTTAGTCTCTGCATGCGTCCGATCCGGTCAGTTTGACTGAGCAAAGCTGTTTTATGAAGCATTAAAGAAAGGCCATTGTGCTGGGCGTGAGAATGGCATTTCATTGACATTAAAAACAGACTAATGGCCACGTGGTTTGGGTTTGATCCAGCAGTCAAAAGGTTAGAAAGACCTGAGGCGAAGCACAATGTCATAAAAATCAAAGAAAGAAAAACTCGAATCATTTCTCACCCTGATAATGCAGTTCTGGAAGCCTTGAACCACAAAGGAGGAAAATTACATAGTGATTTTATGTTCTTTTTTTACTTTTGTCCACCCCCCCCCAAACTTTTTGTTGCCGTTTTTTTTCCTCCACGATCTTCAATTTATTTGATTTCTCTCTCTCTTTTTTTTCCAAATGTATCAACCCAAACTATGCCTCGAAGAACACTTAAAAAAAAAAAATAGAGAAAAATGTGAAAAAAATACAGCAAAAAAACTAATTGACTGAAATGTACTTTTAACTCTCCCCCCCCCCCATTTCCCCCCTACTTTGTGGTTCAAGGCTTCCATTCACTGTAGTGTGCTATGCAACTATAAAATTAGATCAGCAGTGAACATAAGCTGGAAAAAATAACATCAATTTCACAGACGTCAGAAATGTACAGACTTTTCCCCCTCACTAAGTACAAATAAGCCTAAATGGGCTGCAATTTCCGCGTACACAAAGCATTCACTGCATCACCTGGAACATTACTTTCATTAGTCATGCATCTATAAGCCAAATGACTTCTAATAACCATCATCATTATCACTGCAGCTATGCATTTGAGAATAGCAACAAGTTTATAAATTGGGTGAGCCTAACACATTTGACTTCAGTGACTTAGAAGCACATTTTCAAACATTAATACTGTGCACGACAGAGAAACTATAGTGTCAGCTACACTTTAAACATTGGTGTAGAAAGAAATTTAACTTTGAAAATGCATGGAAATTTCATAATTACAAAGAAACCAGTAACACATCGAATTAAACATTACATTTTTAAGTAGTAAGACTAAAGAAGTATTTTCTTGTAAAACATACTCCAAAAATATTTATATACAACTTTGTGTGTATCCCTACTTAGGTGGCTAATATTTGATAAATGTGTAAAGTGCAAAAAAAAAGCACAAACAATCATACAAATCAAGGTTTTTACTGATGATTTCAAGACAGGGCCTTTCGTCTGAGTACAAACAAACTGGCAAGGCAATGCACTACTGCTGGAGAGAGAGAGAGCATTGAAGTACATTGCAATACAAAGACGCAGGTGCTGACACTTGGGGAAAAAATAAATGCACGAATATCTTCTGAGGAATTTTAAAACCCCTTGACCCCTTAATCATCCATTCAACCTGTCCTTTGCACAATGAAAACAAACCAGGTGAATAGAAACAAAATAAAACAATTCATTTATACCACTCAACATGGTCACTGAATAGACCCGTTGACAAAAGGCAGCAAACACTGAGGGGAGGGGGGGGTTGACAGAGTCAGTCTGTTAGTGTGATTCCATTTCTCTCTTAGCCAACCACATTAATTTGCAGGAAGCACACCTGCAGGCAGCATAGACACGATTGATAAATAACACATCTGATTATGCTTTCAGGGCAGAGACGTCTGACTAATGACCATAAACACAGTGACACTCAAATTAGGCATCTATGAAAGCATATGACAAAATAAAATCACCAAGTCTGCTTTTGCATGAGTGAAAATACAGCAATGTTACATTTTTTTTTATAGGTAGCTATAAAAAGTCTTGCATATGAGTTGGCTTTAACAATCAAAATGGAGAAACCGTCATACAATGCGTCAAAAAATTCTAAAATTACATCTTAAAGGAAAAGTTAACCCAAAAATGAAAAGTTTTAATCATTTCTTTATTCAGTGGTACAGGAAAGGAAATGTTTAGATGAATGTATAAGCTGTGATTTACCACAATAAAATGTGAATAATTACAACTGTCAAGCAAGACTTTGTTAATGAACTACTGAACTAGTGAATAATAACTTACATTTTGGTCTGTTTTTTACACACAGTTAAAGTGCAACAGTGCCTGCCCAATTATTCCAATAGTATTTTTCAATTAATTATATTCATTTTTGCCATATGGATTTTTTTTTTAAAATCATAATTTAAGAGTTATACGCTATGAACCAAACCAATCAGCTATGCAGTGAATTTAATGATTAAAAAATTTAATTTGAAGCAAAAAGCTATTTGAAAATCAGACAAAAAGACAAATGTACATAAAGCAAATTGCAATCAAAAAAATGTTGATATGGTATTGAAAATGTTATCTTTTTTATATATATATATAATTTATGTAGATGCTTTTGTCTGAATTTATTTATTTTTTTAATCCTTTTAATGAAGGAAATCCATGTGAACATTGTTCAAGAAATGATGTAAGAATTTTAATTTCTGGGTGAGCTGTCCCTTTAAGCCCTGATGTCAATTAAAACAAAACATAACTCTCCCTATTGGAAAATATATTAACTGTGCACATCCGATTCATCTGCTAATGCTTTCTTCAATATTTCATGCATGAATCTAATACTGTGCGCTTATGACGTCTCTGTTATGAACCTTTTGCTTCAACAAGAACACCAGTTTCCCATCTGTGACCTCAACTGGATGTGAAACAGCAGGAAGTGTTTCTTGAACAATATCAAAATATTTTGTAAAACCAGCGTCACAATCCATAGTTCTTTTGTCTTTAGATAGGGTGGGAACTGGTTGGGGTTGCCATGTTGGGCTACGTTACGCAGTCTTAAAAGAGTTCAAGGGGTCAAACATTGTAGTCAGGCGATTTGCCCTGCGGTTGTCTCAGGTGGATCTGCAGAGTGATGAACGCTCCCACCGTCACGTGAAAGAGGATCTGCCACATGTTACGGAGTTCATACAGATACATGTTACATAGGCAAATCATAGCAAAGGCCAGGAATGACTTGATGTTCCTCCAAACTGAGAAGTAGGCGAACAAGTAACACTATATAGAAACGGAGACAAGAGGAAAACATTTTTAAGCAGGAGGAAGAAAGTTTTAAGAATAGATCTAAAAAACGCAGTAAGGTTTTTGCACTGCTCTATTCAAAGGTTTGGGTTTGGTCTAAAAAAAAAATTTCTTTAAAGAAATCATAATATGCTGATCTGAACATTTCATTATCATTAATGTTGAAAACAGTTGTGCTGATTAATACATTTTGAAAACAGTGATACATTTTTACACATGCATCCTTACTGAATAAAAAGTATTTGTTTCCTGGCCCCACACTTTTGAACAGTAGTGTCTATTCTGAAAACAAATCTTAATATATTAATATCAATTTTGCTTCTCAAAGTAAATGTGATAAGGATGTTTAAATATTTTCAAAGGGAAAGAAGACAAAAATACTGATTATGAAAATGATTTTTGGTGTGCAGAATAAGGGTTTTGAAAACCCACCGCTAATACTCTACAGTACTAGCTGTTTCTGTTTGATGCTAGTGAGGTTTCTTCCAATTTTCCAGATTCTGCTTTTACACAACAGTGAGGAAAAGTGTGATATATTAGCATTGGTTGGTCAGACAGAGACAGAGAGCAGAGGAAATGAAGCCTGGCAGGCCGACGGTAACTCACGGTCTGACTGCCGTCACTTACCTGATACAAACAGGCCACGGTTCCGAGGAAAAAAGCAATTACGTAATTAAAGTCTTCATCCTCGTTCTGCAGATGAAGCAGAAAAAGAGGAAAGACAGGGTGCTGTGTTAAAGAGTGAACAAATTACAACAGGAAGCCATGTGCTAAAACAGAGGATGAATTACTAGAGTCAGGACTCGAGTGCTCACTTATCAGTGCAATATACAAAGCCAAGCAAAACTGTTCTGTTTATGGAAGAGGAAAATCACATTACACCTAAGTGCAAAGTCTGACAAATTATTCAAGAGTACTGTTACCATCCATTAGTTATGATTTATTATATTACAATGGTACTTACACATTTAAAAGTAATGTTTAGTCCAACGTTTTAATCAATAAAAGAAACAAAGCCCAAAATAAAGTGCCAGCAATACGCTTTAAGTTACCTGCAATACGCTTTCTATAGCGTGGACTCCCCGCAGCAAATTAAGAGCGCCGCACAGGACACTTAGGACGCAGGCGACGATACCCGACAGGGTGATGGTCTCCAACATTTGATTAGGAGCTGCAGGAATAAATCAAGCACAAAATCTGTGTCAAAATAACTAGATTTTAAAATTTGCAGAAAGAAACCTGCGGTGCAAAACTCTCTTGCTGTTCTGAGTACGTATGTGCTCATGGGCTTTCAAAATGTGCTGCTTCTTGAGAACAAAAGGCAAGCATACATGTTGTGTTCAAAGTGTGTTCCCTACCTATGCCTTTATATTTAGACTGCTTGTGTTGTGAGAAGCCGTTGATTGATCCAATGTCCTCCGTGGACAGCTGATAAGGAGGCCGGAGCTTGATCTCAGTCTGCATGTCGGCCAGATTAATCTTGGTGGAGAGGGAACGTGGGCTGTTGTAACGTTGCTTGGTTTTCCGAATGAAGTTATCTGTCAAAACCATAGAAACGGCACAGCAGATGAATGCTTCAAGCACATCGTGGTCTATGTGTTACAAACTGCTTCGGTGCATTTCAAATCACATTAAATGGAAGGTCTTTAGGCTGCATTTATTTTTTATTTAGATAAATCCCAAAGGTTCCTAGCCAAAACGGAGCCTCATAAGTGACTAAATTTAAATGTTCCACTGCAACTCCATTAATGTTTACTCAAACTCGCCATGCAAATAATGCTCTTCAGAAACTCAACTAATGCTTAAGGTTGGCAAAACTGCCCAAGTAAAACTAATTTAAGCAGTAGTAATTATCACAAATATTTTTCAGTGCTAAATAAAATAACCTGAATTGAATGAGATAAGATAATAAAAACAATGGCAAGAAAATGAATTTCTATTGAGTTGTCCTTATTCTTATTGGCAGAATCTCTATCATTCACTAAACTGCAAGTTATTACTACGTTCAGTGATATCCATCTCTAAATGAATCAAGGCATCATGTAGTTGAAGATTGTTTGAGTTGAAATTTTGAGTAATAAACAATATTTTGATAAAAATTAAACCTGTATAGAAATATAGTATACACTATTGTTCAAAAGGTTGGAGTCAGCAAGTTTTTTTTTTTTTAAGAAATTAATATAATAAATATCATTTTAAATAAATATAATTTAAAAAGTGATAGTAAAGACATTTATAATTTTACAAAAGATTTGTTTTTAATTAAATGCTGTTCTTATGAACTTTATATTCATCAAAGTATCCTAACAAAAATATTAAGCAGCACAACTGTTAGCAAAATTGACAATAATAAGAAATGTATTTCGAGCACCAAATCATCACATTAGAATGACTTCTGAAGGATCAGGTGACACTGAAGTAATGGCTGCTGAAAATGCCATTGCAGGAATAAACTGCATTTTAAAACATTTAAAATATAAAACTGCTATTTTAAATTGTAATAATATTTCACAGTATTACTGTTTATACAGTATTTCTGATTAAATAAAAGCAGCCTTGGTGAACATAAGACTGTTCTTTCAAAAACATTAAAGGAGTGGTTGATTGCGATTTCACTTTTTTAATGTTAGTTAGTGTGTAATGTTGCTGTTTGAGCATAAATAATATCTGCAAAGATGCAGAGTTGAAAGTTCAATGCACATGGAGATATTGTCTTTTAAAATTCTGGCAGTTTAATGCCTAAAAAAAACGGCTGGTAGGGACTACAACGAGTTACTTCCCGGGTTTGTTTCGTCACGAAACCCAGATAAATCCCGCCCCCGGAAACAGCAAAGGGGGCGAGGCCAAGCTGTGCTGCTTTAGAGAAGAGGAAGAGAAAACTAGGGTGCACATAAAAATCTATACATATGAACCGCGATTCTGTCTTCTAACGATTCTAATGGATTCACAAGTTTCAAAATCAATGTTCTAAAGCAGTGGTTCTTAATACTGTTCCTCGCGTCTCCTGCTCTGCTTAAACCGTATATTAAAAGCTAACAGAAGCAGTAGCATTTACTAATAACAGCGTATCTAAAAGTATTAGATAACAACAAACAAAAAATATACACATTAAGAGCCATACTTGCACAGGTTCTCCGCAATCCTCTTCACTAATATTCTCTGGGTCTCAGTCGGGCTCAAATTGATAAGCAATATAAACGACGCCATTGTTTACAATACAACCGAAGCACACGCTGCTGAGCTGAGGGGCGGGACATTTAGACACGCACTAGAGGTGGTTTAGCCAATCACAACACACTGGACCAGCTAACCAATCTGAGCCCATCACGTATCTCTGAGGGAGGGGCTTCATAAAACCAGGAAATGATCAGTGCGTTTATAGGAGAAAGGACAGAGCGGTGTGGAATAAAGGTAAATTATGTGAAAAATAATGTGGTTTTTTTTTTTTTTTTTTAACTAAGCATTAACAAATGTTAGACTGCACCCCATAAACACAATCAAGCCTAGAAAAAAAAAAAAGAAAAAAAAGTCAACCACCCTTTAATACATCCTACTGACCCCAAACTTTTGAATGGTGGCGTAAAAAAATAAAATAAAATAATAATAATATTTTTAATTAAATTGTATTAAAAACATATTTTAAAATATACATAAAGAATATAGTCCCCTTCTGCATAGAGAGATTTCTGTCAGAAACTTGTCCTAACGCCCTCTTGACACTCACCAAACTCAATGAAATAGAAAGGCCTCAAAGCGCTGTTGATCCGCTTGGTGTCATACGTGACAATGAACTCTCTCTGAAGCTCATCCAGGAAGCTGAAGGCCAAGACATTGGGATAGCTTTCTGTGCAAACCATCAAGTACCCGACTCCAAGAGAGCTCGTGAAACTATGGAAAACAAGACATGTAATAGCTTACATCAGGGGTGTCAAACTCATTTTCACTGAGGGCCACTTCAACATTATTGCTGCCATCAAAGGGCCGGTTGTAACTGTAAGACTGTACAAATGTTACTACTCCTTAACGTATTGTTAAATAACTCTCTTTATTTTATTATTACTTTAAGTTACAAATATTGCATATGCATTTGCATAGATGTAAAAAAAAAAAAAAAAAAGAAAAAAAAAAGTTATCGCTCTGTGTTATTTTAACATAAATCCTTTTAATTTACCAGGTTAAGAAATCCAAATTACTCCATAAATCAAAGTAAATAAAGACAAGTATCATCAAACACAGGTCATTGCATTAACTTTGTTAAAACTTTTTTGTTACATTTATGGTACAACAAATAATTGTGAGCTGCTAAGAACGTGTGACAGATAAATGAGCCTGGTCTCATGAAAGTGTGTATAGCACGATTTTCTGTTTCTATTTGGCATGCAATATATACGCATAAACTGACTTTGGCGTGCATATGATACCCACGTGTTTGGCATGCATATGATACGCAATCAATCCCTGTAGTAGAAAAAAAAGAGAAGTGACAGTTGTATTCAACCCCACTCCCCCACCCAAAAATAAATAAATACAAACTAAAGTACTAAAAAAAGTACTTTTTAATTCTTATAATTTGCAAAGAATGTATATAGTGCCAAAATAAATAAATAAATAAATTAATTAATTAATAATTGTTTGCAATTCAGTTCAGGTTTATCTGTATGGCACTTTTCATGATACATTACTGTGAAGCAGCTTCACAGAAAATGAACATCTCTACATTACATTTAGTAGTTTACAGCACTTTTAATAATAAATAAAAAATAAATAAATTGCACAAGTCAATCTGCGATACCGAACATGAACACAGGGGGATGCCAAAAGACCACTTAACGAACTACCTTGACCTGCCTGATCCAGAATTACTAAACCACTGACTACTGCGTAATCTAAAACACTTTCAGCCAGCATCCAACTAAACACTTTTGCTTTTATGCCAAATAGCTTGCTGATTTATTTATTTATATTTTTTACTGACATCTCTACGTGAGTACTATTATCTTCTCCATCTCTGATGAAATCGGCCATGTTTTCTCTGCATTAGCACTGTTTTGAACTTACTGTTTGAATGCATTCGCTTACTGGATCCTTAGACTTTCCAGGAGTTTACCAGTTGATCTGATCGCAAAAAAACCTGCTTCTTTTTATTTTCATAATGTATTGTCTTCATTAAAATTTACTGATTCAAATGAATAATTATTATTTTATTACTCTGCGCTAGGGTGACCATCCTATTGATCTATTGCAGGACAGTAGATGTGATTTTGTGGGACAATGCGGGAGATGCGCAAAACAGATACATTTAGACTACTACTCTTATGCTATGTAAATACTGATTTACATTAGTTGGCATATGCGCCAATGTATGTTTCTGCCAGTGGATGCCCACACTCCAGGTTGCATTTATTAAACTCAGGCGAGTAGATCATTTTTGAGTGCATGCATGTACAGGTGCTGGTCATATAATTAGAATATCATCAAAAAGTTGATTTATTTCACTAATTCCATTCAAAAAGTGAAACTTGTGTATTATATTCATTCATTACACACAGACTGATATATTTCAAATGTTTATTTCTTTTAATTTTGATGATTAGAGCTTACAGCTCATGAAAGTCAAAAATCAGTATCTCAAAATATTAGAATATTTACATTTGAGTTTGAATTAATGACCATCCCTACAGTATAAATTCTCGTATCTCTTGTTCTTTGAAACCACAATAATGGGGAATACTGCTGACTTGGCAATGATCCAGAAGACGAACATTGACGCCCTCCACAAAGAGGGTAAGTCACAGATAGTCCATGGGCCAAGCCAGAATTTGTTACCACCTAAGGTGGCAAAATCTCTTTGGTACCAGTTTGTTTGTAGAGTCCATATAAGTACTTTGAAACATGGTAACCATTTCAAATGAGTAGCTTTACTAATCTTTTGGGACAATCATTATTTTTGCCATTATCGTCCTACAGTATCTGCACAGCAGGTTTGTATGAAGTCTATTGTAAGAGGTAGCTATATATGCTATATGTTGATTTTTTCAGGACAGTCAGGGCTATCCAGATCTGCCATAATATTTGTTGTATACATTTTATATTAGCCTTCACATTAAAGAAAGCAATTTTTTGCATCTATTAAATTTTTTTATTTGTATGTCTATCTCAAAAGATATTGATGTTAGGGGAGATATCTTTTCATAAAAGGATAGACAAGACTGTCTGTAATCTGGTGATATCAGAACCATGATGGTGGGACAATCCATGACCTAGCAATTTGAAAAAATATGTATGAACTGTATATGAAATAGTATATTATGCAACAACAACGACTGGTGCTAGTTTCAAAACCAGATTACTCCACCATACTTTGTTGTACTGATAAGCCACTAGCATCATCTGAAAAGGTAAGTCCTGCTGTTTATTTTGATACATGTTACCCTTGGAGGCCACAAGCACTTTGCAACTTATTCAGCTGTGTGAAAATGAGTAAAGAAATGGCCGATGATTGCAACTTTGTTTAATTTGATGCATTTTCAAATCAAGATTACTCCGACCATCTTTGTTCTATAAGCAAGTAGAACAAAATAAGCAGAAAATTAGAATATTACTTAAGACCAATATAAAGAAAGGATTTTTAGAAATCTTGGCCAACTGAAAAGTATGAACATGAAAAGTATGAGCATGTACAGCACTCAATACTTAGTTGGGGCTCCTTTTGCCTGAATTACGGAGTCGATCAGTCTGTGGCACTGCTCAGGTGTTATGAGAGCCCAGGTTGCTCTGATAGTGGCCTTCAGCTCTTCTGCATTGTTGGGTTTGGCATATCGCGTCTTTCTCTTCACAATACCCCATAGATTTTCTATGGGTTAAAGTCAGGCGAGTTTGCTGGCCAATTAAGAACAGGGATACCATGGTCCTTAAACCAGATACTGGTTTCTTTGGCACTGTGTGCAGGTGCCAAGTCCTGTTGGAAAATGAAATCTGCATCTCCATAAAATTGGTCAGCAGCAGGAAGCAGGAAGTGCTCTAAAACTTCCTGGTATACGGCTGTGTTGACCTTGGACCTCAGAAAACACAGTGGACCAACACCAGCAGATGACATGGCATCCCAAACCATCACTGACTGTGGAAACTTTACACTGGACCTCAAGCAACGTGGATTGTGTGCCTCTCCTCTCTTCCTCCAGACTCTGGGACACTGATTTCCAAAGGAAATGCAAAATTTACTTTCATCAGAGAACATAACTTTGGACCACTCAGCAGCAGTCCAGTCCTTTTTGTCTTTAGCCCAGGCGAGACGCTTCTGACGCTGTCTGTTGTTCAAGAGTGGCTTGACACAAGGAATGCGACAGCTGAAACCCATGTCTTGCATACATCTGTGCGTAGTGGTTCTTGAAGCACTGACTCCAGCTGCAGTCCACTCTTTGTGAATCTCCCCCACATTTTTGAATGGCTTTTGTTTCACAATCCTCTCCAGGGTGCAGTTATCCCTATTGTTTGTACACTTTTTTCTACCACATATTTTTCTTCCCTTCGCCTCTCTATTAATGTGCTTGGACACAGAGCTCTGTGAACAGCCAGCCTCTTTTGCAATGACCTTTTGTGTCTTGCCCTCCTTGTGCAACGTGTCAATGGTCGTCTTTTGGACAACTGTCAAGTCAGCAGTCTTCCCTATGATTGTGTAGCCTACAGAACTAGACTGAAAGACCATTTAAAGGCCTTTGCAGGTGTTTTGAGTTAATTAGCTGATTAGAGTGTGGCACCAGGTGTCTTCAATATTGAACCTTTTCACAATATTCTAATTTTCTGAGATACTGAATTTGGGATTTTCCTTAGTTGTCAGTTATAATCATCAAAATTAAAAGAAATAAACATTTGAAATATATCAGTCTGTGTGTAACAAATGAAGATAATATACAAGTTTCACTTTTTGAATGGAATTAGTGAAATAAATCAACTTTTTGATGATATTCTAATTATATGACCAGCACCTGTATGATGATGATGACGATGATGATGAATAAACAGAAACAGTTTGCAATGACCAAATAAGTTCATGAACAAGGTAGAATTATGTTGTTTTTCTTTGTATGATGTTCTGTTCAAATAAAGTTACAAGATATTTTCATTATTTGGCTCTACGGTTAGTGTCATTGAAGGCTGATTTCTGTGACAAAGCTACCACTAACAAAAGGTTATCATGTTGTAATATCATCTAGAGATATGGACTTAAAAAAAAAATCAAACTAGAATTTGCCACCTTGGGTGGTACCAATTAGTGAAAAATGTGGCCTGGGCCCATGGACTAAGAAGGTCATTACTGAAAGGTGTGGCTGTTTACAGAGTGCTCTATCAAAGCATATTAAATGCAAAGTTGACTGGAAGGAAGAATTTGGGTAGGAAAAGGTGCACAAGCAACAGGGATGACCGCAAGCTTGAGAATACAGTCAAGCAAAGCCGATTCAAACACTTGGGAGAGCTTCACAAGGAGTGGACTGAAGCTGGAGTCAGTGCATCAAGAGTCACCATGCTCAGATGTCTTCAGGGAAAGGGCTACCAAGCCACTTCTGAACCAGAGACAACGTCAGAAGCGTCTTACCTGGGCTGTGGAGAAAAAGAACTGGACTGTTGCTCAGTGGTCCAAAGTCCTCTTTTCAGATGAAAGTAAATTTTACATTTCATTTGGAAATCAAGGTCCCAGAGTCTGGAGGAAGAGTGGAGAGGCACAGAATCCATGTTGCTTGAAGTCCAGTGTTACGTTTCCACAGTCTGTGATGATTTGGGCTGCCATGTCATCTGCTGGTGTTGGTCCATTGTGTTTTCTGATGTCCACAGTCAACGCAGCCATATACCAGGAAATTTTAGAGCACTTCATGCTTCCTTCTGTTGACAAACATTGCTGATTTCATTTTCCAGCAGGATTTGGCACCTGCCCACACTACCAAAGGTACCAAAAGCTGATTCAATGACCACAGAGTAACTGTGCTTGATTGGCCAGCAAACTCGCCTGACCTGAACCCCATAGAGAATCTATGGGGTATTGTCAAGAGGAAGATGAGAGACACCAGACCCAACAATGCAGATGAGCTGAAGGCCACTATCAGAGTAACCTGGGCTCTCATAACACCTGAGCAGTGCCACAGACTGATCGACTCCATGCCACGTCGCATTGCTGCAGTAATTCTGGCAAAAGGAGCCCCAACTAAGTATTGAGTGCTGTACATGCTCATACTTTTCATGTTCAAACTTTTCAGTTGGCCAAGATTTCTAAAAATCCTTTCTTTGTATTGGTCTTAAGTAATATTCTAATTTTCTGAGATACTGAATTTGGGATTTTCCTTAGTTGTCAGTTATAATCATCAAAATTAAAGATAAATAAAGATTTGAAATATATCAGTCTGTGTGTAATGAATGAATATAATATACAAGTTTCACTTTTTGAATGGAATTAGTGAAATAAATCAACTTTTTGATGATATTCTAATTATATGACCAGCACCTGTAATGTCTGATCTATAGAAAGCGTGTCCATTTTCTGTGAGAGTGAATGAATGGGAATCCACCTGCGAGCAGAGAGATTTGCACTCGCGCATTTGATGCGCTTTGGACATTTGTCATTAAACTAACTCAATAAAAACTACCTCAAACGAACTATTAAAATGAGGAGAAAGTCGTGTCTGAAAGCTGCAATCGATTTTTTAATTCATTAAATGAATGGAGAATTTCGTGTTTTTCCATTTCCGTCGGTGTAGCTTGAGTGAGGTCCGCACTTATTTCTTTGAGCCGTCCACACAGTCGTCATCAACCGAAAAACCCCACACCCCTAATCCTAACCACTGAGTATCATATGCACACCAAAGTCAATTTCTGCGTATAAATAGAACGTCAAATAGAAACAGACACTTGTGGTATTGATACGCACTTTCATAATATATATGATATAAAACTGCATAGATTTTTATTTTAAGACAATCATATGCTCTTGCGGGCCACATAAAATGATGTGGCAGGCCAGAATAGGCCCACGGGCCTTGAGTTTGACACATGTGGCTTACATCATACTTGCAGAGTCAATTTCATTTAAATAATATTTAAAGGACATCTGCCACAAATAGGGTGGGAAATGTCTTTCAATGAACATGTAAGGCCAATTCAAAGACCTGAGAACCACACAACCATAGTGTTTAAAATCAGCCTTTACACCTATTCCGGATCAGTATGTTCACAGAGTTCTCTTTGAACACTCTTTGTTTTCCCTTTGAGGACAGTTTAGTGGCTCGCCTCAGGAAAAAACTTTGTCAGTGTGTCTCTTCATGTTAACGTCTGTTTGGAGAGATGAAACAATCCATTGAGTCACTCCAGAGCCTGCTTGTGAAGTTAGCAGTGATGAATAGCAGCCAGGCTCTGAAATGGTCACCCCTGGGTCCCTCAGTGTAATGCATCTGAATTAGACCTTGCTGAAGGGGAACTTTAAATTTTACATCAGAACAGTTGGCAGTCAGAGCGGTCCACCCTACTGTGTCATTTGTATTTGCTGGGGTGTTTTAATTAAAGGAATGGTCACCCAAAAATGAATAATCTGTCATCATTTAGTCATTCTAAAGCCGTTCCAATTCTGTTTCACAGAACACAAAATGAGATATTCTGAAGAATGTTACAGCTACCATTAGTGCATACAGTGACCACAACCTGTCAAGCTCCAAAACAGATTAATTGACAGCCCACAGTTATTATACTGTATGCTTTCAATCTATGAGAAAATAAGCATGAGGGTGAGAAAATTATGACAGATTGTACATTTTTCAGTCAACTGTTTCTTTAAGTGCAAATTTATCAATGTGCTTTCATACCAAATTGAATTGTATTCATGCACCATGGGTTCCCTATTTAACATATAATTAGTTCTGATTAAAGGTCATTGCACGCGGAGTATGAAATTTTAGTCCGAAATTTCCGCACGTTAAAAAATAAATACGACCTCACGTTGTGTCAATCACATTCACACACTGCTTCCGAAACTTACGTCCGTTATATAAAAATTCAGATCAGGTTCAATTTTCTGCGTTTTCGCATGCATTTGATAGGAAAGAATGAGGAATACGAAAAAACACACACGTAAATTTCGGACTCAGTGTGCAATGACCATAACAGTTATTAGAAATAAAACAAAGTGTTTGCTACATTCAGTTTTCTAAGGCAAAAAAAAAAAACTTCGAAGCTTTTGTAACACTGAGATTTTAGGCAGAAAGAGTTAATCAATTAAAAAAAAGTTCATAAGAGGGGTTGTAAAAAGCATGGTTCAAAATGTATTATTTGGTTCATTAGCTCAGTAATTGTTTCACATAAAAAATATATTTTTTGCATGCATACACTAATGTCATTATCATATTAAAAAAAAAGTTAAAAAATAAATAATCCCTTCAATGCATTTCCAGTGTAATACACTGCAAACACAGTTTGTTTAACACTGAATCATGTAATATAATGTATATAAAAAAAGAAAAGGCACTCATTTTTACACACACCCACATTACCATTGCAATGATAACTCACTTGATGTTATAAAGGCCAGATCTGAGAGAGCAGCGATCAGGAAACTGGCTGAGTTTCTTGGACAGACCCTTGAGATGTTTCTTAGTCTCCTGAAATCCTTTGTCCTGTTCATAGTCTGTGGAGGCTGAGAGTGGTAGACCGTCCCTCACTCTCACCACAGACGCAAACAGCACCATAGACATCTTACAGGCAGCTCAGTGGACACCTGGTACAAAGAGACAAAATCATCATTCAGCGCACATAATACACACACACTCACTCAAGGTTTTCTGCTAACAAATTAGAATATGATATACAAAAGTAAAAACTAAATTAATAGGAAATAAGCACAATAGATCAAATCAATTATTTTCATGCAGACTCATGAAATCTGGAGCACACTGTGCTAGGCTAATAATAACATTAGCATGTTCGCTGATAGCTTGTCAACAGATCACATCTGCTGATTGTCCTATGAAATGCAAAGGCACATATCTAATTATACAGCCTTATAAGGCTTTAACTAAAAGCAAATCATTTAGAATACACATTGCATTTATACACAGTGATGTGGAGTAGATGTCACTGCTAAGTTACCACAGCATGACTGTTAGCAGCATGATATTAAACGACTCTTATTGTATGCATTATCACTGTTAGCTGTACATACCTACTGACATGATCCGTTTTAAAATATATGAAGACATTACAATCCTTTTTGAGATATTTTGCTAATATATTATCGTGATCGCTGAGCTCTTCCTGCAAGTCTCATAGCAGATGCTTCTGCTCTCGTTCGATACAGCTTCGGCCAATTTCGTCGGATCTTCGTCGTAGTTCGGCTTAGCTTCGACTTTGTTCGGTACAGATTCGGCTGTGTGACGTGGCTGGAGGAAAAACATTATGGGTCACTTTAAAGTGAACATCAGCAAACCAGTCACTGGAAACCATTTATTTGTCGTGGGAAATTGGATGTGACACTGAGATATTATAAAATACTTCTTGAAATACACAGCCTGCATTATATTAAATACTAAATGTGCTAATTTTTTCTCTATTTCACTTTATTTGTTTTATCAGAACATAGGCTAGGCTACATGTTAAGTACTTTGTGTCGTGTATGTTGGAAAGAAAAAACACAGCCTATGAAATAGTGATGCAGAGGTACAAAATAGAAGAGTTTCTTAAATAGAGCTATAATGCAGTTATGATGACGACTCTGAATTCATATTTAAGCTACTATTGAGTTTAAGCTACCACTGAGAGGTTCAGCTTACTGCAAGTGTTAAACTTTACTTTTTTATTTTACAAAATAAAATAATAATAATAAACCCTTCTCCAATCTATATAATATACTCATGAATCCCCATTTTAAAAGTAAAAACCTTTGATGTTTAATGTAATATAAATAGATAATTTCATTCAGTCACAAAAAAATAGATGAACTAACTTCAGAACATGATGAAATAAATCACATCACAAATGCTGATGTTTAGATGACGTTCAAAAAAACAAACAAACATATCATACACATTTTCAAACTCTGCATTGAGTTTAAATATGCATTCTTGTTTTTCAAGCTCACAAACCACAAAATCAGACCTTTTTTTTAGTGTTTTGTAGTTCTGTCAGTGTCAAGCCCATTATCTTTGATGTGAATCATTCAGATTCATTCATCACTCACACTTCTGAATTCAATGTCTTTACAAGGATGAAACCGAGAGCTCTTCAGGCTAAAGTGACCTCCTGGAAACATCCACTTCACAGCATGCAGTGTGAGCCATGCACTGAAGATTGATGTTCTCTACATGGACAGCTTGATGAATAGCTGGCAGTCTAAAGCTATGTATTTAGTGCAAGTGTGTCAGGGTGACAAGTGAAGATGTTGTCATTCATACTGACAGGATGTGGAGTGGTAGAGTGGGCTGAAAATCCTGCAGCAATATGGAAGAGTGAAAGATCAACCTCAGCGGGTTGGGTACACCGGATATAGACATCACTTTAGGAAACGATACCTCCTGCCAAATGCTCATTCATCCCTAAAGCACCCCTGTAATGACTGATCCGGTAGAAATATCAATTTTACGGATGATTAAAAACAACAGCAGAATTATTATGCATTTCGAGGGATGCTAACTCATAGCCTTTGGGTGTCTTTTTTCATAAAACCCAATTAAAGCTCAAAAGTGTCATTTTCTTATTCTGCTGCTGTTGCAGCTGAGAAAACATATGCTTTTTTGCTTTTACTGCTATATCTGTGAAACAAGGAGAGAATGAGTTTGTATGGATTTCTTGGCAAGTGGTGCACATCATTTTGATTATTGCTTTCAGAGCGAGGGTGGAGAAAAATCGTTATTCCTCCAGTAAAGATAATGGGGGTGTATTTATGCCATTGACTTCTGTTACTGAGAGATTTGTCCCAGTGACTTGTATTATTGAATATTTCCACGGGCTATTCATTTTCTCTCCAGAAGCTGAAAGGACTGTGTTGACTGTGTAACTGATCATTTCAGAATGTGAAACAATATGCTCTACAACATAAATGTAACCGGAGAGACAATTTACACTGTTGAATATTAACAAAATAATATATCAGACTTTGGAGTCATAAAAATTGAATTATGGGTAGGATATGAATGTACATCTTGTATTGATTAACAGCTCTGGGACTTTTCATTGTATCATTCTGCTTGAAGAAGATTTTTTTTACCAACTCTCTCTGTATAGTTTAGCCACACTGTAAAAAAAAGAAAAGAAAAAGTTGAGCCAACTAAAAAATTTAGGGCAACCAGCTTCAGCAGATGAACTTATTTTTGTGGGAGATTCTCAAATTTTTGTTGTATAAACTTAAAACGACAAGTTGAGAAAACTCAAAAATCTGCTGAAGCTGGTTGCCTTAATTTTAAGTTGGCTCAACTTTTTTTTATTATTATTTTTTTTTTTATACAGTGCAGTAGGTGCCGACAAGTGACTGTGTTTAGGAGCGAGTCATTCATTCAACCAATTCATTTAATCATTCGTGACGAAATAAGTGGCTTTATTTATGAATGAGCCTTGAATTATTCACTCAACCAATTCTTTCAAACACTGATTCATTCAGCGCCAGCCCCTGCTGGACCCCAGCAGTCGATTCGCTTTGTTTGGAACTATTTTTGTCGATGGAATGAAAATTGACAAAGTAGTCGCAATATTATAACTAACTAAAATGCAAGTTAATCGTAACTTACTTTTGCTCAAACGGAACCAGTTAATTATGAATAATTGTTTGTTTCCACTCAACAGCATAACATTCGTTTCTTGAATCTCGCATGCTCTGCGTGTTAATCTAACTCCTCAGTAACACAGGTGCCATAGTTATAAAATGTTTAATTTAATATACTAATTTAAAGATTTAGTATAACGCGTTGTATTTTTGTTATCAGCTCATTCGTTTTAGTGGTGAAAGGGTTCTTCTATTTCTGAAAACAGGAAAACATTTCAATAGCAAACAATTTTATGCCAGCGTTATGAAGTTGCTATGTGCTTATATTTGACAGATACAAATTATTGGCCTGGATTCTGGACTGGCAAACAATTTCCTGGTGATAAAGAAAGGTGGTTGACAGGCCATGTCTGGATTATGACAGCTCCTTGCCATTTCCTGGATGTTTAAGGTCAGTGAGATGGGATACGCTTTATTAACTTTTGGCATCTCCCAATTATACAGAGAAAGTATGTGTACTCTGTATTACACACAGCATAATGTGTATTTATCTTCTATACTCTTAACGTCCATTCATGCTGGCATTTTCTTGTCCTCGTTTTACCCCTGGTTCTGACATGTAGGGGTGCATCCAGGCACAAGTAATTGCCTGCACCCTCAGTAAGCTTCCTCCATGTAATTTTGATGGAACCATCCTTCTCTCCAAACCATTAAACAGTCACATATTGCACTTGACAACACATGCATTTCACCAGCAGGTGTTTCTCCATGGGCAGCCATTTAAGTGTCCAACAGTGACTCATCCCTTGAGTTTCCAATCTGGCAAACAGCTCATGCCTCTTATAAGGGTTCCTGTGCAGTAAGATGGCAAAGGGCTCGGCTCGTTTGAGATCATGACAGAATTAGTCCAGGAAGACTTTCGTAAACAGAAACACCTGACAGAAAAGTTTGATAAGAAATTACTCAGGAACAGCACAGTAGTGCTTGTTTTCACAGTTTCGTCAGGCAATTTATTTGTTGTACTCTGTTGTGGCCACCATAACAGCAGAGGTGCTAAATGACAGCAGGGGAAGACTAATTTTCTCATTCATTTCAAAAGCAGTGACACATCTTCCCATATTTACCCAAGAAGCGAAATGAAAAAGAACAAGTCCAAAATAACAAGCTTCTAGTTAGATGTCCTATTCTTCTTCAAATTGGCTATTTTCATATAGTATGATAAAAGTTAATATCTAATAAGCATGTGTGCATATATTGTTATCCTACTTTCAGGGAAGTAAAAAAAAAAATCAAGTATGTGTGGCCTTATTGTAGACAATAGCTGTCAAACAGAAAACAAATGAGGTGTCTGCAGACTAGTCCGCATTTGTCCTTTGGTGTTTAAGAATGACTGCAAAAGTTCACAAATCTTTCTTACAAATTGCAGAGTTTTTTTGCCTGTCTGTGCAAAAGTATAGTGCCAAGTGTTGCAATGTGGATATTATTTTTGGAGTAAAATAACTAGCATGTTGTTGTGCACATCGCATATGTCTCAATTATAAGATATTATATGTATCTATTGTAAAATACTCTGATATATCTTCAATTCAAGTCGATGGATTTTTTTCACCATCATGCCCTGGGGAAAAAGTAATACTGAAACACTCCATTTCAACCCAGTTTAGATTTAATCTTGAAAAAAAAATTAGAAATCTAACATTTTTGCACTTTAAAAGTAGTATGTTCACTACCAATTAAGTAATGTTCACATAATGTTATTTGAATAATTTTGACAATGGTTCTTGGAAATGTATGCCTTTTATTTTGCATTGTGTTCATCAATGCAGCAAAACTGTACATATGGCTGGGCACAAAAAAATAAAGGCGACAGTGACTTCTTGGCATTGTGGTTGCTCCCACATTCCACAGACCTTTGGGATAAGACAAAGCAGACCTTTCTACAAGAGAATAACTCAGAGGAACCAGGTGAAGGCCCCTGACCATCCAAATATTGATGAAAATGTCAATGCACTAACGAACCATGTCTTGACAGTGGTTGCACGTAGTGAGACAAATCTGTGCAAGCTTTCATCCAATACATCTGTCATTTTGGACCATTATTGAACATGTTCCGGCAAGCTATCTGTACCCTTCCCCACCCTTTTACGTTTAGCTACGTGATACAAATTCAGCACGTGATCACGCTTTAACCTTACAGACAGTATTTTGAACTTGAAGCCATTATCTTGCATATAATTGACATCCATGCATCAGCGTTCCTTGGCTCATGTTTTATTCAATACTTCTTGCCACAAATTTGGCAAGGAAAATGTAAACTAAATTCCTGTTCAATGATTTTTTTTCGTGTTCCATCTCCCGAAGACACATGTAAACAATTCATAATTCGGCGACGTGAATAGAGAACACCCAACTGGATTGCAAATTACGATGAGCGATAGTGCGCTTCAATTGTGTTTCGCTATCCCTGAGAACCTTATTCATAATGAAACGAACCAACCTTCTGAATTATACAACAAAAGTTCAGCTACAAGACCATTAAATATGTATACTGCCTAGAGCAGGGAGTTTTCCACACACACAATAGTGGAGTCGCCACAGAGATACTGGTAAGGGTTGTGGTATCACTAAGTGTGCCAACATCTGGCAAGGAGCGTGTAAAACACATCCTCCGGCACTGCACTGTTTAAACCAGCGAGACGTGTTAAATGAGCATCACTTGGCATACCTTAAAGCAAACCATCTCGCTCCCGCATAAATGAAGACATTATCTATGGTTCCCATCATCACCTATTGTACCATTCCCATGCTTAGAAGAGGAAATGTCCATGTGTATTATAGATCTAGAACAGCAATGTAAATCAGAAACTACATAACCAGACTAGACATTTAAACCAGACAAGACTTTTAAAATAAGCAGAAACATTCATTTACAATGGAATGTGAAGGGCCCAGAAATTTTCATGGATTAAACTTCCAGGAAATAATTCTGAAACATTGTTTCAATCTAAAATGTTTTTTTTTTCTTCCTTTTTTGGCATTTCCAGTTTTGTTACGTCATTTTATTCTGTCACAACTGACAATAAAACATGAGGAAAAAACTACTTGCTTGAATACATGTCCTTGCTCTTGTATTTTGGCCCTAGTACTGTATTTTGTGAAAATAGTAAAATATTTGGACGACAGTTATTCAAACATTTAAGGCCACAAAGTTCAGCTACAACAACTTTCTCCATCTTTTTTTTACTCCCAAAACCATGATGTCATACAGCATTTTTTCCTTTTTTCATTTCTTTTTTTTTTTTTTTTTTTTACAAAAATATTTGCAGATACGATTGTACACATTATTACTCCTCACTGGAATGGGAGGCAATGTATCCTGGTGATAATTGGTTTTCCCCATTAAACACCAGCCACCCATCACACGTATGGGACCCTGGCGAGTGAGGGCCCAGTGTTGCATAGATTTCAGGTGTGGATTTCAGTAACTGAAGTCACAGTATTTGGAAACAATTTCACAAAATGTCTGAGGAAATTAAAACAACGCAAAACAAAAAGTGGTCTGATGGTTGTACATTGGTATTACAAACATAAGGGCACAGCTGTATAAAAAATAGCCTTTTTAGCTGAGGTTTCAAGTCTGTGGCATCAGTGCTGGGATGTCCCTGCCCAAGTCACAGTGCAATGATAGGCTCCTCCCATTTATAGGAACCACGCCCACACTATTAGAGCTCCTCCTTCCGCTTGCCCACTTTCTCTTGGTCTCGGCCCCTGAGATTTCTCATGAAACCAGTAAAGCCAGCTTCCTGTAGGGGGTAGACAGTGTAAGTGAGAGATGAAAAAACAAACAAAAAAAACATTCACCACGTGGCCCCAAAAAGTATTTGGACTTGCATATAAATGCATAAACAAAAAAAAATCACGTCAAATGAATGTCATTGTATTAGATCAGTGGTTCTCTAACCAGGGATACGTGACAGAGAGGGTATGCAAATAAAATGCTGAGTTTTGGCATTCATTTAATTCTACTCCAACTTAAAGTAACATTAAAACAGAGCATGTATTTCTGACAAGCAAAATGCCGATTCTAGTATAAAAAAAGGAAAATGGGAGTGCATGTCAAATACATGACCTCTAATCAAATTACCTCATTTTTTTGTGGTCAAAACTGACTGTATCTACACAAGCAGCGTGCGTATGATAGGATGCCCGTTGCGTTGAGTATGTTGCTTTAGTAAATCGCACTGCTGTTCAATGTATCTTTCAAGTAGGTTTTTAGCACTTAATAGCACAAAGAACAAATATTGACACGGGCTGTACATAGAGATGGATTTAAGAAACTCCCTTACATATAGAAATATACCCTGTGCGAGTTCTTGTTTATCATGTTTAAAATACGAGTAAGAATGTAATTTTCCCTGAATATCCAAAAAATTTGAAATGTTACATTGGTTTTAACAGTTCAACAATAAAAAAAAATTAATATTAAATTAACATTTTAAATGTAGCCTACATTTTAAATACAATATAGTCAATATTTTAGTTTTATTTTGCAAACAAGGTAATAATATTTCCTATGAAATCTGCAATAGAGCTGGTGTGTGTCTCCAAGCAACATAGCCTACAGCAGTGTTCCATTAGTTAAAAAAAAAAAAAAATTTACATTTTTAAGAATATGAAATAAAACATGGCATTCAGTTAATAAAGCTAGAAAACCAATGCCCCTATAAAAGGTAAAAATGCACCTGTGATTCAGTTTAAGGGGGCAAATATTGTTCCTTAATTGAAAAGGTGTGACTGTGATCTAAGTGGAAGAGAGGAGGTATGCAGAAGAATGGGTATGCCACTGTAAAAGGTTTGAGAACCACTGTAGATTAACCAAGACAAAATAAAGGTGGCATCTGCAAATAAATTATACTAGATCTTTTCTGTCTCTGCTGTTATTTTTTTATTTGTCCTAGCTGTACTGTAGTTCATCGCATTAAATATGGGCGTGTTCTACCAAAGGTGCAGTCACATTAGATAAGCATGTGAAATTACTTCAGATTCAGGATATGATACAACAGGATGATGTAAGTCAGTAATTCTTAATCTTCTGGGCTCAAAGGCCCCCCACTGTCCAACACAATATTTGAAGGCCCCCCAAATAAAAGCTTTTTTTCGGTATTTCTGTCATAATTTTTTAGAATTTTAATTTGAGTTATTATATAGAATTATTTTGTTATTTTATATGCATTATTAATAATTTATTAGTTTAAATACTTTTAAGACACCCTGCGACCCCCTTGGAAGTTTATTGATGCCCCCTAGTGGGCCCCGGAAACCTGGTTGAGAACCACTTCTCTAGTGCTTCCATGAAATTAAATAAAAATGGGTAACAAAAACAAAATAATTAAAAGGTTCCAATATACACATGCTTTAAACTAGATGGAGCGTAAAATCTGCAGTTTAAACAGAATCATCTCAATCATGATCCAGTCCTTATAATTTCAAATCCATTTTGCTTGAAAAGTGTGCTTGTGCTTTCTTTTACCTAGAATTACAACTTTGATGTTCTGTCATATACAATAACATTCATACATTTTCATGCGTTTCTGTATTAAATACAAATCACTCACATGAAAGAGCACTTACCCCTCTTTCCCCGTTGTATTTCTCACTGAACTTCCCATAGTTGTAATAGTTGAATGTTGGGTAGCCCTCAACTCCTTCCTGTTTACACACCTCATGGTTTTGTCCCTTTGTGCAGTCTACTGCAGCATATGCAATCTGAAAGGAATTAAAGCGTAATTATTTTGCAGTTCTGTCATAGATTAAATACCCTTACTTCCCCCAAGAATGCTGTATCAAATAGTATTACAACGGTAATGTGATATATACAGAGCTGTGGTTGCATCTATCAGGACTTTTTAGAAACATAAAAGCACACTTCTTTTTCAACAGTAAAAAAGGCATGAGTTTGTGAGTTGTGCAGGATGTAGTGTGTGGTGAGGAATAATGCTGTCTGATCATGGTTTCATTGTTTACACTCCTGAGCCCCTTGGAGACCCATTGTGCCGAGTTCCTGGAGGATTTACTTTCCCTAGAGAAAGCTGTATATTTGAAACACATTTTCAATCAAACAGCCTAACTGCACTGATACGTATTGCATAGTGTGTGGACTGAAATGAACATTGCTTTGAGTTTCTATTGGGCTAATTTACAGAGATGTAAAACACTACTCAATAATCCATAAGACTGCATGGCAGCACATTTGAATCTTCTTGATGACCATTGGCTTGTATATAAACCTAAATCTTCTGATATGGCAAAAACAATTAAGAAGGAATGACAGCAACATATAAAAACCCTGAAGCTGACAGTCAATAGCACCTAAAATCAAACTTCTACGCCCTTTGGAGTAGATATTTTAATGTGTGAAAACGTAACTGTGAAATCTAACAGCACAGCTGCTTTGGCACTGACTGAACCGTTTCGCTCGCTGCACCCCTACGTCCTGAATTTAGCCTGCCGTTTTTCTCTAGGGTAATGAAAAATGAGTAATACATTCCTGTCAAGAAAGGCCATTCAAAGCAGCGTAAGATAAAATAATATAGCAAACACCCCAACATTAAAACAAGAGCAAAGATTTATGCTCAGGATATCTGAGGACAGCAGTTAGGGAAATGCAAACAAATGAACCATAAATGTCTCTCGACTAAAAATAGAGATGCTGTCAAGGCATATTTTAGCCCTGTCAAATGGTATTCAGTGCATTTTATCACTCAAAAGGTAAAAACAAAAAGCCTTCTTTGCATAACTCAATATTTATCTTCATGGCAACCATGTTTGCCACTATACGAATGAATTCATCTAGTGAAATTTGCATGTAGTATTCTCACTCTAAAGACAAAAACAACTCACATGAAAAGTAATGCTAGGAATCTTGGTGCACCAATCAAACATGATCCTCCAAGATTACAGGGTTTCGTTGGAGCTTGACATAAATGTGTCTGTGATTATTTTGTCTTTATATCGACAGGAGAAAATGGAGAGGAAAGGGATTGTTCATTTGGTTGCCGGCCAATTCTAATATCGATCCCTGTGTTGTAGGAATACCCTCTTGGCACTTGACTGATCTTTCTATAACCTCACCAATAAGCAGATGTAAGCAACATAGGACTCATGGAAACTCTGGATTTCGTGCTTACAGAGGGTGGTTTATGAGATGGATGAGGTTTAAAAAAAAAAGTCATTCACAAAGGCACAGAGATCCATCTCAGACAGTAATTATCAACCTCACAGAGAAAGAGCCCAGGTCATTGCGCACAGGAAATGAAACGGCCAGTGAGCTCATGAATATTACAGAAGAATAGTTATTTCCATTTGGTGGTATTAAGTTAAAACAGGTCAACAAAAGAACATCTGAACCAAGACTAGGCTTTAAGCCATTAGCCTCTTTCCACAATTGAAGTATTTCGTATTTAATTGGACTGCATATGTTAGCTTTCACTACAAAAACCAAAAAGAAAACTGTTTAATAGTCAAGCAGAAACAACAGTGTGCAAAGAGGCTTTATATTAAGAATTGAAGGAATGAGGTTCTAAGCCCTTTTTCTGCTAGAAGGCCTTTCAAGATGTTTACTAATGCACTGTACATAAAGGAAATGAACACTAATGAGAACAGAGGATGAACAGTGGAACAAGGAGATAATTGGACTCTAAGTGGAACCAGAAACACAAACCCTTGATACCATTAAACAAACCTCCTTGTTTGAGTGTCAGGGTCATATTTATTTGCAAAGTCAACTGACCTTTTGCTGAACTGCACTAGAATTACTTCGATGCATCAATGAATAAAAATTGATGGGCATGCTAGGTAATCCCAAAAACGCAAAATGTGATTGTCGTCAACTCTTTGTAGTCTGAAAAGTGAACTCAAATCCAAATTACATCCATATGTGGTTTGAATGAAATCTTTGAGCTACCCTAATCCATATGCCCTGCCATTTTTTTTACTACTATTGCACTGATTTTATATTGGAATTAAGGCAAGGCGACTAATTTTATTCCATTGGAAAAGCCCTCATCCACATTATTTACTAAAATATGGCTTGCATATCAAAAATCTATCCCCCTTTCAATTTCTATTTCTGTGTATTCCTGTATTCTTTATCTTTGTATACATTCTAAAAAGTCCATAAATAAATCATAAAAAAATTGGAAATGCATTTCAGAGGTGAGACTGGAAGTGTTCTTGGAAGTCCTTGATATCATATGTAACTCATTTTCCCCTCAGCCTTTCTCTATATAGTGAAGTATGGTATTTGCTATGTAGTGAATAATGGATGAGTGAATGAGTGAGCAGTTTCATATACAGGATATGAACTAAAGAATAATTGACAACGGCCTGTTGAATTATTGAAAAATAATGCACACCCGAGGTTGTAATGGAGCCATGCATTATTTTTCAATAATTGAATGGCCCAGAGTCAATCAGTTTCACTTATACCACAGTTACCACACCCCAAGACATCGTTCAGCTTTAAAACGCTTGTGTGGTAATCTCATCCCAAGCCTATGTTGCGAATTTCAAGATGTCATTTTAGAGCTTGCAAATATGTGTGAGAGTGTGTGTTTGTACAGTAGCTATGCTTCCATAACCATGTTTTTATGCACATTTTGAAGTATTGCATCAGAAGTGAGAGATGGAAAAGGCAAATTTTGGGGAAAAAAATTTTGCAAAAAAGATTTTACACTCGCTTGAGGGGGTTTTTGTCTTGTGCAAAAAAAGAGTTAATGTGAATAATGGGAGAAGGAAAAACATTTACCGAATAAACTCCTACACATACAACAATAAAGTCATGTGACTTTGTGCGATGGGATGGCATAACCTGACTAAGCAGCAGACCAATCTCATTGCACAGCATCTGTTATGGTCATTCTGAAATGCCTGAGCAAAAATATGTTGTTAAAATATTTCTGTATAATTGCCTCCCAGAACCGTCTTACCAAGACTGCATTTTCATACAGCATGCATCCACCTCCTAAAGCAATGACCATATTTATCGTTTCATCTGCTTGCTCTGAGGTGCAAGTAATTTATTATATATGAAAATTACTGTATTCAGTGGCTCCTCTTACTTTAGTGCCAGTGAAATTTAGAGCCAGTGACGAGTTTGTTCTCTTTGGCTCGTTAGACAGAAACGGTGCTTTATTTGCAAATTTTTTTATGCAATATTCCAATGCAGAGACAGAAAGAGAGAGAAGAAAAAAAGTGTGCTTTCCATAGATAAATAGGTCATTTTTGGGGGAAAAACATGGGAAACCTGTCATTTTTATCCTATTGTTTGTCATAATTGTTTTCTTGGTCAGTCTTTGTGGGTTTTGGTTAATTTGCTGTTTTAAGCTGGAAGGACTTTTAAAGTAGCTAAAATCATTTGGGCAAAGTGGTCGTATGTTTGCTGGAAAATAATTGCACGCCTTAGAATGTTTGTCAACCAATCTGAAATCAAGCATTCAACAGCCCCATGATGTACAATGTGTAAATAATAAAAAGCTTCTGATGCTCATGTGGTCTCATATGCTTCATGAATTCAGTTCTACTAAGAGATGCAATGACTGACAAACAGGAGCAGAGGTTTATGCATGTGGGAAAAATAACTCGCTGTGTATTAAAGGATGCTGTGAAGTGGCTCACTGTTTGGAAAAACCAGCAGATGGAGCTTCATGAACAGAGCTTTTAGTCTTCAGACAAACGGTATCTGTTTTTAATAATATCTTTAAGGGCGTTAGCACAAAATCTAAGACAAAAAAAAACAAAACTGGCTCCATTTGAATCTTGGCAAAGTGAATTTCCAAATGCTGTCCATCTGAATAACGATTATGCGCAAGTCTAAACTCAAGAGCAATAGGGAAATTGAAGAGGACTGACATTGTGCCTGATGAATTATAGACATTTGCAAATAACAATTCAACATCACTGTCTTATGGCCAGTGATAAATGTCTGCTGTTAAAGGAAATGTTTTTACAGGCCTCTGAAGATCCAAAAGAGAGACAGCTACTTTCAAAAGAAGTTTCGGGAGAAAAAGCAAAGATTTAGAGAATGAGGAAATGTTAATGTGTAGAAGCCTGAGATGGAGTGTTACTCAGAAAGACGAGTCTGAAGTGTGAAAAAAGTGAAAACATCGGCACTCGTCAAAATGAAAGCAATGTTTGAATTTAAAGGTTAAGCCAAGCACACTACAAGATTCAAGCTTATCGGCCTTCGTGTGTTAAGTCTTCACCTAGTCTGCAACAAAATGCCACAGATCACAGCAAACTCTAAGCGCACAGTGAATGTGAGATGGGAATAACAGACAATAATAATAGACAGAAATAATTATAGACAAATTAATTAATAGACAGAATAACTGACGTCATGAGACAGGCAAGAACCAATGACCTCCAAACTTGTGCCATCTGAGAGCTGCATAATGATTTGACCTACCCTTGATGATCTGATGTTGTATGGAATTATCAATAATTTTTAAGAATTTTTTTCAAAATGCTCTTTTTGTTATAAAAAAGCATAAATAAATAAATAAATAAATAAATAAGGCTTAGGAGCGACAATAATAGCTTACACTTTACAATACAGTTTGATTTGTTACCATTTAATTCATATTTATTGCATTAACTACTACATAAATACATGTGACCCTGGACCACAAAACCAGTCTTAAGTGTCAATTTTTCGAAACTGAGATTTATACATCATCTGAAAGCTGAATAAATAAGCTTTCCATTGATGTATGGTTTGTTAGGACAATATTTGGCCGAGATACAACTATTTGAAAATCTGGATTCTGAGGGTGCAAAAAAAATCAAAATATTGAGAAAATCGCCTTTAAAAGTTGTCCAAATTAATTCTTAGCAATGCATATTATGACGTTTTGATATATTTACAGTAGTAAATTTACAAAATATCTTCATGGAATATGATCTTTACTTAATATACTAATGATTTTTGGCATAAAAGAAAAATCAGTAATTTTGACTCATACAGTGTATTTTTGGCTATTGCTACAAATATACCCCAGCGACTTAAAGGAACACTCCACCTTTTTTGGAAATAGGCTCATTCTCCAACTCCCCCAGAGTTAATAAGTTGAGTTTTACCGTTTTTGAATCCATTCAGTCGATCTCCGGGTCTGGCGAGAGCACTTTTAGCATAGCTTAGCATAGATTTTCTAGGCATATATGATTAGGAACTATACTCCCAGTCCGGCGTAATAATCAAGGAACTTTGCTGCCGTAACATGGCCGCAGCAGGCGCAGTGATATTACGCAGCGCCTGAAAGTAGTTCCCAGCTAGGTACCTAGTTATAATATAGCTGGGGACTACTTTCAGGCGCTGCGTAATATCACTGCGCCTGCTGCGGCCATGTTACGGCAGCAAAGTTCCTTGATTATTACACCGGAATGAGAGTATAGTTCCTAGCCAAATCGGACTAGAAAATCGCAACTTTTCATTTTCCGCCGGTCTTAGTACACAATATAACTACAGAAGAGTCAAGTTTTAAATAGGAAAACTAATCGAAACTCTTTGATCATTTTTGAACGCGATGCTACTGGTCTAATCGGATTCAATGATCTATGCTAAGCTATGCTAAAAGTGCTATCGCCAGACCCGGAGATCGGCTGAATGGATTCAAAAACGGTAAAACTCAACTTATTAACTCTGGGGGAGTTGGAGAATGAGGCTATTTCCAAAAAAAGTGGAGTGTTCCTTTAAGACTGGTTTTGTGGTCCAAGGTCACATATACTATTAACTAATATACTAATTCTATACACATTTTGAAGGATCACGTGACACTAAAGACTGAAGTAATGGTTGCTAAAAATTCAGCTTTGTCATCACAGAAATAAATGATATTTTAAAATATATAAAAATAAAAATCAGTAACTTTAAATCATAATAATATTTCAGAATATTATAATTTTAACTGTACTATTTATCAAAGCTTAATAGACTTTTTTCAAAAGCATACCATAAACCTTGTAACATCAGATGGAACAACTGACTAAAACATCCAAATACAGTTCCGCAACATGCCACGAGCATCCTCATACCAACACAAGTCTTTAAAGGAGCAAAGAAGTCTTGTAAGTGAGTGCTTGACTTGAGCTGACAAAACATGGCCAAGGCAGCATCGTCTGCCTCACACTATAATATAGAAATCAACAGAAACACTAGATTTGATAACAAGTGAGGTAGAAGATTGAAGGTCAACAGCATCAGACAGCACAGTGACTGTGACATTGAAGACCTTGCGAACGTTCTGGAGATGAAAAGAGATTAAATTCTAGGATGTGTGAAGGCTGTCTGAATGAGAGAGGGAGAACTTGATTGCGCTTGACAGAACCTGGAAGTCATTTGAAAGGGTTTGTTATTTAGAGTGGCTGGAAATCTCCTTAATGGTGTTGAGCCTCACCTTGCGGTCTTCTTTGAACAGCTCAGCTGCTGTGGTGAAATGGGGGACGGCGTTCTTGCAGTGCGGACACCCTGGGGAAAACAGTAACATATAAGTATTCATCGAGCTGTCTCACCTTATAATGCCGAGAACAAACGGCAAGAGTTGATATATCCCAGAATACACAAACAGACGAATACAGAGATGAATACTAAAGCAAAAGAACAGAACACAATGATTGAATTCTTTACAAATAAAAAGACAGTACTTCCATGACAATAACTTAAGACAACCAAATACGCACCTAATCCATCACTGCCTGCATATAGCAGGTTAAACTGACAGAATTCAACTTTATAGCTCGTCAAAAGTCACTTTATTATTCTCATAGACGGCCCAGCAGGGGCTTTCCTGAGGCAATGTGTGTCTATCAAATTTACTAAAGAACAGGCAAGAGTTTCTACCCTCCTTAGTCATAACTCCTAAACTTTAATTTCCATCATGTTCTTATGAGGTGGTTTTGATGCTAAGGGTGTTATTCTTATAAATTATGCATGGCATTTGGAGTTAAATGTTTCAAATGAACAACTTCCATCGAATAAACAGCTGCCTAAAGCTAAAAACTTGCCAAATGGCATGGCTACACAGCTATGGGACAACCGTCTCATTACTGTGCTGGTTTAGGTTGTCACGCAATCTTGTTTGCACACACTTGTGTTACTTTACGTTTTTAAAAACGAAAGTTATTCAAGTGAGTGAGTTCACTTTGGAAGCTGGTGACTTTTAAATGGCAGTTAATGGCACGGTCATAATTTGCAGGGCAGCAAACAAAGGCCTGTTTGTGTGAGGAACAAGGGGTCTAATTTAAGACGCACGAGGGTCATTATAAATAATGGAGCATAAAGTTGTGTACCTTCCCTTTTGGCTCATGTTGCCATTATATGAGGAGAAGTAAGGCTGGGCAAGCCTCCAAACCCATGCGAGGTCGATGTGAGTCTGTCTCAGTGCCCAGCTAGATACGCTAATCAAGAAGTCAAAGCGTGGGCAGAAGCTGTACTTAAAATAACAGCACATAATCATTTTTCATCATATGCAAGAAGAAATTTGGGGTGCATTTCAATCGTCTTTCTGGTTCAGTTGTTGTTGCCCTGGGAACAATTTCTAGGGCGGTCCAAGTGTCAAAATCATTCCAGTGCACTGAAACGTTTGCTCCCTAGACATTCCCAGAATGCACTGGAGGTGTACTCACTTGACATTGACATCTGACATAAGGGATGTGGCTTGTGTGAACTAAAGCCCTCGAGTCTGCTTGATAACCTCTGATAAGAACATCTTGTTTCAACTATCATGCTCACTCCAGAGAGTTACCACTATTATCAGGGTAGCTAGGTGATATTTAAACCTTCAGTTCTGTACAAATGCGAAGACCTGCCCTATCATTAAGAAGAATGTTGCTTCACAGCGATGAAAGCTGCCCACTATCACGTTCATCGAATGATGCCGTTCACCAGAACAAAGCAAGACCGATGTAATCATTCAGTTCAAAGCTCTGCATAGCTTTGTTTTAAATGGGCACTATTCACACCATCATTTGTGCCACTAATGAACTGTTTTGATTAACAGTCTTTAATACCCAATACAAAAGCTATGTTTGTCATTTCCGTTTGTATTACACCTAAAAAGAAGCTGTAATTAAAGGATCCAGTGAGACTGAGAGGTCAGTAGATGTGGAGTATGACAATACAGTCTAATGCCAAATAATTACAGCATTGTTCATCGAGTTCATTGAGTACATGCTGCAATTATGTTACAAGCCTCAGTAATGATAACAAAAAAGGGCATATTAATACTATTAATATTATGTTCTCAAATGTGTGCACAACCAACAGTGGTGCTGCACAGACCGAAAAAATCCAATGAGCGATGCAAATTTGAGCACAAGTCAAGTCAGCTGTTATTTAAAAGGGGAAAAACATATCTAGATCAATTTTTATGCCAAAATTCAAAAATACATAATTAAATGGATTACATACATAATTTGTATATACTAAAATAACACACAGAAAATGAGACCATTATAGGTTTTTTTTTACATTGTAACATTATTTTTATGAGAAATTAAGTACATTTTCCCATCAGTTTTCATTACTGCAGTGCATCTGGACATATTTTAACAAGTATAGGAGTTAGTATGGCTAAGTACACTCCAAAACATTGTTTTATGTCATGTTGGTGCAAACTTTACTCAACGAACGGCAGAGAACGTGCATCAAATTACAAGATCAGTCTCCCTGTCTATTCCTATGATCCTGAGATTTGTTTACACACAAACCCAAGCACATAGCAACACTACCATTCTTGACAACATGTCAACAAACAGCATGAAGGAAGAAAAAGAAGAAAATGAGCCGAATGCCAATAAGATGAGACAGTGTTGGGGGAGACGTGGGCAGCAGTTTGATGTTTTGTTTTTGGCTCCTGCTTCCCACTGTCTAGCCCTCATCTTGCAATATCATTGGCTGTTGCTCATCGCTGCTCTCTTGCTAGTGACAATGCGCAGACCTGACGACTGGTTGGCCAGATTTCAAAACAGTTTGAAATATATTGTAGCATCTGCGCAAATTGGAAGAGTATCACAACGAGTTGGCTACTATCTGGGGCTGTTTGTCGCAGATGTACAATATACAAGAGAAACAAGCTTCAGTCTTGTCATATGAACTTAAAAAAATAATCTATCTATCTATCTATCTATCTATACACACACACACACACACATACAGTCATGGCCAAAAATATCGGCACCCTTGCAATTGTGTCAGAAAATGCAACACTTTTCTCAGAAAATTGTTCCAATTGCAAATGTTTTGGTATTCATGTGCTTATTGTGTATTTTTGTTAGCACAAATAAACCAAGAAGAAAAGTCAAACTTGATAAAATTTCACAGAACTAAAAAATGGACTGGACAAAATTATTGGCACCTTGTCAAAATTGAAAGAAATAATTACTTTTCAAGCATGTGATGCTCCTGTAATTTGTATTTAGACACACCTGCGGCAAGTAACAGGTGTGGGCAATATAGTAATCACACTTGCAACCAGTTCAAATGGAGAAAAGTTGACTCAACCTTTGTGTTGTGTGTCACACTGAGCATGGAGAAAAGAAAGAAGTGTAAAGAGTTGTCTGTGTATTTGAGAGAAAAAAAATGTGGAAAAACATGGACAATATCAAGGCTACAAGTCTATCTCCAGAGATCTTAATGTTCCTGTGTCCACTGTGCGCAATATCATTAAGAGGTTTACAGACCATGGCACTGTAGCTAACCTCCCTGGACCTGGACGGAAGAGCAAAATTAATGACAAATTACAACGAAGGATTGTTCGAATGGTGGATAAAGAACCCCGATTAACTTCCGAACAAATTCAAGCTGATCAGCAGACACAGGGTACAACAGTGTCAGCTTGTATCCGTCGCCATCTGAATGAAAAGGGACGCTATGGTAGGAGACCCAGGAGGACACCACTGCCGACACAAAGGCATAAAAAAAGCAAGACCTGAGTTTGCCATGGCTGAGACAAAAGTAGAGCTTTTTGGTAAAGGACATCATGGCACTTTACAGAAAAAGAAATGAGGCCTTCAAAGAAAAGAATACAGTCCCTACAGTCAAACATGGTGGAGGTTCAAAGATGTTTTGGGGTTGCTTTGCTGCTTCTGGCACTGGATGCCTTGACTGTGTGAACAGTATCATGAAATCTGATGATTACCAAAGAATTTTGGGGCACAACGTAGTGGCCAGTGTCAGAAAACTGCGTCTCCACCAGAGGTCAGCAGGACAATGACCCGAAACACACTTCAAAAAGCACTCAGAAATGGTTACAAACAAAGCGCTGGAAAGTTCTGAAATGGCCAACAATGAGTCCAGATCTGAATCCCATAGAACACCTGTGTAAAGATCTCAAGACAGCAGTTGGGAGAAGACATCCTTCAAATCTGAATGACCTGGAGCAGTTTGCAAAAGAGTGGTCCAAAATTCCAGTAGAGAGGTGTAAGAAACTCATTCATGGTTACAGGAAGCAACTGATTTCAGTTATTTTTCCAAAGGGGGTGCTACCAAATATTAAGTTAAGGGTGCCAATAATTTTGTCCAGTGCATTTTTTGGGTTCTGTGTGGAACTGCATCAGATTTGACTTTTCTTCTCTGTTTTTTTGTGTTGTTCCAATGCAAACAAACAAAAAAAAAAAACGTTTGCAACAACTGCGACAATTTTCTGAGAAGACTTGCAAGGGTGCCGATATTTTTGGCCATGACTGTATATGTATATCAAGGCAGTGCAAAAATCTTAACCATCTTGGTTGTTTGTCTTTCTTTTTCTTGCCATTGTCACTTTTGTCTTGCTTATTGATGGGTTTGTGTGAGACACTATTTTTTGTAAAACATATTCTTTATGGAAGAATATATAATATGTAAAAAGGACTATACAGCTCAGATGAATTACAATGAATAGCATTAAACTGTGTTTGTCTTCACAAATAATAACAGAGGAAGAAGAGATACACAAGTAATTAATCTCCCTTTGCTTCCTCGAGCCTAAACATTTAAAATGGCTTTTACCATATCAGAAACATACATCATATTTAACCGTTATGACCTATTGTAAAAAATTAAAAAAATGGTAATAGCTATATGCAGGAAGCTATGGTGCCATTAGGCAGATGTTACGCCACCTGCACATTTCAGTGCTCCATATAATTGCAATCACACATCATGCTTTAGGAGAATGCAACAGAATTCTGATTCATTTTCCTGTAACGCTAAAAGGTTTATGAAAAGCCTGGATATGTGCTTTGAGACCGAAGCTACAGCTGCAATATTTCTAAAAGAACAGAAGGCTTACATGGAGCATAGAACATGACCAAGGCGTGTTTCTTCTTTTTCAGAAATTCCCTGAAATCTTCGGCTCCCAGGTGGCTCACGCTGGACGGCATCTCATCCCACGACTTCTCTGGAGGAGGTGGGGCCTGGGGACTGAGAGAAGCAGAGAGAAAGAGCCTGTGATTAAATAGGTAAGCTGTTAGGCTGACATCTCAGAAACTGTAACACTCACAGCCGAGTTAGGTCACTGTGTAATAACTGTGAAAATTTTTATAATCACTTTAATATACTGAATAAAATACCAATGTAATTTAGTATGCATAATATGTAATTTTTTTTTATTAGTTATTAATTAGACTTACACCCATGAGTTCAGAGAAATTAACGGCTGCCAAAATATTTAGACATTTAAGCCAGAATTTCATTTAATCATTTATCGATTTCTTTGTGTTCAGCCTCAGTGAACGTAAGAGATTTTTTTTTTTTCAACTAAATCATACTGACCCCAAACATTTGAATGATAGTGTATAAATATGGTTTGACATTTTGTTACTGCAATGCTAATGCTTTTTGAGGCCACTATATATGCATATCACACAATAAACAATTTCAAACATGACTGCACCTCAGGACTAAACTAAACCCAAACTTGTGCTCTCCTGACTTCCCATGTCCCAAGGTATTATCATATTTCATGACTACAAGTCTGCAGTATTTGCCATGAGTCTGACAATACGCTTGGCCCTGCTGTTCTGGGACCTGTGAGATAGCACTTAAACTCATAGCTGATGCACGCACAGAAGGACTGATCTAGGATCAAAGCAAGGGCAAGCGGTTCCACTGAGAGGTCAGTTTAGCAGTGATTGATTGTAGTCAAGCTCTGTTGAACACATCCCAAAGAGTCAAGGGAGACAGCAGTGTAAAAGTAAATTCTCAAGCTCCCAGCCCACACGCAAGTCGCTCTTTAGAATCAGTCAGTGTGTGTTTTTCGAGAGCATGTTCCTATTGACTGAACCCCTGTCATTTATGTGGGCCTCTTAGTGTGAAGTTCGGTAATGCGTGAAAAAACATCTCCAGGTCAAATGTATGTGGCCCTTTCAAACAATTCTGCAGTCTCGCTTTTTTTTTCCCCCAGAAGTCTGACACTAGTTCTAACTAAGTGACATTCAGTTACCACTTTAACATAAAAACAAAACCACAAAGTGGGCACTTGGACAAATTTTAAGTATTTATAATGGACCTTCCTGACTATTTATAGCGTTAAGAGACTGCAAAGGGGAAGAGCAGCACAACAAAAAGCAATTTCTACCTCACCTGTACTTGACCTTAGCTGAGCACTACATCCACCTCCATCAGAAATAAATATGACAAAGTGTGAAGAAATAAATTAAAGCAAAAACAAGCATTTGCCCATGTAGACCTCCATCCACCTACATAAACAACTACATCCAGTCAAAAACAGCCATTGTGTTTTATCTGTTTTCTACATCAATGCCTCTGCAGAAATGCATTGCAGAAACAGCATATTTTCAAGTCCTTTTTTACACTTCTATAGGGACAGTAGAGAAAGAGGGCAGAATACAATAATAATAAATTAATACTATAATAAAAATAAAAGTATTATAATAAAATATTAACAATAAATTATTACTATTACTACTACTACTATTATTATTAGTACTATTATAAATTGACCAAACTATTCATATGCCTGGCATAACCATAATTTAAATGTAATAATAATATAATACTAAAACAATAAAAATATTTTAAAAAACTACTAATAACAGAATCTCTCTTGTTGCAACAACTTACTGAATTAATATAGATATAATTTAATTGCTCATGCTGATGGTCAGTAAATCACTGAACAGCAGAGTTAAACTCACTTCTGCAGCCACTCGATGATCTTGTCTTTGCTCCGTAGCTGAGGAAGTGTGTACTTCTCCTCCCCCTTTTCAAAGTACTTCACTGTTGGGAAGCCTGAGATTTTGAACCTCTCTCCGATGGACTTGTGAATGGTGGCATCCACTGCTGCCAATACACCTGGGCTCTGAAACAAGACAGAAAAGCACTTTCAGTTTAAAAACGCACCATACTGTATGTTATCTGACAGTTAATAGGTCAGATTCACCTGGAATGTGCAAACAGATCCTAAATGTTGGGCACTGTTAGTCTATTTGTTAAACTGTGCAAACTGCTCTTTTTAAAAAGGATCAATGTGATTGAGGTGCAAAGCTAATTGGAGACGCTCATTTTTAACCCAAATCACTCTCTAAAAACTTTCCAGCAATTATGGAACTCATTAGGTTTCAAATGTCTATTCACGACTTAATTAAAATCATGAGGCAATTTGAGAACAGACCAAGTTGCCTTTTTAATATTGATAGTGTTCTGTGGTTGAAGGGACCTCCTGTAGGTGGAGTAGATGAGATGCATATTTATTCAACGATTTCTGAATCTCAGGAAAGGAATCAGTTCCTTTAAATTCATGTTCAAACCTTAGATTTTGAAACAGAATATGTCTCTCTCTCTCTTTAACTGAATGTTAAAGTTAACCTGTTAATTAATGGGATTTTAAAAACAAAAACAAAAAACTATTTGCATTGTGTTTCCAGCGCATTTAGATTGTTTGAGAAATATCGTATCTTTATACACAAAGAGCACTGTTGCAAAGAAACAAACACTTTGAGTGTCATCCACACAAATTGCAGAAAATTATATTTAGACAAAGGCCTATTATTTAGACAGATTTATGACATCCCCGGTTCAAATGCAATCAATTTGTTGTTGAAGTTCTAGAGACAACAGGCAAGCTTTTTTGATGAAATGGCAGCACAATTTGGCGCAGCTTTGTTTCCACCATTATAAAGCTGCGAAATAGACTGTCATTATGAATGTTTCCTCAGCTTAAACTCAATTAACTCCCTCTATTTGCACACAACTGTCAGTGGGATACCTTATATTTATGATGAGAGTCTCGGTCATTATCACAAACAAAGGATTTGTGTTCGAGTTTAGGCACCAACCCTGTTGGGGCCAAATAATCTATGGACGGCTACCGGAGCTGTGAGCCAATTAGAAGTGTATGCAAACCAAACCACTTGACAACAAATACACAAACACATCTCATTAAAGTAACGGCACCACATTTCAACAACACACTTGAGAGATAAGCATGGCCGCTTGAACTTCTCCGCCATCCACTTACAAAATGTCATATTCGTAACTCCCGTCTTATATTCACATTTAAACATCCTTATTCCAAAGTCTCCATGAGATGCAAATTGAAAATGCTTTAAAAAATCTCAACACGTGGACTCTCTTTTTAAACCGTGTGTAGGGCCGTGAGCGCAAGGAATGAGAAAAATAAATGACTTCAGCTCTCTCGGGGGAGAAGATGTGAGGACTAGAGCATGCATTAGATAATGCATAACGTGTCATTATTGAATTCTGGGAAGAGCATCACTCCGAGTAGCTCCAAGTTGAAGGCTAGAGGGACAGCACAGAGGAAAAGGAAAATGGGATAAATATTCCAACTATAATGCTCTCGTGACTGCAATTGGCCTGCAACTATGGACTAGAGAACAGAGCCAGCACTGCGGACACACCCGGAAAATGAGAAACACACCACTCGCACAACATGGCCAGAGATGTTTGTGAACTGTATGCGTCTCATGTAATAAGTTTAAAGCCTAAAAAATTACCATGTCATGCAAGGATGGAAATGTTGAATCAGAGGTTGAAAGAGTAAAACATTTTCGGATTTGCCGCGGGGTGATATCAAATTGTCTAGGATGATGGAAAATTACAGTTGGCTTATTTTAATCAAGTCAATTGGACACAGACTTTTTACGAGGATGCCTCAAAGTGACAATTACACACCTAGAACCATTTCATTAAGTACACAGGTGTTCTGTTGCCTCCATGTTGTCTTTTGCAAAGTCTGTTTGAATTTTATGACAAGCAAATATATGAGCATTATCCATTCCCTATAGGTCAAAGAATTAGAATGAAGGAACTCACATCTGGCTCTTTATTGAGGATTTCAGCAGCTTCATCATACTCTGGCTTCATCTTCTTACAGTGGCCACACCCTAAAAACCATCACAATGAAGAAAATTAGAATGTGATTCATTTTACCATCATAAATCTGAAAAAATAATTGGAAAAAAAAGAAAGAAAAAAAAAGAGAAAAAGTGTGAAAATGTTTTCAATAGTGCTTTGAAGTTGATGTGCACTTAAGATAATAATGAAATCTGATTAACTCACATTAATAATATAAATAATATTTAAAATAAAAATAATGTAATAATATTTCCCAATTATTTCCCCATTAATGTAATAATATTTCCCAGTTATGTTTTATTGTATTTTTAATAATATACATGCAGCTGTGGTGAACACAAAAACTTGAAAAACTTTATTTTATTTTTTTAATCTTTCCAAACCCAAACTTTTGAATGGTAGTTAGCCAAAGGTGGTTTAATGGCTGGCCTGGTTTGACCATTTTAAACACTAACCAAACCAGCATAAAACAGCAAACCCTCTTAGGCCAGTTTAACAACAGGGTTGTCATGCATAATTGACATAGCACAAAAACAACAACTGGATATCCATAAAAGACTACAACATGTCAATCATAAATCACAAACAGCACTCATATGGAAAGAAATTATACTTCCACTAAAGAGATCCCTTTCCAATTCCCCACCTGTTACATAATCATAAAAGCCTTTCCAGTAATCATAAGCCAGAACTCACTTAGTCAAGCCTGGATTTAATATGTATTTATTTACACTATGGGAATATGAACAAATCACGTCACTGGTTCATAAATGGTTTGCATTTTTGCTAAGAACTATGCACAAGAGTTTATTACTGTATTATTATTATTGAGGGTGATTCAAAATCAGGTCACATGAAATTGCACACTGAGGGGGGTCGAGCATCAGCATGCATCTTGTCTAGCTAATCTGGTGCAGGTGAAGCATCATTTGTTTTCTTGACAAACTCAAGAGTGTGCATTGAGAGGCCTAGCTGATGTTGTCATTGGCATTATGATAGCTGAGTGCATGTGAAGCAATGTTTGTATGTAAACAAGGATATTGCATTTGACCTTGTTGATGAGAATGTAAACAAGCCACCCAGTACCTTCACAGTGTATTAATGTGGAGAGAGAGCATGTGCACATATGCTCAGTGGTGGGTTGTTAGGAGACACCCTGTGCCGTACGGGAAATGAATATGTTCTATCAGAGGTGTTTGATCAAAAATGTATGAAAGCTGAGAGCCATCTTCCTTCAATCACTAAAAAAGCAACCTCCCAAGAAATTGAAATACTACCAACCATACTCATATCAGCAAATCGGTGTCAGGCAGAAACATTTGAGAATACAATTGATAGACAAAAACATCAACAGCACACAAGTGCAATTCAACCAACATAAAGAGAAGCTTTTTTTGTCTCTTTTTTTGTCTCTCTCTGACCTCTTCAGTGGTTCAAATTAGATTTCACTCGACCAGGTAATTGGAGTACCATATATAAATCAGTGTACAGTACATTGCATATTTGACAGTAAGCTATATGGATCATCGAGGACCATGGTATACTGTATATGAATGTCTTCAGTATACTTCAATGTACTTCAAGGAGTACTACTAGTTCTGCTTTTGTACGCGTGCAAAGAATAATGATGTAATCATAATAACATGCCCAAAACATTGAAATATAGCAGGGGTTCCCAAACACATTCCTGGAGCCTCCTCAACACTGCACATTTTGCATGTCTCCTTTATCAATCACACCTGATTCAACTCATCAGCTCATTAGTAGAATCTCCAAGACCTGAAATGGGTGTGCCAGACAAAGGAGGCATGCAAAATGTGCAGTGTTGGGGAGGCTCCAGGAACATGTTTGGGAGCCTCTGAAATATAGTGATTTTGACAACTGACTTGACAAGCAAACATAATCCTATGAATTAAAGGGATAGATCAACCGAAAATGAAAATTATGTCATCATTTACTCACCCTAATGCCATTCCAAACCTGTAGAACTTTCTCTCTTCTGTAGAACTCAAAAGAAGGTAACAGTTTCAACTGTTTCTGTCCATATAAAGAAAGTCAATGGAGTCCAAATCTACAGTGGATGTCATTGACTTTAATCATATGGACAAAAAACTTTTTGCATCCCACAGAATCAATAAAAGTCATATGGATTTGGAACGACATGAGGGTAACAGTATTTTCTAACCCTTTGACTACCTTTAAATTTAAAAGCCATTCAAGCCCTAAGTCCTGGAAGAGCAGTGTTGTTGATACTCACAGGGAGCGTAGAACATGACCAGGGCTGAAGGATGCTCCTCCAGGAATGTGTCAAAAGACTCATCGGTCAGATGGAAGACCGCCGAGCCGGACTCAGACCAGGGCACCTCTGGAGTTTTAGGCTGTGGTGGCTGGGGGCTGTGCAACATATTAAACAAGTAGTTAAAAACAATTCCATTAGTCAAAATGTTTTTGTCGTTTCAAAGCCTATGAACTTCATGACTCAAAACCCTCCAAATGACTAATGTGAGACACCTAAGCTCTAAGTTGGACACTGCCAATTCACATCTCACAACTCATTTCAGCTCTACATCTGGTGAGGAACGGTCACACCCACATGACTGAAGAAAGCTAGTCTGAGCTCGCAATTCACATCTGTCTCCTCACGGGCTCTGTGCCCATATAAGTGTGGCCCAAATGATTCCTTCGTAGAGTGGATAGAGCCAAGAGCTTGTCTCCTAGAAATGTGTGAGCTGAACAAAGACCAGCCAGAGGCAAGGGATAAAGACTGGCAAACACAACCATTCAGTGGGTAGAGTGCATCAATAAATGTTCTCACATTCAAACTCTCACTATTTTCATTCAAAATAAATTCTACAAGACAAGCCAGGGATACATCTGCAAGTGCTTTGAGAGCAGGAGGTCACAATTTTAAGTCTCTTAACATGCACTTGTTCTGGACAATCAACTCCAGCTGTCATATAGTTTATGGATTCGCAATAATGATTTTCTGTGTCTCACAAACTATGGCCCACCCACAGTCCCTTCATTGACTAACTTGTACAAAAATGGTGCGAGCTGATTGAATAACTAGTTCCAAACTAACTGGTTAGCAACTTTCAGGAGTCAAGGAAGACATTTTTTTACTGTTTAAAAGTTTAGAGTCAGCAAGATTTGTTCATGAAAAAAAAGTCTTTATGCTCACCCAGATTGCATTTATTTGATCAAAAATAGAAGTAAAAACAGTAATATTATGAAGTATTATTAAAATTAAACTGCAAGCAGCAATTAAGGGGCCAAGCACAGCAAGCACGATAGGAAGCATCAGACCAGTTTAAAGAATTAGTAATTAAAGATCATTTTTGATGATTTTAAGCGAAATGGTTGAAAATCCTAAAATCCAATCACTTGTATTGTGATATAATTGCTTATCACTTTTGACACATAGAGCTTGGTGTCAATTTGCCAAAGAGTTGGAGAAATACAGACTCAGATCCATCATGCATCATGCCATCAAATTTGACAATGAGTTACACAAAATTGGTCTCAGATATAAAAACTTTTTGATCCTAAACATTTGAATTGTGGTGCATTTTTCGATACATAGAGTAAACTAAATATCCTTGAACAGAATTGCGTGTCCAGCAATCATTAAATATAAATAATCTATAAATATTTCTACTTTTGTCTTTTTTTATTGTATTTTTTTCTCCTTGCTTTCTACTTCTATCTTGTTCGCAAAAAAACAAAACAAAATATTTTTAACAGTGGTTTCATTTCAAACTCAGATTTACGTGCCCTTAAACAACATGAAAATACAAACCAAGCTGTGGCTGTGGCTGGTCTTGTGACATATTGATCAAACAGTCTCTTCCAGTCTAGGTGGGAAGTTATTGACCAGAATAAGTGGACCAGACTTTATGCCAATAAAAAGGTTTCTCATACTACTCACAAACTACTAATGTGTCATGCCAAAGCACATAACTTAATAATACAAACACTGCTCAGGACACAGTGCTTGTTAATCAGGTCTAGTTCATCTAGTCTGGTTTCACTGCATCAGCAATGTTACTGAATTTATTTCTCTTAATGTTGCCATGCAAAATATTTTGCCACTATGACTGGAAGATTCATGCACTCCATAAATTACATGTTGCATTTCATGCACAGCTCTAGTGAAGTTAATCTCTGAGATGTGTAGACATGCTGTAGACAGTAGTACATTTTGTTCACTGTCACTTTGATAGTTGGTTAAGACGCTGCAGAGATTATAAAGCCTCATCGCATCTCTGTTAGGAGGCACAGAGGAGTGTTGTTTTACAGTGGGCATCATATCTTTCACACTACAATTGCTGTAAAACACTCCCTGGGTAATGGTACAGAGCGAGGGCAGAAGTCCAAGATGTCACACTCTTACAAACACAGTGATTCTTTACAGCTTTTAAAATAGTAAAGGGCATAAGAATGAATAAAGAGAGGCTGTGTATGTTTGTATGTCGAGAGTTGAAATAAGGCTTACTCACTTTTTCAACCAATCAGCAATGTCTTTAGAGGTGGCTCCATAATTCTCATAGTGATGCAAGAATTTCCCCTTCCTTTTTGGAAAAAGAACAAAATGATTAATCATAAACTGGCTGATAAAATCCAAAGCAACACAAATCATTTCAACATGAACAAACAAAACATTTTCACCAATATAAGATGGACACAATTTTAGAGAAAAAAAAACAAAGAAAGTAGGTTGGAGCCATGGCCTAGTGATTAGTGCACATGCTTTCGCCACAGAGCAGGATCGATTCTGGCCCGCGTTGCTATCACGATCCCATTATTTCCTGTCCTCTCTCTACTCTCTGTATAAAAACATGGCCAAAAGTTTGTAAAACAGAAAAAGAAGGTTTGTTTAAAGCTATTAGTATTGATTTTTACAAAAACATACTTCAAATCTTGCCTTCTTTCAGAAAGGACATCCTAAACGGCTGAAGTCAATATATATTAGTGCTTATTTTGTCAACATAAATTGCACTAGACAGCTAAGGATATTTGTACCCACACAACAAAGATCCAAGGCATCCAAGACTGCTGCTTGCTTCTTGCTGTCCAAGATAAACATTTTAAATGAGCGTTTGACTCAAAGCTAATTAAGCCATTTGGCCCAGGGCTCTTAGCATAATCAAAGACTTCAGCTAGCAGCCTTTGTGCCCTCACTAATCCATACAACCACAAGCAGACGAGATCACGAATGTATACAGAAAAGCTTTTGAACACACAGCAGCATGCGGAAGAAGGCTTCATGCATCGGAAACTCAAGTTTTATCTGCCATCATCTGCTCCCGTTCCGTGACTGAAAATAATCTGCAGCAAGTGGGAGCTTAGCTGAGATGCTGGCAATGGACTGTCATTTGTAACTGTCACTAATCAGTTCGAATCCAAAAGCACTGTGGCAACCTAAACAAAGAAATATAATAATAAAGTGGAAAACCCAAGTCCATCAAACTGAATTATCACTTTAGTGTCAGGCAAATTTTTTTTTTTTTTTTAGTTTTAGTTTCAAATTTAAAAAAAATGTCATTATATCTAAAGAATTATGCTCTCTTTGATCAGAAGACAAATAATGCATTAGTGAAATATTAATTTATTCAAAAGAGCAGTGCTGAGGTGGGGAGGTGTGGTGTAGTCGTGTAAAGATCTGGCCTTGGGCGGAGGGCCGTGTTTAATTAACCTTTTAGTAATTAAAACAGCTGTGAAATGAAGGAGCACTAAACAGAAGCTAAATTCACACAACTCCTGCCACAAGTCTATATATACACAGGCAAAATGCTCTGGACAAATTGCACCATGCAGAGAATACACATTAAAATTCTCTGATTCATTTAAGATCATAAATCATGCCTTTTGCTGGGGCTATTAGTTCTAGCATGCTACATATAAAAAGCTGCCCCAAAACTGTCTCAGAAATGAATTAATTTTAACCCTTTTAATATGCAAAGATTATTTTGTGGAAGAAACCAGTACTTTTTCAAATAATGCAAATCAATTCTCTACCTGCAGTGCTACATTGTGCAGCAGTCAAGAACATTATGTGCTCAAAGTTCAAACTATTTCAACAAATATTTACTAGAATTAACATTTTATGCATTTAAATCTTTGATTAACAGAATAACTTTAAACAGAATTCTTGGACTTTCATTATTTTTTCTTTATCTATTATTTAACAGTATTGTTGTCATTAAGATTAAATAAGTAAAAACCCCTGATGTAGTACATTTAAAAGTAACAATCCACAAAAGGTGCATTTTCTTATACTGACATTTCATGTACTTGGGCTTTCGAGACAAAAAGGACTGGTGAATGCTTCTAGGAAAAGCGCTGACGTCTCCAAAAAATCTTCAGCTCTTAATTGGATTGTAGAAGAAGTACCATTCTGATCCTTCTTTCCTGGTTTTCTTCAAAATTAAACGAATGTACAAATGATATGACACAAGTGTCATAATAAAACAGAACTTAAGAAAAAAAGTCAATATATCAAGTACTCACAAAATACAATGATTTTGCTGGAAACATATTCTTAAGTTAATATTGCGAAGACTTTTTTTATTTGGCCATCTAGTTTCCTACAATTAAGTTACATTAAATTTCCTTCCTATTTTGTGGAATAAAATAATTTACTTGGCAACGCTGATATAGATACACACCGTAACATCAAAAGGGCTTTAATATCAATCAGATTTAAAGCTTAGCAATTTAGTCCATTTTATTCGGTTCTTCAAAAGGTGACTTTGTGCATTCGAGTCAAAAATCAAGACAAACTTACTCAAAGTAGCAGAAGGTTGGGTAGCCCTTGACGCTGAACTCCTGTTTGAGCCCGTCAAACTCCGCTGGGTGCACATTCATCCCAGCCAACACCTACACAAAAGCAATGAATTAGACTTGAAACAAACAATCCCTGTCTAGCACCTCAAATACAGGAAAATGAAGATGAATGGCCACATCAGAGAGTAAACAGAAAGCTTGTCGATACAGATGGCATGCAGCGAAGTGGCAAACGGTAAATATCCATCTCTCTCATGACATTGCAAGGTTTGACCTGACATGCTAATCGCCCCCTGAAAGCAATTTCAACTCACTTTGGTTTTGGAGGAAATCTACTTTTAGTGACTACAGCCTCAGTTTACTTTGTGTTTGGACACATCAAAACATGAGGGAACTTCATCCATTTTTGTAGTGCGTCACATTGCTAAGTTGGAAAAATATAGCTTGTGCCATTAATTCAAACAAACTGCACCGTTATGACAGTCTATGCTTGATGATGTATTCCAAAATAAATGTATATTATCCAGTCACAAATCCTCTCCGGTGGCCCGTACGCATCCGTCAGGCCAATGAAAAATATGCAAACAAACTCTGCTGACCAGCAATTACCTCCCAAATTCATCAATGTTCCTGCAGTGCTATCAGCTTCTCACCACACGTACGTGAAAACTCAGAAACACAGGAGGCAGCAAATCTACACGTTTCGTCCGTACCAGCAAGCTACCCATTCGTTATGCAAATCTTCATACAAGCAGCTTATTTACTAGTGCTCACTCATCAGTCTGCTTAAATATCCCTCCATATGAAAAGAACAATAATGATAGTAAATACTTTACAGTAAGGTTCAATTCATTAACATTAGTTAATGCATTAGCTGTCATAAACAAAGAATGAACATTTTTACAGTGTTTATTGATGTTTGTTGTGGTTAAATGTTTGTTCAAAATACTATAATTATTTTAGATTCTAATAATATTTCACAATATGAATAGATGCGTAATCATATAGTAAATGCAGACTTTATTAGATTTTTTTTTTTACAAACATTAAAACAGTCTTACTGACCCCAAACACTAGTGCATATATAAATCAACAATAAAGTAGATTAATAAATAATGTATATGATACCTAATACTTTAACCAATGTTAACACATTTAAACAATGTAAAGTATTTCCAAAATAGTAATTAAGAAATCTCTCCTGTGGAGTGTTTTTTGTTCATGCAATGCATTTTTGAGTTTACCAGTAGATAAAAGGAACAAAAGAATCTTTCCATGGTTTCAGCTGCACAATACTAAGCAATGTTCTCTTGACTTACACAAGCTTCTATGTAGAAAACTCTCCTGCTTTGACATTTACAGCGGGGGTGGTCTTAAAAAATGTTCAATTTCGATTTGGACAATTTTAGTTTGAATGAAAGTTCAAGCATCTATGTTTGTGCTTCTGTGAACATTCAAAGATGAGAGACGGGGAAAAAGACGGAGGGAGATTTAAAAAAGAAAAAAAGAAGGACCGAGAGAGTAAAATGTGTGGTGAGGTATACTGTGGGTCTCCCAGCAGTGCGCATAAAGATATTGAGCTGAGCTGGCATATAATCCATACTTCACCATAGAATTCAACAGCAGGAAGTATATCCTATAGCTATACTATGAAATCAGCAGAAGGGCTTTTAAGCAAAATTGCTTCTTCCTCTAATGAGGGGGAACTGAACGTTCTGTCAAAAAGGGACATCAATGGTTTCGCAAAAACATCCCACCTGTTAGGTAATTCAACAACTGAATCAGAAAAATGTATTGAGATACAGTCTAGCAGGAAAAAAGGAAACGGAGGAATCAATAGGGTTATGATTCTGACATGCTAGTAGTGTACTTACATATTTCCCTTTTGTCTCAGTTGCTGTTTGCTGGAAAATGGGCTGCATCCTTTTACATACGCCACACCCTGCATGTAGAAGAGATCTTACAGTTAAAGATACATTAGTGAAAAAAGGTCCAGAGCCTATTGCCACAAATGTAGCAATGTATGAATCACAGCTCACACAGATGTCACTTTCAAAACCAAGCAGCTTTCTGTAGATAAATGTGGTGAAACCAAGTGACCAAAGTGGAGCATTGCAAAATCTGTGTGTGAGAATCTTTCATCCTTTCAAGAAATTTATGATCGCACACATTCCTATTGAAATGACTAGATTTCACATGCAAAAAAAAAAAAAAAAAAAAGTAAAACAATGATAAATATGATCACACCATGTTTCTGCACAGAAAGGCAGCTTAATATTACTCAATATTACTATTATGGTACCAAGTTCATAGAGTAAATACACCAAAATTTAATACTTACATTACCGTTCGAAAGTTTAGGGTTGAAGATATATTAATGTTATTTTTATTGTATCAAAATGACAGTAAAAACTGTAAAATTGTGAAATTGTTTTTTTTTTTTTTTTAAATGTAATCTATTTTAATGTAATTTATTCCTGTGATGGCAAAACTGAATTTTCAGCAATCTTCAGTGTCACACGATCCTTCAGAAATAATTCAAAAGTGCTGATTTGGTGCTCAGAAACATTTCTCATGTTAAAACAGTGTTGCTGTGTAATACTTTTGTGGAAACTGAGATACATTTCTTTTCACGATTCTTTGAAGAATATAGAATCCAAAATATAGAATTTAAAATGCAAGTCTTACTGTCAATTTTGATCAATTAATTGCATCTTTACTGAATAAAACATACATATATCTGATACCAAACTTTTAAAGGTAGTGTATAAGTATTTTATCAAATGAGAAAAAGGTAATAGTGATAAGTCTTATACACGTTAAGTTTAGCCTTAAGAAGCACTTTTCAATGGATAATGTCTGGAGTCTTGGCAGAAAAAAAATGAAAGAGTTGGTACTGCCCAGAGGTTCTCCACATTTGTCAATCTAAATATGATTTTGGCTGATTCCTCATCTTCAAGACTTAGTATTGCAGTAATGAGCTTTTGGGTTCCTCTGAGCACTACATGAAGAATTAAGATGAATGAGAAAATCTTTGGAAGTTAAACTCTTGTTTAAGTCACAATGACAAATGCTGGACATCTTAATGACATCTCGACTGCATTCACAACCTACATTGATTCAGAAACACACAATCACACTTCACAGGATTTGTTTTGCTTGAACATGGCACTTCTTGCATGATTGCACACAGTTTACATCATATGAAGTGTCTAGTAGTGGATGATTACAGACAGAGGTGACTCACATGGGGCGTAAAACATCATGAGGATGGGCCGCTCCTCTCTTTTCAGTAGCTTACGGAAGTCCTGCAAAGCAAACAGCATAAATTGAGTTTGTCAAACACTCTGGGATGAGTGACTATAAACTTTAGAAGAATTTTAGGTGATCTCAGTAAAACCAACAAACAAGGGCAGAGATTTCCAGGCCACTTTCGTTAACATGATATATTGCTTCATTACTTCATCACAAACCAGAACACTGCTAGTAATCAACTCTCTAAACCAAAGAAACAAAAAGAAATGTTCGAAATGAATGAGCTCTTCAAAGAGGTTTCAAAGCCTTCATTATTAAAAGTTGACCGCTGTTGACCGTCATCTGCAGCGTGTGCTTTCTTTTGAAAAAGAGGCTATTGCTGAACATATTCTTGACTCAATTTATTTTAAAGTACATCATTTATTTCAGTGTCAATATTTCATTAACATTGAATGTGCAGCCATTCACAGTTTGACTTTCCTGGAAAAAAAATGGTGTTTATCACTGCTGTGATACAGATGTCATGAAACTGGATTTTAGGATGAGATATTACAACATCCTGAATTTGTCTTCAGATTTAAGTTTTTTTCTTTTTCACATACCCAAATGGTCTAAAAATGTAACGCTAGGACATTTAAGACCACATTTGTTTCTGGATAACCAGGCCAGCTGCCAGATTTAGCCTCTAGAGACAGAAGAATAGACAGGTTCTTCTATTGCAGATTGTTCAGCTACAAGTCTTTTGTTCTGTGTGAAGTTCCCACACCTGATAAATACTCAGCAGAAAACCGATCTTCACTACAGTGAGCTTTAGAGAGCGATACTTACCTTCTCTGACTCAATGTGAACAACATCTTTAGCCTCAGGGTTCTCCTCCCACAGGGGGGCACCTGCAGGGTCTTTCAGGAATGCCACCATGGACTAAAAGAGGTGAGAGAATAGATAGAAACTTTGAAAAGAGACCATTAGAGAATCATCCTTCACTGTCAAAAAATGGTCAATTCACTGTACGCATTTCATTTTAATAGAGAATCATTGTGAGATCAGAGGTAAGGATCTAATATTTGCATGATAGGGTGTACACCACCATTCAAAAGTTTTGGGGTCGGTAAATTTTTACATTTTTTAATGAAGTCTCTTATGCTTATACAGTACAGTAAATACAGCAAGACATTTATATTATAAGAGATTATTAAAATGCTCCAGTCTTTAGTATTTTTGTGGAATCTGTGATACATTTTTTCAGCATTCTTTGATGAATGGAAAGTCATTTGAATATGGTGTATAATAGTTTTTACTGTCAATTTTGATCAGTTTAAATAATCCTGAATAAAAGTATTACTTTCTTTCAAATAAATAAATAAACTAAAAAAAATTTTACTGAGCACAAACTTTCAAAAAGTAGTGCATGCTACTAAAATAATAATAAAAAAAACAACAACAATGCAAATATTCCTCCAATACAGTCAGTTCTGTATCCAAACTTTTATCTAAAAGTGTGATTTAACTTGAATATAAAAAAGTGCAGAGATTGATCACCAATGAAAACCGTTCCTCTCTTGTGCAATTACTCTAATTTATCTCCTAATCTATGCATGCAAGACATTAGGAAATAAGCACTCCCTTGACATGAAGCGCTCAAAGTACGGCTTTACTGCTATACCAAGGGAAAATGAAGAGCAATATGTGGTACTTAACAGCAGGTGCATTTAATAAGAGCTCTCCATTCTTTCCGCACCAGTGGCGCCAGCGAACATGTCCCATCACTGTCTCATCATCCAGCATAGCTCAGCTCATTCATTTTTAACATATTCACATTACAGCTCTCCTCATTCCAGTCATTCATCACTGCCTTGTCACATTCGGTCATAATTGAGCCGAAAGGCGTGTGGGGAATGAGATAGGTGAGCGAAACCAATGGGGGACAAGTTTGATTCGTCTACTTATGAATCAAGGGCTTCTGGCTCTAGTGCTTGAGGCTGAGTACTGTGAAACAGCAGCAATGGGAAAACTGTGGACATCGAGCGACTAAATAGCAACAAAGAGTGAATCATCCACTAACAGATGACAGAGTGCGCATCCGGAAAGGCACTGACGCTATTTAGCGAAAATGCAGATTGTCAATCCATATGTCTAACAAAGAAATATTGATGAACAGGGTTCTGAAAGAAGCTTCAAAAATGCTGCGATTTGTGTCAGAGATGACTGCATCAAAATGCAATTTTCTGAGAAATTACCTTAAATGTGGCTGGTCTGTTATATTCTGTGTGGAAGGTCCCATCCCTAAAAGTAACACAAAACTTAAAAGTGAGTTGCTGTGCTCATGCTTCTCGGTAATCAAAATTAGAAGACCTCCAACTACCATTGTTACAGTACACGAATCTCAGAAAATTAAGACTATTCTTACTTGTAATGCAAGACCTCGACTCCACTGGTTTTCGAGCTGGGGTCCACCTTGACTTTTTTACAGAGTTTGCGTCCTTCTGAATCCCTGTGGAGGGGAACCGACAGAAAAACGTATGAATATTCAATCATTTAACAGAATCACATTCAGTAAATAATGCATATAAAAAGTTCCAGTTGTAATAATACATTTCTGTGATTTTCCTTCATTTTACTTTCTTTAAATTCAAATTACAATATTTAACTTTGTTAGCAAACTCTGAAGGATCTATGAATGGTGCACAACCCTGGTTAAAATGCAAGGAAAACAAAAGTTTAAAGTAGCCATGTTCGGTCAAGTGTCTGCGAGCACAATCAATTAACTTCATACTTTTTGTGCAAACTCAGAGGCGAAAGCGAACATTAAGTCATAGCGAATTATGCTCAACAAATATTATAATCACATTATTCTATTATAACACAGGTCCTCAAAGGACATTTGTCATGCAAATTGATGCAGCCAAAAAGTGAAGTGATACAATTAATGTCCCAAGACATTAAATAAATTGCTGTAGCAGCAATACGAGACCGCTCATGGGAAGCGACAGATGACCACAGCAATAAGCTAATGTAAGGGCCACTTCTAAGTTTTGGCAAAGCCTGTCATTCTTCTCTTTTTGAAGGACAAGACATTCAGTTGCTACAGTGTATTATAAATAAACTCTGCTTGCTTTAATTCAGAGCCACAGGTCTCTAGATAAGAAGAGTTAAGTGTTTCTTTTCCATCCCGCTCCGCTTTAGCAATTCCTTGCAGCAGAATAGCATGCTTCAAAACATCCTGCACATTAAATGGATTTTGTACAAGTATGTGGTACTTGTGATAGGCATTGTGTAGATAGGGCACATTCCACAATGCGCTACACTTTAAATCCCAAGACTCTTTTAAAGCATTCATTCCATGCGTTTTATTGTTTTATTTGATATGTTAATTTTATGTTAATAATAGTTTATGTTGTGTGAAAAGAAGCTATAACTAAACGTCACACACTCTCAGAAATAAAAGGTACAAAAGCCGTCACTGGGGCGGTACCTTTTTAAAAGGTACACTTTTGTACCTTTTAGGTACTAATATGGACCCTTTAGGTACAAAGGTGTATCTTTTGAAAAGGTACCACCACCCCAGTGACAGCTTTTGTACCTGCTTTTCTGAGGGTGTACAGTATGTCTTTATCTCAAAAAGTTAAATTATTATCTTTCTACATGATGAGAAGTAAACAATTTCTATCCATTTTCGCAATTTTTATGCAAACTGCATTGCAGACCGAATTCCTCATGCTCAGCCGTTAAACACTGTTACTCTTAGAAATTTATGGGAAATAAATATAACTACAAATACACATTTTTTTGAAGGTTAAAAAAAAAAAAAAAACTACTTTCACTGGCCAACTGCTGAAAAAACAAATAAAACCTTGATTTTTAGGGGATATCTGGCCCTGTTTTGTATCCTATTCATGGGAAAGTGCCACAGAGGAATTCAAAAATCAGTGCTTTGAATTCACTGCTCAAAAATGAATGCTCCAGTTTTGCTCCAGACAAATTCATCTTTGTCATACAGACAAAAAATAAAAACAGCAACAAAGCACTCTATCTTCACACTTGCACCTCAACAGATCCTGAGAACAGAAAGGACCCACAATTACCTGGTCCCACTGTCACCGCATATACGCCCACACCCTCCCAAAGAGATCCAGATCTCTCCATAGTAAAGACTCCCCTTGCCTTGAGCGATAATGAGCATGGAAATGTATTACATAAGGACAAATAGGAGCAGAGAGGACTCAGCAGCGATCTAAAGCCCCATGCTAATGGAAATTCAAAGAGACGGAATTCAATTATGCTTCTGACAGCATCCGCCCCCAACCGGCTCCATTTCTTAAAGGTAGATGAGACGCCATCATTAGCGTTACGCATTTCCCACATAACGCCTTTGTAGGAGGACCGAGAGAGGTGCGGTGGAGATCAGAGCTCAGTCTGTCAGGTGGGAAACTCAATTAGACATGCTGTGTGTCGAATGAGCTGACTTAGGATCACAGATGGCAATGAGCACACATGCGTAGATTTGCCCCTTCATACCCTCCGCAGCCCCACGACCCTGTTCGGGACGCCAAAATAATTGGTCGTCCTTTTCAAGCACCATAAGCTGTTCTAAAGCATGAGAGTCATGGGTCAAGTCAATAAGTTTTGCTTGCAGGGGGTTTAAAAGGGATTTTTAAGGGTCAAAATTGCTGAAAGTGGTTAGTGTGTGAGATTGCGGGCTTCAAACGAGTCGAGTGGACAAATTGGGAAACCAAGAAAAGTTTGACAACGTAGCTGTTTTATTTGAACAAGCTTTTATTAAAAATCCAGATGGATTGTTCAGATTTCAGAATTATTTCATTCCCATTTTCTTCATACTGATCTTGCTCTGTCCATGACCTACTTCCTTAATGGTATCCCCCAGTGGACTGCAGTTGGCCATCTCTCAGGTCCCTGTCATCTGTAGAAAACATGTGGGCGTATCTCTGCTTTGCACTACCACACTGCTGCCTGTGTGGAGTTTCTTTTTTTAAACCCAGCTTTATATAAGTTCTTCACATAGGGGACCCAATGTACCCAAGCCAGTCTCAAGAAGGTGCTTTAAGGATTGGCTAGGCTTTTAGGTGTTTAGGTGCTAACAAGATACAGTCTTCATTGCCTGCAACATCCTACCAATTACCACCTAGCCATTATGAAATGATTCAGAGCCAAGCTTTGATTGCTAATCATTAGAAACATCAAAACAATTTTGTGCTAACTCTTTCTCAAAGCAGAGGCAGACAGAAGATGCAGAGCTGTGACGTGCATGAGCTGAAGGAGGATGCAATGGAACAAGATAATCCAAGGTAATCACCACAGACACTGATGCAGATACAACCTGTGTACATGAGCTAATAATTGAGGCTTAGGAGATCATATTACGAACAATCAAAAGGGTTTTCCACACTGCGCTTAACACTGGGTTAAAACCCAGTTTTTTTAATAATACATAAAAATACGGTTCTACATAAACATACGGTTTAACCACAAACATCATCCCAAGTCCAAAAACACCATCTATAACCCTATTACTGCATTTATTGCGTCACACCTGGTGAAGACAGTATTAGAAATAAAGCAACACCAACAAGTTGATCAGGACATCAACTGCCTCAACTTTAATGACAAAAAAGTAAACTATAAGAGTTAAATTGATTGGTACTCACCCACAATTTACCCAGGCGATGGTACCCTGACCTTTCACAGCCTGAGCCACATCAGACAGCAGCTTCAGATGAACATCTCCAGACGAAGCTGAGGACACAAAAAACACATTTAGACAACTGAAGAGAAGACATGTTGTAGAAACTGCAACACCTTTAAATAATCACAAGCTTGTATCTAGTGTATGCCAGTGGCCTCTAACACTGTGTCCACAACACCTGGTTGCCCGCATGGAGCCTGCAGAGCTCATGCTATAAATAGCCTCAATTAAAATTCTTAATTTCCCATCATTTCCATGAAATTACAGAAACCATTGGAACATTTTATATACCATTAAAATATGATTTTTTAATAATTTTAATAGTTTAGCTAGTACTTCTGATCTGCATTCCCATAAGATATCAAGCGAGCTATTACTAGTTCAAAAGATCTGTGTGTAAGAGAAAATCTGTTTTGACTGGTGTTTACATGAAAGCCTTCATTCTGACTGTGCTATCATTCAGATTAATAACGAATTATTTAACTGCATGTAAACAGATATTCTGAGCTAAAATATATTCGCAGGGAAATATATGAATACATACAAAAATAGAAAAAAAGTCTACAAATGGCATTTTTTTACATAAAAATATGATTAATTCAAAAAGAAATTCAACACTACATTCCATAAGCAGTTCAACATTTCAGGTTAAACAGGAGTGACAGTAAAGATATAATTTTACAAAAGATTTACATTTCAAATAAATGCTGTTATTTTAAACATTAAATGTATCATGGCTTCCACAAGAATATTAAGCAGCACATCTATTTTCAACACTGATAATAAGAATGGTTTCATCATATATATATATATATATATATATATATATATATATGGGATTTAAAGTGTAGTGCCAACTCGAGGTCACATAAAAAAAATCAGTCTGGTCTGGAAATGAAACCCTATTGATTACATATACATGTTTGTACAATTGCACAACCATTTTCTTAAAATCAGTGGTGCGGGATTGCAGCAGTTGTCAGACCAAGCACAATCGTTACTATGTTTACTGAGTGATAAAAACATAGGTAGTAGAGCTAAAAGTATTGATCAAATATAAATGAATAAATAATAAAAATCCAAAAAGGTGAAGTGGATGTTGTTCTCTATTTTTAAAAACATTTCTACCAGTAGTACTCGTGTTGATGATGAAAGCATCTACCAACACACCTCAGTATAAAACAACAAGTACAAGTACTACGTGTGAAAACACAGTGACAGTTTCACTACACCCCAGATTTACACATTTGTGACAGTCTGGGATCATCTACTACACCAATGAACCAACAATCTGCTTTTCTTCCCATTAATCACGTCGGTCAAGGTCAAAAGGACATCGATTTTGTGGTTCTGCCTTGTTTTTCAGTTCGAAATCAAAAGAACGAAGTTGAAACCAGTACTGTTTTGAATGAGAAGTGCCTATGCACCACCTGATCTTGAATGCATTCCTGTAATCTAAAGGGACTATCACAGTTAGCAGGATGCATCTAGTGGAAATGCTTCATAGGATGAGCAGTGCTAGTCAGCCATCAATCAAACGCACTGTTCGATACACAGTCTTATCCAATGACCTCATGTGCTCGAAATGAGTCGTGAATTATGAAACAAATAAATCTTGCACAGCGAGACCTTTAGAGGCTCTTTCCCGTGCTTTGTGGGTGGGAGATTGTTTATGGACTGTTCATCCACACGGTACCCATATATGGAGAGTTTCCTGCTGTTTCTTCTAATAGCACCCAGGAGTGATGCAAATGAATATGCAGTGTTAGGGGTAGTTTTTATTTATTTATTTTTTTCCAATAGCTGGGAGAGAGTGATGCATTAGGGTGTTTGGGAGTTTAGAGTCTTGAAGTTCTTTATCTACTCTGTCTATGGTAACAAGATTTATATTTTCACATCTAATGATTGTGGTAAGTACAGAATACTCCAAGTGTTCTGTACAAAAGGTCAAGTATCTAAAGGTACCAACATGCTTTTGGCAATGAAAGCAAAGCTGACCTACCTATTGTGGCATGACAGGTCTGTTAGCATATAGCAGAATCATACCATCTCAATAAATTTTCCCTTAGGGAGTGTAACATATACACTTCTAGCAACGCAAGCTTGATTTTATGCATCATGTTCCGAAATGTGTCAGGGTGCAAATCACAATGAATGTACACACTGCATAACCATATAGTATATGCTTCTATGGCAAGTTTTCTCTTTCAAGTTAAATACCATCATGGTGTAACGACAGTTTGAAGAGAATCTTGCTGAGCAAGTTAAAGTCAGCATGTTTATAACTAACACAGGGCTCAACAGTAAGAAATTCTTGCTGGCCCAGTTGGACCAGTAATTATGATTACTTGTCCAGTCAACATTATCTCTGCCCCGTTTTATTTTTAGCAATGCACACTACCGTTAAACAGTTTGGGGTCAGTAAGATTTTTTAAATATATTTTTATATATTCATTTATAGATGTCAGGACTCAAGACTCAAGAATCACAGCTAGAAAAAGGAATTGCAGAAAAAGGTTGAGTTTCGGGGTCAGAAAACCTTAAAAAAAAATTATCAAACAGCACCTACATCACCATATGTTGTTTGGAAGGGCTTCAAGAAAAAAAAAAACAAAGAAAAGAAACCAAAAAACAACTCCAGCATATTCAGTTATCAGACACAACTGGAACTTCAAATGGGACTGGCTTCTATGGTCAGATGAAACTAAAAAATGAGCTTTTTAGCAGCAAACACTGAAGATGGGTTTGGTGAACACAGGAATAAAAAGTACCCCATGTGTACAATGAAATATACTGCTGTATTTTTGATGTTGTGGGCCTATATTTCTGCTGGAGGTCCTGGACATCTTGTTTAGACACATGGCATCATGGATTCTATCAAATACCAACAGATAAAAAAATCAATAAGTGACTGACTCTGATAGAAATCTTATAATGGGCCATGTTTGGATCTTCCAACCGTACAATAATCCAAAAACAAACCTTAAAAACAACACAAAAATGGGTCACTGGGCACAAAACCAAGCTTCTGCTGGCTGTTCCAGTCCTCTGACCTGAACCCTAGAGAAAATGAACTGAAGAGAAGAAGCACCAACATGGAGCTGGGAATCTAAAGGGTCTGGAGTGATTCTGGATGAAGGAATGGTCTCTGATCTCTTGTCAGGTGTTCTCTAACCTCATCAGGCATTATAGGAGAAAACTCCTACACTATTTTGGCAAATGGAGGTTTCAAAAAGTATTGAATAAAAGGGTACCAACAATTGTGTCCAATGTGTATTAGAGAAAAACATTTATTTCATAATGATATTTCCCCCCATTTTAAATTCTTATTCTCCAATGAAAGATTAGATTTTTGTGAAATTTTCAAATAGATCAAAAGCATTAACAATGCAGATTTATTTCCACAGCCTTCTTAGATCATATTTACCAAGGGTACCAACAATTCTGACCGTGTGTGTGTGTGTGTGTGTATACATATACATATACATATATATATATATACATATACATATACATATACATATATATATATATATATATATATATTAATTTATTCAAAAAAGTATTAACAACCTAAAAAACTGACCCAAAACTTTTAAAAATGCATGTATTTATTCAAGTGTATTTATATAAAATTACATAATTTCAAATTTTTCCTTCAGAAAAACACTTTTTTTTTACAACTTTTGAAATGTAGTGTTTTTTTTTTTTTGCTAGTATATTTTCCATAATATTGCTTATGTTTTTTCTTCTACTTCACAAAATGCTTTAAAGAAAAATTACAAGTCATTTTTTTTGCAATTACAGGGCAGTGGACCATCTTTACTGTTGATCCCTGTAGCAACCCAAGTAATAACACATTCACTTAATTAGCACAGACTTTTGTATGTAATGTAAAATCATAACTTTTGACCTTAGGGATCACTAAAACACATTTGTTGGCAGTTGCATACTATGACATCTTGGGATTTTTTGGCTGCTAAAGCTGTAATACTTTTAATGCATTTGAAAAACAACAGTGGTCTGGTGACTGACCTGACTTGGTATACAAGACAAGCACATTAGTTCTGGTCCTCAGAAGTTTCTTGAAATCCTTGTGATCATTGACTTTCTCTATGAGCGGAGACACCTTCGCTGCCTGCAGGGCGGATGACACTGCAACCTGAGGAGGTGAGACAGACACAGATCATCATTTTTCACTGTCAAAGCCAAACACCACAGGCGATTCAAAACAATATCACCAACTGCACGCCGATATAATTGCAGCATTTGTGCAAAATGACAACAGCGTGTCAAATCACGATGACAGAGGAGAAATTACATCAGGCATTACAAACAAGAGCCAGTATGCCATAAACCAGTTACATCACATCAATATATCCATATATCACTCTTTACCGATTGCAAACAACTGGAAAAGAGTTTAGTGAATTCAGGGTTGGCCACATAACAGGAACTGCACTACAAAAATTCCAAAACAAGACCTTAAAAAAATTAAATAAAATAAATTATAAAAATATAAAATAAAATATAGTTAAATGCCCTGAAATAGCTTCTGATATGTTGCCCTGTGGTGGGAGAGCATGCTCTCTCTGCCACACTCTTCATCAGTCTTCCCAGCAGACGCATGCAGCTCGGATGGAGCTGAGCCGATAAAGCGACAACAGATAAAGGTGCTGTCATCTAAAGAAGAGGAAAATGACAAGATCAGACAGATCATGTCACAAACTGAGACAGTGACCCAGCCTATCAAACGTCCTTATCATCTCCTTATGCCACATCCCTGAAGTGAAAAGACACTACCACAATGAGCAGAAATTAATGCTCAACCGCTAGTGGACAAGATAGATCAAATGTTATTACAAAGTGACATGTTGAAAGAAAACTCATTTGGTCTGTCGGGATGTTGCTGATCGAAAGTATTTGAGAATGTCTGTAGAGTTTCCATTTCAAGATATTGAAGAGAAACTTTTAAAGATAGCAATACACAAGTTAAATTTTATTATTTTTTAGTGGAACCACTCCTTAATTGTAAATACAATTTTCCCACGTGACCTAATCAAGCCCACATCGCACTAATGGTGGTGAACTAAACTGGTTTTATCATGAGGAAACCAAATTTACCTTGACCTTTTGAAATAAGAGCTTGAAGTTAATTGAAAACACGATAACTCAAAACTTCCTCCTCATGCCAAAAAGAGACTAAGCTGCACAGACATCTGAATTTATCATCTGCTCCTATGCATTTCTTGGCATTAGAAATGAGCAAGTGAATTTCATTTTAAACACATCCGCTGATCATTTCAGTCTGATTTTAACAGTATGTGTGGTGCATAGACTGCTGTGTGATGGTGTATTTTTGTAGGCCAACCCAGAAGTTAGCATCACCCAGTTTCCCCCAGCAAATTTTTTTTCTATTGACTTTTGGATTATTGCAGAAAATAAGCTCTGCTACCAATAAAAGCTTATGGTTCTTACACGTTTTATTCACCATGACAATCTTGACAAATGAACACAACTTTGAAACCTAAATACAATTGGCAGAATTGAAAAGCTAAATGAATGTACACAAACGTCAAAGTTTAAGTTAGTAAGAGTGTGTTTATAAACGCAGCGAGGCTAGGAAAGCAGACTAATGAGTTAAACTGTTTGCCATGATGACACTGAATGTCTCTGACAGCCTTTTTTTAAGACAAGTAAAAGCTTTAAAACATTCACAACTGGGGTATTACTGATTTTATGTCACAGAATAAAATACATTGAGCGTGTTTTAACCACAAACCTACAGTAATTTCAGCCATGTTACCAAAAAATAAATAAAAAAACGCGCAAAAACCTACTGACTTCAATATGGAAGTGTTAACTCATTTCCGGGTTTTGGACTACAGAAATGTGTCAACACTGCAGCACTCTATTTTAGCACAGTGCTCATTCAATATGCAAAGTTGGCATTTCTTAAAGGTGCATCAATTAAAACTAGGCTATTTCATTTTAAGAAATAATGACTGGAAAACACAAACAACATTTTACTAACAGCGTAAAAGGACCTCAGTCTCACTGCTCTCCCTAAAAAGTGCCAAAAACCTTATAAAACACAATACAAAAACCAGAGCGTAGCTGTACATCTGTTGTGTGAGTGCACAGGTCTGTAAAGATTGATCGGCATCATCACTGGAGCGTCACAAGGAAGGGCTGGTGAGAAACACAGGTGCCTTAGCCACTGACAACCTTCATCTTTCTACATGACAAACCAAGGCAAGCATCATACTCTCCTTCATTAAAAATCACACCGTACATTCTCTACAGAGAGACAAGGGCCAGTGGCCTGACTGAATTTATCACTGCACACTCTGTTGAGCAACACCATTACATCTGGACAAATGTTAAATAAACAAAAAGTCTCTGTTAGGCATTATCATATCCCAGACCTTAGCTGGAAACCTCATGCAGGCAGGGTTCAAAATTACAGGTAAAGAAGGTCATTTCTGCACCACTAGTGTGTTTGAAGCCATTAGTGGTGCAGAAATTAAGTACTTCACCTTTAACACTTGCTAAGTACCAAATGACAGTAAAATAGGCTTTGGCATGTAAATAAATTAAAACTGATTTCTGAATTGTAGTATGATACCCATTACAAATGGCGTGTTTTGACAAACTTCAATTTCTCCAGAAAGTATTGTAGCAGTACATATGAAATATTACTCCAATTAAGCCATCAAAAAGAAAGCATTGGAAAAGAAATTAATGTGTCTTCATGCTTTTGTGAAAGGAGACAGAGATTGCAAAAAAAAAATATATATATATATATATATATATATATATATATATATATTATAAATAAAATTAGTTAATTTAGAATAATTTTGTATGGATAACAATAATGCAAAATATATTTATGGTTATTATATTCATTTCTCAATTCAACCGCCACTGGAAAGTAAAAAGTTTATTTTCTGTGGATTAAAGACAAAGGATAACGGATCAGAGACAGCGTTCTCTTCCTCCTCACATTTAATCAACTCTGTATGAGCAAAAGGAGTCCAGCGGAATGGACAACGTGTGCCGCTGGGTGACATCCCAGCGGCCCCAGCGCCTTGGGAGCCAGCGAGTGTGTGAAGATGACAGTCAGGGCTAATTAAAGTACTGCAAAGCTGAGGGACCTGAGAAATCACACCTCCTCTGACTTCAGCCATGCTGACAGGGGGAGCAGACATGGTGATGCATTATGAAGAAATGTCAGAGCAACTTACTGAACTATTTGAATGGACCATCTTTCTTTCATCAAGTTACTCAAGTCCAACATTAACTTTGAATGGGTTATATCATAAAAGATGAAATTTTTCAATAAGACTAAGCTCAAAATTGGCTCGTTCTGAATTATTGCACCTCCTGATGTCAGGCAGAATACAGTAACACCTAACCACGTTTAGATGCCAGCAATGCCTATTTAGTTTTCAAAACATTAGCACAGTGAGGCAATAAGAAGAAAGCAGTAAACATTATTATTTCTGAACACAAAAATACAAATCAGTATACTTATAAATCAGTGCTGTTTCTGGATGGGTGTAGCACCTACAGCTCTGCATTTCCTTACAAAGGATCCCAGAATTAGTCTCTGACTGACACATTTCCAGCCGCACAAATTGGTTTGCAAACATGTCACAGTTTAATTTCTGTTTGGCAAAGAGCCTGTTATTGAAAAATGGAGCAGTGCAAACTATATTAGACCCGACAGCAAGCGCTCTTCTCAAAAATAAATGCACAAAAGTGCAGCAAAAATGGCCTGTTGAATTCTAAGGGTCAGAGAGAGCGTAAAAAAAGAAAGAAAAGCCAATTAAAAACTAAATTATTACTTGCTGTAATAAACCTTGACTAACATTATGGTTCGAACTCATGGAAAAATGAAATGATGGAAGTATAACAATATTATAATGACCCTTTTAAAACATAACTCCACAGTATTTGTACTGCAGAAAGGGCACTGTGAATAGTGACAACTGCAGCATTCAACTCCATTCAGAGACAAGAGAGTCAGTGTTCTACATCTAGTCCCATCAGGTTTCCATCCCTATTTGGTGCACCACCTATTCTTCAAACGCTCTGTCCTAACCAGGCAGTCGACCAATAGAGCGAGCCCATTACTGTCTGGAAATCATCATGTCCTGTACCTGTTACAAAGACTTTCATTTGGCCTTCCCTTAGCAGTGGTGTTCGAAGTGGGTATTATCCTAACAACACCAGTCCTTTCACAAGATGGTGATTGTTATTATCATCCACTGAACAGCTTTGAGAGACAGGCCTGATCGCGTACCATCGATCAATGCGAAGTGAACAGAACAGGTTGGAAAAAAAACACATGCTGTGCTCCACTATTTCATCTGATGAACAGCTACGGCTCAGGGGAGTGAAGAGAACATGCAGGGAAGGAATGGGGTGATGGAGGAACACATCTTTTTGCATATTCCTAGCTGAATCTCTGTTGCTGCATTTGAAGGAGCTCCTTATGGAATCTTTAACTCAACAGGGATGGTCTGCAAATCATTAACTTGGGAATAAACAATTCTTTAACACACGCATATGACACAGATTTCAGCAGCATGCAGAGGAATGAAATTCTGAAAAAAGAAACATGGTTTTCAGTTTCTTTCAAAATTAATCTCTTAACCCAAAAAGTATTCAGAAAATTTACAGAAGAAACTTGGATTTTCAAATAAAAATCAGAAACTCCAAAGTGCTAAATAATAAAGTTATAAAAACCAACAAGGCTAACAGCAGGTTAAAGTATATAGTAGTGCAGTAAACTCAAAAACATCTTTTGTCCTATGTTTGCATTCGTATCAAGATTTCGCCCTCCACATTTTATGTGCTGATTTCGTGGGAAAATGTGAAACATTCTCTGGTATAGAATTATTTACACTACCGTTCATTGAGATTTATCTATTATATTCTCTAAGTTATTTAAAATAACAGTTTTCTATTTTAATAATAATATATATTTAAAAACAATTTATTCCTGTGATGGCAAAACTTAGTTTTCAGCTGCCATTACTCAAGTCTTCAGTGTCACATGATCATTTAGAAATCATTCTAATATGCTGATTTAGTGATCAAGAAACATATTATTACCAGTGTTGAAACAGTTTTACTGCTTAATATGATACCGTGAAACATTTTTTCAGGATTCACTGACGAATAGACTACTTTATGTACTTTAGTAAATGGATTATTATATTTTTTTTTTATCATTTACTCATCCTCACATTGTCAATGGTCCCAATGACTTCAATAGTACACTGTTAGACATTTCTGTAATTTCTGCAGTTATTTACTGTATATCACCCAGTATAATACTGCAAATTCCCTTTACAGTAAATAACTGTAATACCCTTTGCATAAAATTCATGGGAATTTTCTGTGACGTCAGACCCCACATATCGAGACTTACTGTATTTTTAAAAATTGCTGTATACTACTGTATTTGCTGTAATGGCCTCTGTGGTGCCATTCTATTGAGGTTGTTTTATTTTCCTCATTTCTTACATTTGGATTGACACAATTTGCCCTGCACCGTGTCTATAACGCCGCAACAGCTTGGGACTGACTACAGGACGTGTTACATCGCTTGTAATGATTGGAAAAATCCGTTTGAGTGCATCTGTACGTCAGAATTATACCGGGGCATCACTTTAGTGTCCGGATCCACTGTAGATGTATATAATATTACTATATATAATGGGTTCTTCTATATTGTTTTCTGTTGTCAAGTTGCGCCGTGCCGCGCCACTCGCGTCCGAGGAAGACACAGATCTAGCGGGGCAGCGCCGCGGGTTTTGCCCAGGGATGAACCCACGAGAGTGGAAGAGCTCCGGCGAACATTTACCCATCAACTTTACCATGGTAAACTGCGCTGTCGTTTCAAACGACTTTTGTCAGCTAATTGAATTAAATTACTGAATTAAAATAATTTTTAACGAGCAACGCTTATCTTATATTAACATTAGATTAACGAATGTGAAGTTTTGTTCAGGTGTTAGTAGTTAATGTAGGCCAACTATGTTTTTGAGAGGTTTGTGTATTCTATATGGAGTTTGCCTTTTAAAAGTGTCTAATTTCTACTTCTTGTTTTTCAGAGAAGACATTGACACTAACAAAGTGGATGGTGAGCAAAGGTGGTGGCCACGTTTTGGAAGCAGCACCTGGGTTTTGCAGATGTTTGTCTTTTTTCCCCATTATGTTTCTGTTGCCTAAAGATTATTTGTGAGGATGAATCCAGAGGACACAACATAATGCACTGCAGAACGTTCCTAAGACAGGAGAAATGGTGAAGATGCACTGTTCCAGCATTGGAAGACTGTATTTTTAAGTGTTATACATGCAATTTTTTAAATAAAGATTTGATATTTTGTACTTATTGTGTTGGTTTTAACTGAATGCCAGTAGTACCTATGTAGAGTAATAATAAAATGAATTCTATATAAAAAATCATCAAATCTAATGAAATCTATATTAAAATGAATGAATTACAGTAGTATACTGATGAATTGGATTTTTTACAGTAAATTACTGTAAAACAGTACAGTTTGCAACTGTAAATCAAATGCAGTTTGCTACTGTAAATCTTAGTTACAGTAACTTACTGGCAACAGTGCTACCAGTAAGTTACTGTAAAAACCCTTTGAAATGTCTAACAGTGTATGCGGAGAAAACACTATGGAAGTCAATGGGGACCATCACATGTTTGGTTACCCACATTCTTGAAAATATCTTTTGTGTTCAGCAGAAGAAAGAAATTCATACAGGTTCGGAAGAACTTGGGGATGAGCAAAGGATGACAATTTTCTGAAAACTTACAAATCACTATCTACTTTACCTGCAGGAAAGAAAGAAGCTCAGACATTCTACATAACAAAAACTAGAAATTTAGCAATGACAAAAATCTCATTTTTGGTCAAAATATTCCTTTGGTCAACCAAAGACCATTACTGTCCATTTCCAAAAAAATTGTTTTTAAAAACTGCACAAAATGTTTGCAAAGCTCCAGTATAAATTCCTCAGCAATCTAATTGTGTCCAGTATGTTGTACTTGACTGTAGTTTATGAATACTAGCGCTCCTGCTATTAATCTTCCGCTCAAGGACAACAGCGTTTCAGCAGTGGACCTTGCTGACATGTTTTGCACAGCATGGGAAACACTTAAACAAAAATGATCTGTCATACGTCAACGCAAAAACATCTTGCTTAATCAGCAGTGGAAGCTGTCATCAAGCATGCACTGCGCAACCAGCATCGCAAATCTGCTTAATAAATAAAATCTCATTTTCACTTTTAGGGTCTCACTGATTCAGCATAAACCTTGTCGTTCCTCAAACACGCGCCGTCTTCCTGCTGAGCCAAACAACACGGGGGGCTTCAGCTCTGCATAGCTGACGTAGGTAACTCACAAACAGAAGGAAATGACTCCACAACTGAAACCGTCGATCTATGAGTCAAACATTCTCACACACCGAGTCCAAATAGTTTACTGTACAGCTAGTCGTCTCCATACAAAGCATCTTGCTGGGCCAAGCAGTGTGGGATGGCGAAGAGAGAGGGCTGTGGGGTGCCTGTAATCAAGATTAAGAGATTTTATAAATTGTTCTGACAAGCGGGAGGGCTGGAGGGAAGCACAGATAGCAGAGAGCGGTTTCTCTTCCCCCACCTAACCACCACAAAGTCCCAACAGTTCAGGAGAGTACCTTTGTTTGCGGTGGCAGGCGCAAAACAGGATGTGAGACAGGAAAGCTCCTGTGTAATGAGAGTTGACTGACGTGGCAGAGCGGCTATTAGGGTTTGGTGTTGAGGACACGGCCCACATTGATTCACAAATCAGTTGTGGAACAGGGTTGATGCACTTTAAACTGAAGCAAATGTGGGTTAATTAGCTCCAAACATTACAAGCTCATTTCTGTCATGTTCATCAAGAGGAGAACAAGGAAGACAGAGAAGAAAAACAGCCCCGATCAAGGTTAAATTATGTTGCTTGCTACTGTAAATATAAACCACACCCTAACACAAACTGTAAGATAAAGACAAAATATAACCACAATAGAGAAGTAGGAATAGCGGTTGGTTCCATATGTCTTCATATGTTGTTGATTGTGCATCAATGCGGGAGCCTGTCAAACAGGTCAATATAATGGGTCATATTTTGTAAAAATGCAATTTAAAGCACACGTTTGTATTCATGTTGGCATAATTTGAAAAATGCTCATATTATTTTAAATGATACTTTTTATTTAATGATTCTATAAGTGTACCAAGTAAAAAAATCAAATAAAAAATACACGTGTACACAAATTATTTTCAATAAAGTTTGCAAACATTTTTCAAGGAAAAATAAATTGCTACATGGATATCAACAAGTTTCCTAAGATTTTCTTCATTAGATGTAAACAAAAGGTCAAACATCTGAATTTTTGTTTCTAAAGTTAAAAATGAATTGTCACAGTCATGGAGGGCCTAAAAGGTATTTTGTGTTTTATGATTTTCTTATCAAGGAGAACAGAATGCATGCACTTCCTGCATTTTGGTAGATGGACAACTTTCAAATATTAATAGTACAATAATAATAATAATAATATTTTATAACAAAATCACTTCACTACTTATTGTTTTTCTTGCTGAATACTTATATATATATTTTTTATTTTATTTTTATTTTTTTGTAAACGATTTTCAGAAAGTCACATCACCTAAACATAAAATAACAACAACTTTAAGCTCCTCAAAAATATCAAAATGACTTTTAATTAAGAAATGGACTCGTTCACCATAGAACAGGTGCATGGTGTGCACGAATTGAATGCATTTTCACGTATTTTTGAATAACATAATAGATCCGGACAAAATTAATGAGTATCTCATTACATCATTGACCCAAATAAGACCTTTAAAATAATTCAAGAACACCTCTAACACGATATATTCATAACCAATACGCATAAGTGAAAGCCAACATATCACCAACATTAGTGAATCCGTTTCGGCATTAGATAGTTGCATGGTGAGCATAAGATGCTCACGCATGTGAAGCACAAAGCTGGATGTGTATAAACATCAAAACACCAAAAACAAGACACGAGAACTGATGAATGAGACGTCTCTCTCTCTTCTGCTGTCAACTTTGAGCTACTGCTGCAAGAGGGACAGAAGATCATTCCCTTTTCCTTTCGCTTTCGTCTTACGTCAGACAGAAAACACCTGCATTTAACATTATTGATTATATCGATCCATTAGATTCCTTATAAAGACTCACCAATGACAGGAATAAGAACATTTCGATCAGTCTCCGACGTCTCCCGCATCGGTTCCAAGAAGCCATGATGCCGCTGCCACGTCTGGCTACGCAAGCGCAATCCATGTTCCTCCAAATCCCTGGAGAACGCAGTGCTTCTTAGGAAATGTAGTTTCTTCGGAATTGTAGTTTATTGAGGGAGCCGTAAACGGGTACTTGTGATTTGTTCAAATGTGAGTGACTTTAGCTCATGTAAATTATTTACCAGCCATGCAGAAACAGAGAAATAGCATTATATCAAACGGTTGTTGAACACAGGCTTCAAAACTGAAAGCAATTAGCCTATTTTGGATTAATGTGAGGTGTCCAATGAATGAATGAATGAATGAATGATGGTTTCAAAATTCATTTCAGCTCTGTCTATTGAATTGAACGAACCACAGTCGAACTGAAAGTTGTTGTATTTTGATGTGTGTTTATTTATTATAAAATATAAAACATTTCTGACTTTGCATGCAAATGGCCTGACCATAAAACAAGAAGAAGAAGAAAGATCTGATCATTTATTTAGCTGCCATATATGTGTGAAAGAAAATAAAAGCACAATTATTTAAAATGATATAGAAATTTCATAAAATTTTACAATTATGTTAAAAATAGCCTATATAAAACTCACTATAACCCGTGTGACCTTGTTGAACCCATAGCAGATTTTATAAATCTTCTTAATGTTAAATGGTGTAGGAAAAACTAGCTAGGGAACTAGCTCAATAACATTTAGAATAAACCATTCTTTTGCCAAGTAATATCATTTACCTGAACTGCAGTCAGTGGTTGCCAAGTAAAGCAATAATTTATCAGCAGCCTAATTAGAACTGACAGTCAGAAGTATCAGTTTTAAACATTTTTATTTAACGATAGTTGACTACTTTATTTTTCAAACAGTTCAAAGGCAGCTTCAGTGTTGCTATTTCATTATGTAGACACTGTTAATAAGTATTTTCTTATGTTTTCATGCCTCATTACTTAAGGAAGGCACTTAATAATAGGCCTACAGTAACAATTATTATACCATATTTGCAATGTTCGTGCTTATGCGTCAGACACACTGTAGTGCCACCACCTGGATGTGACAGTGGTACCACACAACTGTCTTGATTGCACTGAGTCACTTCCTCAAGATGCTTAATGCATATTGCAACTTGCAGTGTTCAGGCATACTGTAAATCCACAGAATGCACTGTCACAGTTTTCAAAAAGAAAAACAACTTTCAAGTTTCTATTTATTTATAATAACACATACATTTTAAGTTAATATTGTTGGACAGTTGAAATGTTTATTTATGTTTAGGCCTATTTTTTATTATTAGTTTTATTAAGCTAAATCTATATAGCCTATATATGCTGGCTATAGGTCAAAAATGCTATTTAGAGGAAATAAACATTGAGTAGTCACATTAATAATTAGATATTACTTATTTCATTCTTATAATGTAACTCTTTATCTCGATCTAAATCTGTATCTAAACTGTCTGGAATGCCCTTTAGTTTGTTTAAAATGTAAATTTATTTTAATTTTTAATTTATACAAGTTTAAGGGCAATATCTGCCATCTAGAAATGATTTTCAGTCATACTTTTTACCTAAATGTAGGTGTATTTTTCCTAAAACACACTGTCTATTTATGTCAAATACATCAATTTGATCAATTATTTGACCCATATTTTAAACATTTGGGGGAGGGTTCTGTCATTTTCAGTGACATAAATTCTGACGGTGATGGTTTTGAACATCTTTGAAATGCTTTGTAAAAGCCTGTACCATGAAAATACAGTGTGAATATGGTAATCGTTCAGTACCATGACACATATAGAATCATGCATTCCCATGTAACATGGTACAATGGTACATCTTGAGTATCATGGTACACCATTGTACAATTGTACAATGGTACATTGTGTGAGTTTATTGATTGCACCACACCAAAACCAAAACATGATTATATGACACACTGCCACTTTTGGCAACATTGTGAGATCCAAACAGTTAATTAATTGCCATGGTACCTCACTGATTCTAGGGACAGACTATCCAGGCATGATACAGGGGTGTTGGTGAATCCCAAAAGACAATGTCTTATTGATCATTTGAAACAGGTTAACAGAAACGTTTCTATTACAGAAATCCATGTAGAATGTAAAAGAAGAGCTTTAAGGGCTAATGCAACCACTGTGCCATACATGTGAGGTGGAGCTTCGTAACAGAGTTTGCACCCCCATTTGTTTGAATTGCAGCTGCCCTTCTGTAGTAGCCTCCTCTTTCCAGCACAGCGCAGTAAAGCAGCTGCAGGTCGATCGGTGGAAGTCATTCACAGAAAAGGGATACTGCACAGGAGACCTACGCAAAGCGGAGATTGCGGTTTATGCGTTGCTTTTTACGTACGGTAGAGTTTACTCCAGAGGAAGAACATCAGAAGGTAAAAACACTCTCTCAGATATCATTACCTCACCTTTAAATGTAGTTATTTATAGAAACAGCCGCTAATGTTCTTGGAGTAGGATGATACTGTGAAGTACTTTCTGAACTTCTGCGGTCCAGAGTTCTGCGGCCAGATTATAGGCTACTGACTATCAACATTTTAGCGAATCTCTGAGATTTAAAAAAAAAAATTTTTTTAATCTCCTATATAATTTCATTTGTTTTGTTTTCATTAGAAATACAAAGAATTGTCCGATTTCAAAGTAGCCTATGTTTTAATACATATTTGCCAGAGGGTTCGCATGAACGAGTAGCAATTTTAGTCATTTAGTTGCTTTTTATAATTATTAAACATCTTCATGTTTTTCTAATAAAACCTGGTTTATGCGCACATTTTCTCTTTTTATGGTGATAACAAAACCCTTATTGGGAATGTCATGTTTTTTAAACGGTCCTCTTCTCTCAGTTTTATTAAAGAAAGCAAAATGTTGTATATAAACAGTATTCAGTACAGTATACCTTTATCCTGACACGGAATTTACTCGCTGCTCACGTTCTGTTCAGGATCCGAGGAATTTTGCTTTGGATAAAACGCTCGGGCTCCCAGCAAAACACGCTGTTTCTCACTCTCCTTTATCATCGTTTGGCATTTGAAGGACATATATTTTACTTTTAATCGAGAATAACATACTTTCGCATAGGATTTGCGAATAAGATTCTCAGAAGAGGTGGAGGGAAATATTTAACATCTCTCAGCTACACTTAGCTACAGTAGGGCTATATCGTTGTGTTTTCGCGCAACTTTATAAGCCTTAACAGAAAAGCTATTCGTAGACTATTTCATGTTATTTGAAAAGCGTAACCTGTATTTATTAGGCTATTTATTTATTAAACAATCTTGAGTCGCTATGTTTGTGACTGAATGATAGCTACTGTCAGTCACCTGTCATGTGAATGATGGGCAATGGTGATGTTATTCAGAATAATTTAAAACAGCTTATATTTTTTCATGGGCACATACAGTAAAAACAGCAACAATAAATGTTCTTTTAGCCAATATAGCGCCTTTCTATAACTTCAGCTCGCATTAAAACACAAAATAAAGGCACCGATGCCGGAAAACAGGTAGTCTGCAATAAAAAGAGGTAAGACGTTAGCCTACACTATGGTCTACATAAACAGCATCACATCTAATGACAGTTTATTGATTTTTAGGACATGTAGGTGGGCGCTGAACTTATTATTGTGGGTCGTATCTGCAAGACACACATTTCTTGGCAGTTTTAACTTCTCCATTTTCAGCCTCGCGCATTTTTATAGTGAGCTCAAATCTGTGCTCCGGCTTTGTTACGCTAAGTGGCTCAAATTAAATTTCTCGAAATGATAAAACCTAGCCGTTTCAAAATTTGGCTTAATTTTAACTCCCCTTTTCTTTTCACTGTCGTTTGAACTGAAATGATTGCATTTGGTTTTGTAGCCTATATGATGTTCAAGTTATCTTCGCGAGAGCAGGTGTATACAGAAAATAGATTGCAGCGCTGGTCAATGACGGTAGGGGACAGTGTCGAGTCTTGCAGCCAAAGTACACTCTCTTAAGAGTTGGCTGATAGCACACAAACGCCGACGCTAGAGAAGGAAAATCACCTGTTGGCTTGAAACAATCTAAATCAGGGGCGCTAAATCTTGGAAACGACCTTCCTGCGGAGCTTAAACTCCAATCAAACATAGCCTACCTGAAGCAACTAATCAAGGTCTTTTGGTTCATCCCAGCGTAATAACAACAACTTTGTTTAAAACGCTGCAATTGAATGAAAAGCAAACGATTGAGCCGGTTTCAGAGCTTTAGATTTCACATTGTTGTAAGTAGGGATAAATGATAGATGCATTTGATGTTCTTTTAAGCTAAAATCAAAGAGCTTTTATATATCGAGATGTGCAAGCTCACATGCTCTCCCAGGACAACATCAAGGTTTGGTGTAAGACTGATCAGCACATTAGTTTGGAAAATGAAGGGGCTTGAAAGGAAAATCATTATGGATCCAGTATTCGTAAAGAAAAAAAGAACTTTTCCTCACGAGTGCAGCTTGCTTTGAAATCTTTTTTTTTTTCATAGACCCAATTTCATCTTTGATAGTGGTAGAGAGTGAACAAATCCTATGATATTTCCCCATTGTTAAACCTTGAGACCCCAATGTCTTTCATTTAAAGTGAGAATAAATTAGGTCTGGTTTAGTATGTTTAGGTTGACTGTCCTCAGGGGGATTTGGAGATATATTTACCCAAGCTTACTCATGTCCACTTATTCTTACCCAAACACCCCTCACACAGCAATGTTTATACGGATGTCTGCATCTCAATTGTTTATTAGTGATGCTTGCTGCTTTGGTTCTTGATCAGGATTTCTATAGGTTCAGACTATGTTAATTTCAAGAGAAAATCTCAAGGGGTCGGGTCCTTATAGTATGACTCACTCTCAGAGGTCTGACACTCCACAGTAGATTGTCATTACTCATATGATGAAGGAAGTCTGGCGCTATTGTGTGTGTCTACGTGTGCCTGAGGCAGCTTCTGAACATCTCTCTCAACCAAAGAGGCTGTTTGTTTACCGGTCCACTAAAGGCTTTTGTGTATGAGTATTAATATTCATATAGCTTCACCCCCCACCACTACCACATGTGTCAGTCGATTCATATGTTTTCGTAGTGCATGAGGCCTCGTCTTTTCATATGTAAAGTAGGTTTTCATGTGTAATGATCTTATGAGATCTCTTGTCAGTTTGTAAGTGATTAAGTAGTAGCCTCATCTGGACGTTGATTAGTGAGTGACATCCATAGAAACGAGGCCTGAAAGTGCAAGGAAATCTGATCATTTGCATTTGATATCAGCATAAATAATTTTAGCACTTGGGAAGCAATGACTTAGTAGCCCTTATCAAAGTTTTAGCGATGCATACGTAAGATGTGCCATGTGAATTATTTCTGATGTGGAGCAATCATTTGAGAGGGGACGGTATGGATAAAAGTTTAATGGGAAAGAACTTGATCTGACTGGCAGTAGATATGATTGCATGGAATAGAGAGTCAATGTCAAGTGTACTGCTGTCTTGTTTTGGGGTTAGTGAGGTGTCCGTACTTGAAAAATGTGTCTTTTTTTTTTTTTGCTCACCCTCATTTCCTTCCAAAATCGTAAGATATTCTTTTTACTGTGGAGCATACAAGAATATGATGTCTATGTATGTTTTACCATGCAGTGAACGTCAATGGTCAACAAAACTGTTCCCAACATTTTTTATGATATCTTTTGTGTTCTGCAGAAGTATTAAAGTCACACAGCTTCTGAACGTAATGAAAGTGAATGACGACAGAACCATAGAGGTGTAAAGTCATAAATTTATAAAGTTCTCTCTGAAAAGCTGTCGGCAGATTCTTCATGCTCATAATACAGTTTTAAACATTCATTAATGTCTGAAGAAGCATTTTCTCTATCATAGCACTTCTTCATTTTGAATATTAGATCTCCTCAAGGCTCCCAGAATTCATCTTTCTGAATTATCCTAATGATGTCTTCCATAAGAGCTGGTCTTCTAATATGTTCTATCTGAAGCGCGTGTGTGCGCTGTGCCTGATTTTCTAAGTAAAAGCAGTTAAGGAGCCATTCATTAGTCCACACCATTCAGGTTCTTCAAAACCATCTTTATTACCACTTTTTTTTTTTTTTTAGCTTTTGAGGGAGAAATTTAGTTCTTAAGTGTTAAGGTGAAGCAGCAGTCTAGCAGCTGGAACTTACTTTTTGTATGCAGAGGGCTCTGTTTCAAAGCACTTTAGAGATGTGTAAGGTAACTGCCAGTGTAGGCTGACATATTCTGACCTGACACATTGAGTTTTTTTTTTTTTTTTTTACCATATTTAAAGGAAGGTTTCTAGCAGGCTCTTCTAAAAGTTTCTAAGTGATGTTAGCTGTATAATAAGCTTAATAATTTCTGGCACTGGCCTGCTGTAATTTATCCTGAAAATGATTTTTTCATTTGACATTTCCTTTTTTTTTGCATTGATAACAAGCCTCCACAAGCTTTCATGTTTTGCAAATACAGCCTGTGTTTTATTTAATCTTCCCAACCTGGTAACCATGCCTACTTCTGCCATGTCTCTGTTTTAGCTTTTAAAAAAAGCTTCTTCATTATGATAAATATAAACCTTGTGTAAAAGTTGATGTTGAGCAAAATCATTGTGATTATTATTATTAATAATATTATTTTCCTGACTGTTTTTTAAAACCCTGGACTATAGAGGTACTATGATGCATTCTCACATGACGAACAAGCATGTGCTTATGAAGATCAATAGGGCGTTAAACTTGAATGATTTGCTTCAAATGCTATGCTCTCAGATCTCCGCTTCCCACATATGTGCAAAATGATTGCCAGGCACCTCAAAGACACTCTGCTGGCTAATTAAAGAATCTGACTGTGGACCACGGTCATATTCTTTCTTACGGTTTACAATGACTTGCACCACTTTGCCAAAAAAAAAAAAAAAGAAAAAAAAAAAGGTTTTTGCAAGTAAAAGCTATGAAATATATATAGAGAGAGAAAATGAAAGAGAATGCCAGAGCCATAATTAACTTGACTATTCAAAGAATTATCATAGTTTAGCCCCAGTGGCTTGTCAGGCGGAAATGCGACTTGTCCTGAACCTGTGGTGCCGTTGGGTCTGAAAGAGGAAGCGTAGCTTATGGTGTTCCCAGGCTGTCTTCGAAAGGGAATAAAGGTTTTTGTGTTGTTCTCTATTTTGATGCCCTGACTGGTGTGAATTGTTGCTTTTCATGAATCGCTTCATTATTATTCTCGCTATCAAGGGGTGGACCAGAAGGAGTTTGGTGGCCTTTGGCTGTTTCTCAAGAATATTGTAGGAACGCCCTGCTATCTTTTGTTTGTCGAGGAGGTGGTGGTGGTGGGGTGTTTTGAATTAAATGTATTCCCCAAACAGTTCAACTGGAGCTCAACTGGAAAAACAAATTGTGCTGATGGATTATCGTCTTGGTCTGTTCATTTATGATAATACGTGGCTGCATGTTGTTTTCAAATGTGCAACTGTCCGTAGCGCAGCCCTTCTGAATGTCAGAAACCTGGTGTGGATGGATGGCTGGGCGCTACTCAGTCTGTGAAATGTGATCTGTGATACGGCTGAGCTGCTCGCTGTCTGCAGCCCTAATTAATACTTGATGTGATTGAAGGCGCTCAATTTGTCTGGAGTCTTATCTTGTCAACGTGTTTGTTTTTTGTTTTTTTTTGCTGAATGTCTTTCAGACAGACGGCAGCTGAAATACAACAAACAATTAAGCCTTGGAACCGACAATTATGTCCTATGTTGTCATGGAGATGTTTCTACACAAATCAAGCGAGACGCATTGCTCACTCTTGTGGGTTCTAATTAAACGAACGCTATACTTCCTTAATCCCACCTTTTTCGCAATTGAGAAATCGTGTCCCTTAGCAGGCTGAAGTTTTCTCTCAAGAGTTCCTGTCAGCTCCCGAAGCCAGTGAGTCGAGTGGCGAAATCTTTAATAAACAGAAAATATGTCTAGATGCAAATGCTTCCAGTTTGAGAACTCAAGTTATTTGTTTGTCGTTTGTCATTGTGAACGGTGGATTGTCATTTTAATATTTGTAAAGCTGGTTTTCTCCGCCCCTCTGTCAAGGGAGGGATGCAGTTGTATGTAAGCGGACGTGAAGGCATGCATCTTTTCTTTGGCATTGTTCGGTCGAAGGAGGCTTCAATGAGGAGACGGGGAAAAGGGTAGAGACCAAAATGCTCCCACAGTTGATTTGCCCATTGTGGGGGAGGAACACTATTCCCATTGATGGTGTTGTTGGTGAAGCCCCCAAAAGCTGGAGAAAGGGGGCCCATTCAGTGCAATGGGTGACCCTGCACAACTATGGGAGATGGGTGTTAGTGCTTTTGTGGAGCACGGTGGGAACATTGTCCCTATTCTAGTGATTTAATACCCCAGGTTTGAGGCACTTTGCTATCTCCCCTAAAATGTTCATGTTCTGTCCTATATCTTTTTCACAAGGTAAAATGTCTAGTTATAATACCACCCATTTATTTCTGTTGGAGAAAGGTGAATGAGCAATTTGCAGTCAAATGATCTGTGTTACCCCATAGATACTGAAGCCTATTTCCAACTCTGAGTGAAAAATAAAGCTGGTAACTGTGAGATAAAGTTTAAAATAAGACATAAAATCACATTGTGAGTTATAAAGTCATGATTTTGAGATGTCAAAAGTCAGCTTAACTTTTTTTCACTCTCAAGCAAAAAATAGCTTCCATATGGAGGATGGTCCAGCATTAGTGTAAATAAAATACTGTTGTTACTAGCTTAAATACATTTCAAACAGATTCACTGTAGGTCAAGTGTTTTTGAAATAGTGTAGCTTTTCCAGTAACAAGGTGTTTTTTCCAAGTAGTGTGAGAAATGCTACATCACTGTTTAAAATCAGGGATAATAGAATGTTCTCCTAGAATGTCTCATATTTAAGTATTTGAGGTCCAATTAATTTAGTGGATCTGGTCGTTTGGTTCAAAAATTGAGTCTAGAAATATTGTTACAGAAAAACATTGCTAAATGGTTTTGATTATATAAATTGGGGTGTTTTAAAGTTAAATCACATGGTAAATTATAATTTCAGTGCTTCCCAGAGCAAGATGCATTTAAATTGCTTAAATTATGAACGCATATATAGAGCCACCACTGTATAGACACAGAATTTCTCCTCTCTGCCCTCTCATTGTCACTGACAGTCCACTGAGAATCTTTAATCCAGTGTTTGCACACCTGATTTTTATCACAACCTCTAAAAGAAACAGAGAAATCAATTTCATTCAGCTTGGCTGAATAAAAGAACGGGTTATTATTTAGTTTGACAATTCTTTCTTTCATCCTCTGGCTGACAGTCATTTTCAGACGTGTATGAACTCTGATATTGAATTTTGATAGGTAATTCGAAAAGGGCACAAAAGCCCGGCACATTTCTAAAATGTAGATTTGAAAGGAATGCCTTTCAGATCCAGAATGACAGACCATGTAAACTCTGGCTGTAAAATGAGATATTAATTGCCCTTTGCTTGCAGTCACTTTTGAATACAGCAAGACGGATGAACAAAAGGCCTCAGAATGGAAAAAGCCACCAGAGTCGCTTATCAGGTGCATTCAAGATTCATGCCGTGGATTGAGCCTCTTATCTCTCTGACCTGAAGTGATCTTCCTCTTGGGGACTTGCCTTTCTTCCAGACGATGTCTTACACCCTATAAAGGTCTATAAATTGCCCCCTTGAGGGGAAAAAAGAAGATCAGACTAGGTTTCTATAGCCGTGGGAAAAGTGAGTCATATTTGGCCTTATCTTGAGTCAAGAAGTGTTTAAGTGTACCACAGATGTAGGCTTCTAACAGAAATAGGCTTATATTAAGTTCATACCTACAAGACTACACTTATATTTTGGCTGTAACATTGGCCTCCAACATTGTCCATTCTATAGTCTATCATACATTTAGCACCAAGAACTTCTTTTCTGGTCTAGTCGAGCCTATATGTGGTGTGGTTGGTTGCTGTTTCTATAGTGATAAGAAGTAGCTCTCGGTTGGGGCACAAAGGTCCATCTCAAACACATCGACAGACAGAACCTTGTTCGACAGTGATTAATGTCCAGTCTAGATCAACACAGAACATCCAGAGACCGCCCTGTCTCCATGAGTAATGCTAATCCCATCCTGCACTCTTCATCAATAAATAGTCAAGTTTGTTTATGCAGATTTATGAGTAATACTGGTGAGAAGGCTCGGCTTTTGCTGCATTTTGGAAATAGCAAAGAGGGTGAGCGCTTAGCGGTGTAAATTGTTTGTATACTCTTTAAATAACGATTTACTTAAGTGATCAAATCATTTAAGGCAGTGACTTTAATAAGCATATTAGTGAGATTTAGGCATGATTTATGCTTGTTTTGTGAACTGAATCAATTGATTCATTGAAAAGCTCTAATCCAAAAATAATCATTCAAACTGGATTAGTCTGAATTATGAATGACTTGTTTTGTGAACTGAATTGTTCAGAGGTTTTGTGAACATGTGATTCATTGAAAAGATCTAATTAAAAATGTATCTCAATCATCTTCTCTCATGACCTCTCATACTATAAAGATTGTGAAATATATTTTTTATACTGTATGTTTTTATTACCAAGATAGGTGGACATCGCTCACTAGTTAAATATGCAATGTGGTGAGGTTATGTGACAACAGTGTAGTAATTGTGGAATAATGCATTATATTTCACATGCATTGTATGGCGAGGAGTGGTTACCGCTCAACCAGATCTGCTGGAGATCATTTTTTCTTGTGAAATTACAATTGTGGGCGCACAACTAGGTGACCCTGTCCCCAATTCCAACTTCCAAGTCTGTGTCCTTGCAGGGTAATGAGTAATGTCGGGATCTGAATATTATCCTTGGGCTGGGATGGTTTTCTGCTAAATGGCTTTTCTTAATTCGCTCGAGATAACCTGTAATGGGGATTTCAGTTAAAAATCTATAAACATAGATGGATGACTTTGTCCTTGTTTTGCCATTAGTCAAGAGCAAGGTCCTCAGACATTTGGCTTATTCTCATGTGACCCATATGAAAATTCCTTCAGTTTTCTTGGTACAGCTTGTCCTGCTAGCATGTACTGTGTATGTCAGTCAGCCCACATTTTGCTTTTTTCATGCGTGCTGCATACTGTTTGATATGCTATATATGGTTTTACAGAATCACCTCTGCATTAATTTTACTCCTTAAAATACTACTTAATTGTTCTTATTATTGTTGTTGTTTTTGTAATTTTATTTTTTTTTTGTTTTGTTTAATTATTTGGGCAGTAAGGGTCATTATGAGGGAAAATTTATAACCTTAATTGTATAAAGTGTTCTGTTAAAGGTTGAAAATAGTTTATATATATACTACTTTATCATAGTTTGTTTTATAATCAGTCTAACCATTATATTTACTAATATTTGGAAGTCATAATTCATAACTTTCCAAATAATGTATTTAGCTTCAGTATAGTGTATGGATAGTCCAAACATAACCAGTGTCAAAACAACCAGGGATGGATGGATGAAAAGCTAGTGAATACCAACCTTGTCACTGCAGTCATATAAGAGAAGCTAAATATTTTGGGATTTTTTTTTTTCTTCCTTTACCGTTAATTCTCTCTGGCTCACTAAATTGCAACCTAAAGTGCTACTAGCCCTGACACCCTGACTTGCTTCTTGTCTTAAAGGGATACTCCACCCCAAAATGAAAATTTTGTCATTAACCCCCATGCCGTTCCAAACCTGTAAAAGCTTTGTTCGTCTTCGGAACACAAATTAAGATATTTTAGATGAAAACCGGGAGGCTTGTGACTGTCCCATTGACTGCCAAGTAAATTACACGGTCAAGGTCCAGCAAAGTATGAAAAACATCGTCAGAATACTCCATCTGCCATCAGTGGTTCAACCATAACGTTATGAAGCGACGAGAATACTTTTTGTATGGAAATAAAACAAAAATAACGACTTTATTCAACAAAGCGCCATTTTTGAGAGTAAAATATCTTAATTTGTGTTCTGCAGACGAACTAAGCTTTTACGGGTTTGGAACGACATGGGGGTAACTGATTAATGACAAAATTTTCATTTTGGTGGAGTATCCCTTTAAGGAAAGGTGTCAAGCACAGGAACACATCCTAGGAAGAAAGTGCCATACTAACAGACTTGTGTAAATCAGGCAGTCAAAATGTTTGATGCTTTAAAGTAAATATGTCTTCTTTCAGACCTCCTCTTCTGACAGTAGAGTGCTAGGGCTTGGACAAGGGCCCCATTGAAAGTTTCCCAAGAGGGGAGTTTTTAAAGTTTTAGAGGGTTTGAGGGGGATACGGACCTGCATGCCAAAGCACTCTGAACTACAAAGGCACACATGGAGGTGGATAGAAGACCCTCTGGAAGAGCAGTGGATAACCAGTTCAGTCGATCAGTGATTCCAGGCAATATGTCCCTGGAGTACAACCAATGCAGCCAATTTAAAAAAAAAATCAATGTGGTGAGTGTAAATAATGCATTGTAGGACCTTCGGAGCCATCTTGGTGTTTGGTTTTCTTTATGATTTAAAAGAAATGCAGAAAACGCATATGAAAAGGTTTCCATTCGTTTCACCATCTGTATTTATTTTCTTTTTGAGATCAGACGTATCTCGTCTGTCTGGTACGACTATGTTGACCCCATTGATCAATGTGAGTTGAATGTTATTCAGATCACCAATAAAAGTCCATCGAGCTGTTTACATAATCAGTCCCCCAGCTTTCTCCTGCCTGATATTATGGATAAATGTATATGCCTTTAGATTCATAAACTGAAAATGATGGAAGTTTGCAGAGGGTCTTCTATACTAATGTGTCTCAACTCAGCTTCTCCAGACGTCAAATCCAACACTGTACCAAAATTGTTTAGCACACAAAATTGCCTTTTTTTCACCCAAAAATGAACGCTCTGTCATCATTTACTTTTTTCTTCTGTAAAACTTGAAAGAAGATATTTAACTGTTCTTTAGTGTTCCACAGAAGAGAAAAAGTCATACAGGTTTACAACAAAATGAGGCTGAGATTTTATTTTTTTTTTTGTCACTTTTGGGTGAACTAGACTTTGAATTATGCATTATTATATGACTAGTTGCATTCTATTATTTTATCTTATACCTATATTTCCCCCGCTGTCCATGCTTCGATCAGAAAACACCTGCAATCCCTTTTTCAGGTCATGACCCACCGGTTGGGAACATGTATGGAACCAATGTAATTGAAGTCTTCCATTTCTCACGCCTTCGTGGGAAAGAAGCTTAAGGGCCACCTCATCAGACTCTCTACCCCCTATGGTACCAGTTCCATTTCATCTGGCCTAGGGTGGTCTGCTCATCCCATAGGCACGCAGAGGTGATACTTGGAGGTTTAGATCCAATACTGAGCCAACTTCACATGTCCCCCCCACCAAATACCCATCTCCCTCCAACTGTTAACAGTAAACATGTCTTTTTGCGTCTTAGTTGGCGCTGAGCCCGGCAGCCCTCAGCAGTTTACAATGTAGCAGCAGCCCAGGCTTTGACTTTACAAAAGCGTGCTTCTATTTATTAGGGTTTGTAAAATGACAGAACTGCTGCCACTGTGCTGTGAGTGGAATAAACAAGACATAAAATAGAAGCTTGTTAAGCGTAGACGGCCAATTTGTGCTGCCGTTATGCTGCGTTTAGTCTTTTTTTCTTTCTTCTCCTTGCTCTCTTGGAAGGTGGTGTCACTGTCAATAGAAGTGATTTCAGTGCCAATGCCAGATATGTTTTGTTTTGTTTTTTTAGATAGATTTACATCGTCACTACGAGAAAAGTAGATGTGGGTTTTTGAATTGGTGAGAAACCATTAACTATCCCTGAAGAGTACCTTTTATTTAATGAATAGGATGGATCAGGCTTTGAGAGACAGATTTAATAACCAGAAATGTGGCTGTAAATGACTCGCATTAAAACATTTGGAGTGCTTTATGGAAACATTATTTTTATTATACTGGAAGTGTTTGTTAACAGTCCCAGTTTTGATGTTGGCAGTGTTGACAGTTAAATAAGTCCTTGTGGAATATCAGATCAGTTGTCAGAATTGTTTCAGCCACAACATCAATTCTTTATTTTGCCTTTTCAAACAATATCTTATTTAAAGGGTGACAGGGGTTCCCTACTGAGAAGACAAGTGTAGACCAGAATGAATTTCAAGGCTGGTCTTTGCTATTGTTAACCAGATAAACTACCCATTTTTTTTTATTTTTTTTTTGGAAAAACATCACTTTTGCTCACCAACACTGCATGTGTCCCAATACCCGTAGATATCCGTCTGAGCCTACATAGAAATAATGTGTACAGAATGCAGTAACATCTTATGCTGGACTTTTTTTTGTTAGTCATGATGTTATGAAGCAGACAGGTGCTGCTTTGGTGTTGTTATTTGCCATTTGAACTGGAGAAGAAAAAGCGGCGTCTGATTGCGTGGCTCGTCTTGCACTGCTTATGTTCAAAAGCGGATTCTCCAGCCCTCCAGTCACTATCTCCAAATGTGTTGCTTATCTATTTTGGATCTCCGCCACTAATGAGTGCTAGACCTCACAGACATTTTATCTGTGTACGAGTGTACATTTGATCCTACGTCAATTATCTCTCCTCTTTACGTCTGCCCTCTGAAGTCTTAATTATGACATTGATAGAGATGCTGCTGATCAGTCCCTCCCTCTGCTGCACAGTTTCCTGCCACAGTGACATTCAGAGCACACTATCCTGCTCCGTTCAGCCCACTGTGATAGGAGAGAAACAGAAAACAATCACGTTGGGTGTAGAAAGCAGCCAGAGGTCATTGTAATATAGTTGTTAGGGAGAGACTGTCTCATCAACATGACAGAGATACAGTTTAATTATATCGGATACACCACCATTCAAAAGTTTGAGATTCGTATGCGTTTTAATGTTTATGAAAGAAGTCTCATATGTCATCCTGTGATGGCAAATCTGAATTTTCAGCATCATTACTGCAGTATTCAGTGTCACATGTTCCCTCAGAAATCATTCTAATATGCTGATGCGCAGGAAACATTTCTTTTTATTATCAATGTTGTGCTTCCTAATAGTTTTGTGGGAACTTTTGTTCTTTTTTTAGGATTCTTTGATGAATAGAAAGTTCAAAAGAGCATTATTTATTTGAAATAGTTAATTTTTAAAAAGGTCTTCACTTTTGATCAATTTAATGCATTCCTTTCTGAATAAAAGAATGAATTTCTTTCAAAAGAAAATCTTACCAACCCTTAATTTTTGAATGTTAGTGTCTGTATGCATATGTATTTGTATATTTGTGTATTTCATTTTTTTTGTTTAAACATTAAGATGATTAACCTCATTGTGAGAGCTATGTTGAGATCACACGATCAGATGAATAACAATACTTTGTGCTTCATGAATTCATTTGCTTCTCTGTATCTGAGTAAATTATATAAATATTTTTGCTTCAGCCGATTAGAATTTTTTCAAGCTCTCAGAAAAGGAACTCAAAGCACTCGAGAAAATCAACCCCAGCAGTGTGCAGAATCCATCTAGATGACGTGACACCAGCCATAGTGCACCACAGTGCTCACCACACACCAGTCTTTGGTGGAGACAAATGTGATGCAGCCGATTTATAGCTAGGGTTATTAAGAAGCCGTGATGGATGGGGGGCCATGGGGAAATCTGGCCTGGATTGCACCCACACAGTTCACAGGAAAAGGTGAATAACACCTCTTCCAGCAACATTAGTTTACCCAGGAGATCTCCCGTCCTAGTACAGGCCAAGCTCTGCTTGGCTTCAGTGGGTAACCAGTCTGTTAGAGCTGCAAGATGATGCTCAAATGAATTTCAAAAATAGTTTTTTACTTGTTTATTTAAACATAAAGCAATTTAATCATCAGGGCAGATGCCTAAATGAACTAATTAGAGTGCTGCATGTGTTAGATTGTATTGAGTAATGTGTTGTTGTATTGAGTGCCTAAATAGAGCTCATTCATTCCAGTCCAGAAGTTTATAATATTTCAAAGAGCTCATACAGTCATATTGAGAAATGATAGATGGGTTAACATGTTTGCATCAAGCTAGTAAACTAAGTGTGTGCCCCGTTGCATTGAAAAAAGACAGTTAGGTCGCCCATCCAGGGGTTATTTGTTTTCGGTAATGATCTCATTAAAGCGAGAGGTTTACTCTGAATCATTAATCACCCTGTTGACCATCAGGAGAGGGAGCACATTCTGTGGCTTTGTGATTCATCTGACTGGCAGTAATTACTCACAGGATTGGCACTTCATCCATTGACTTTAATTCAGTTTCATTATAGGAAAGTTCCAGTGTGTTCATTAGCTTAGAACTCCAACAATGAGATGAAGCAAGTTATTTGGCATAAACTGAGAGAGGTGAACTTTTGATGGCACCAGGCATTGAGTGCTGTAGAAGCTCTGCTGTGATCTCGGCTTTTGATGTCGCTGATGTTTGATGTAGCGTCACAGACGGGCGCTGGAGACTACAATTGAGACTTTTATTTAGTCATTTAGGTGCTCCGAAAGCAATTGCTCAAGCAATTCCAATGCACCTTTATGCGAAATCCTGCTTTTGCATGCTTCGCTTTATGTGGTCCTGGAGTCTGTCATATTCCCGTTCAAAATTCAGTGCAGAATTTATTGCCCGTTCATTGTCAGGAATCTTAAATTCCTCAGTCACACATATATTACTTCAATTTCCTCCTAAGACATGCTCAATTTGAGTCCATGCGTTTATCTATTGAGGAATGTCTTGTGTAATTCAAACATATGGGTATATAATTTTGCTGTCAGTGTAGTTGTGATATATTGCCATTTCCCTAGGATGTTATTGACTTTGTTGTTCTGTTCATGCCTTGCTTTTGATATTTACCCATATGAAAACCATTGGGTATAATTGCAAAGCAAAGCCACACATATGACTACCTGTATGTGTTTCACTTCACAGCTTAATAGGGCCAGAAACGGTATCTGACCAACATGTAAAGTGACCAACTATAATTTGGGTGCCATTCATCAATAATCATAAGCAGATGTGGAAAAAATTCATTCAGGTATTGGTCAAACAGTCACTGCAGTTGTACAGAACCTACTGCAGGTATAGGAAATATCTATAGACTTTATAGTCCGAAATTATTTTCATCCAAAAGTAACTTTTTTCCACAGACATAATTCAGAAAATTTTAATATAATTTTAATATTTTTTGTATTTTTTTTTTTTTTAACAAATTAATACTTTTATTCAACAAGGATGTATTATTAAAAACAACAGTAAAGTCATTTATAGTGTTACAAAAAAAAAATCCACATTTAATAAATGCTGTTTTTAAACATTCTATTCATCAAAGAATCTAAAAAAACATATCATGATTTCTTTAAACAAAGCAACACAACCGTTTTCAGAGTTGATAAAAATAAGGAACATCAGCATTTTAGAATGATTAGAATCATTTCTGAAGGATCATGTGACACTGACGACTGAAGTAATGGTAGCTGAAAATTATCACAGGAATAAATTATAAATTTAAAATTTATATTAAAATTGGAAATTACAATTTTAAACTGTAATAATATTTGTTTTATTTTTATAAAATTTTTTGATAAATGCAGCCTTGTTGACCATAAGAAGCTTCTTTCAAAAACGTTTAAAAAATCTTACTGACCGTAAACTTTTAACGATATTGTGTGAGACATAATGCATTAAGAATTCTAATGCATTATGTCTCACACAATATCGTTAAAAGTTTACGGTTTATTTTGAATAAAAAAACATTAAACTGTAATTTTGAGGAGAGACTTAAGATAGCAGTTGAGGCAAGGGTTTTCCTCATGTCGTAGCCTGCATGGTGCATTAATTAAAGAAATCATCCTATTCTGTACCCAATATAGTCAACTTAATACATCGTAGTACATAATCTATGTTGTTGACAGTAATAAGCATATATAATGTCAAGCACAAACTGTTGATAAGTTGGTGGATGCTACAGTATTTATAGTGCCACTCCAGGCTTGTTGTATTGATTCAGGGCGGGCATTATTAGATCCACTGTGGGAGGCGTAATTACTGCAGCTGTGGTCCCTCCGATCGCAGTCACACCGGGCCACCGACCCAGGAGGTCCTCTCGCCTTAGACCACATCTCTCAGCCTTTCAATGGTTGCCTTTTGTGTGGGTCTCCCATACCCAGCCTCCTGCTGCCTAAATTCAATTGATATAGACAATGCCTATGTTCAGATTATAGGTCTAAATGCTCAGTTCTGTATTTTTTTCTCCTTCAAATTCAGTCTTTTTGCTTTGATTGTTCATATTCATGTTTGTAAATTACTCCTATATCTGTCATCGATATGAATGGACCACTGCTTGACAATCAAAAATAAAAAACAATATATTGATCCTGCTAACATTGTTGGCTTGTAAGCATTCATTGGTTTTACTTGACTTGATGTCCAAGAGCATGTTCACATACATGGCCTTTGTTTTTTTGTCTCGCCATCTTTCTACTCGCACTTCCTGCTGTTGCTCGTTGCAGGTTTTGTTTTATTTATCAATTAAGAAAATTATTTGGCTCTTAATGAGTCTGACATTGACTTTAGGCCTTAATACAAACATAATAAATTGTCCTATACCACTTGCCTGAATTCAGAAAAGTATACTAATTTACTGCTTTTGCTATATGGCTTGGTATTATTTATGGTTTTGTTGGTTAGCATGGTTCAGTTTGATCCTCCCGGTAGATGTTGGAATCACTGCAATTTTTTTTTTCTATTGATGACTATTCAAAAATTGAATTTCCCTAGGGATAAATAAAGTAATCTTGAATCTTGATCTGTATAAAATATATTTCTTTATTTTAATATTTCCTTTATATTTTAAATGTCTTTAGATTATTGTTAAATCAAGTTATTTTTTTTTTACTTTTAATTCAAAATTTATTATATAATTATAGGTATTTTACTGCATTAAAAAATGTGATACATGTAATATTTGTTGTTTGCCTTTTAGAGACATTTGGGAACTGTTGGCTTAGGTTAGCGCTGCTATTTAGTGCTTTCAGGCAAACTGTTGTCAAATCCAGAAAAACAGCAACCTCTTCTGTTTCTCCTTTTTTCGTGTATTCCTTAAGAGCTGGAAGGCCAGCAGTAGGTTGCACAAGACATGCAAGGAGCAACTTTTTATAAAGTAGTGCTGAAGCGACACAATCATTTTGCTACAGTCACAGCTAAATTAAAACTCCGAGATCAAACCATAGCCTGCCTTCCCACCTGCAGCAGCACTCTGAATCCGTAGCTCGCTAGACTCCCTTAATCTCGAGCCCTGGGGATCTTGTTGGAGCCTGTTAGCAAATGTTTATCCCACAGTGAACACCTGGCTGTTTGGAGAGTACGCCCACAGTGCACTGCCATCCCCCACACGAGCAACAACGTGCTTAGTTGTGAGCCGCCACATCGTATTCCTACCACAGCGCGCAGTTCGCCGCATTCAACATGGTGATTAGCATAAGCCTTATTTAGTCATCCTTTAATGAATCATTTTTCCTGGGCTTATTCCCAGCTGTGAAAAAGCATTAAATGGTAAAGCTATGAATTGTAACCTTAAACTTGATATTACCCAAAGAGACCATTGAACAAAGCTTATCGCATATCATTAACCACGATTACTCATATGTCCTGAGGGATTTTGAGTGGTTTGATAGAATAACTCTTTAGTGGTGTTTCAAGGAAATTCTTTAAAGAAATGTGCATAATGCCATGTATTTTATTCCAGACTAACATTCTCATGTAATTCGGTGTCCCTGTTGGCGTTTACAAAGTCTGAAATGACGTTTGATCAAATTTCTGGTGTGTTTACGCTTATAGTTTGATTCTCTTGGTTTTATTTGGTCTGGATCAAAAAGGAAAATGATTTAGTTCTGGTCTGCTTAGCATTCACAGTGTGATTTTTTTTTTTTTTTAACGCCAATCCTAAAGATGCAAAACAAAAGGCATAAGAATACAGTCATAGCCTGATTAGATTAGCATTTGTGATGTATATTTTGTGAACTTTACCGAACATCCAAAATAATGCTGTGTGCTGGGTTGAATGCACTCGTCGTATGTGTGTACTTATGGTAGTATCTCTCGAAGAGTTTACAAAATGTGCAGGAGTCAAAACTGCACCAGGAATTCCTTTACTGCACACAACTGTAATGGGCAACATGGTTTATTAAAATGAACTGCAATAAATATCATTTAAATATCAAATATCATTTATCCCAAGCGAATGCTTATGGTTTACTGTTGATGAATTATAAACACTATAAAGTAAACATCATCATATTTTGTAGAATGCATATTTTAGCTCTCATCTTTTTAACTGAGCATCTGGAAGTAGTAAAGCACAGACATAAATTCTGCATTATGCACAAAGTCTTTTTTCTGGATATTACTTTAGTAAACTGTATTTGGCATTTAATTCAGTGTAAGCACTTTATGGATATGCGGTATTCATTTTTTGTGCAGGTCTTAAATTTGACTTTATAAAATTCTGCTGGTATCCTGTTAGTTTTCATATTCTTTTTAAAATGAAATTTCTCCCCAAAATTTAAATGGTCATTTACTCACACCTGTTCCATCCAAACCTGTATGACTTCCTTTCTCCTGCAGAACATAAAATAAGTTTTTTAAAAGAATCACGAGACATTTTTCAAGAAATCTTATGGAAGAAATTGACCGGATTTGTCCAGATTGTACTTTATTTATAGCTCTGGAGGTCTAGTGTTCAGTTTGCACTATATTCAGTCTGGTTCAGCTTCCTTTTCCAATCTCGGACAGCATGTCCCGAGGCTTTGAAGGCCCGTGGCAGTCTGAGACTCTAGGGCACTGGCCTCGTTGGCCACTTGATCCGTAATCCAGCACTGCCAGCTGCAAGCCTGCATGTTTTTTAATAAAGACATAAAAAATTTAATGGAAAGAGATATTTCATTTTAAAAGTCCAGACAGGAAAAAGCAGTGTAATTGCGAGTCATATAAAGAAGAGTTTCCTAAGAAGATAAACCACCTGTGGAATCTGGGGATGCTGAGGTTGATCGGCCTGTGGCTAAAACTTCTCGGTTTCCGTGACCTTTTAAGGCAGTAACTCTCAGTGGTTGTTAATTGATTTATCGAACACGGCCTTGGCACGCTGGTCAATCAGATCATAGGAGCAGGGGTTCGTTGAAAGGTTTCATTATTTACTCCTTAATTACTCTAGCCCAGTGTCTCACTCCGGCTCTCTGCTTTGCGCTATACAATGCTGAACTAACCTTTACTAGATCCTCAGAGACGAAGAGAGCACAAAGCCCCTGTGCCTGGTCGGCGGAGGCTTATGAAGTGGGGCAGCCTCTCTCTTTGCTCTTCCTAATCTTAATTAAGTCCTGAACAACTGGGCTTTGCTCTTATCAGTGTAGAGACGGTTGTTGTCCAAGCCCATGTAGTGCACTTTTAATTGCAAAGTTTGATAAGAACGAGTAGAGCTCAAGAAAAAGAAAAATATGTTGTTTATTGTGAACCTTTTACAGAAAGAATTCATATAATCTGCAATCATGAAGTCACCTAAGAAATGTTTTGTGTTTTTAAAACTAAGATTTTATAGTGTGTAATGTATGTGCCAGTAATCATATTATTATTAGTTGTGTCTACATTTAAAAGCATTTTGCTTTGATTTTTGCTTGCATTTCAAAGTGTTCTTACTCTCAACATAAATTGTATGCACCATTAAAAGGGTCATCGGATGCAAAATTCACTTTACAAGTTGTTTGAACATAAATGTGTGTTGGAAGTGTCTGTACACATCCATCCTATAATGATAAAAATCCACCCAGTGTTTTTTTTTAAAATCCCTATTTTAAAACCCCCTTTCTCAAACCAGGCTGTTCTGAGATTCCTGTCTGAATGACGTAGTTCTGCGCAGGCCGCTCCCACGATAGTTGATTGACAAGGCCGTCTTACTTCAGTGAGCTGAGAGCTGTCCGCCATTGTGTCGACTCTTGTGCAGGGGAAGACAAGATGTCATCAGTGTTTAGTTGTTGGATGTAATTATGAACATAGCAGTCTTCATTTACTCCCGACATTTGAGCCGCTGAAGACGCAGAGGATTAACGTTACTTTCATTTTGAAGGGAATGCGCCGATCTCCGATCTGTCTAAATGTGTTTATGTTCGCGCGAATCATTCGTGATCCAGCTGATCATGACAATGCACTTGAAGTGTGTATCTGGTCTCTTGTACTCCATATTTTACTATGTGAGATCACGTATGAGAGTATTCAAATAGCAGCATTTCAACTTTAAATATGAGACTGTCCTGTATTAAACTACCATTGAAACATTTTGGGTCAATATGTTTTCATTTTAAAGTATAGAAATAAGTGTGTTTCTTTTATTTAGCAAGGGTGCATTAAATTGATCAAAAGTGTCAGAAATATGTTGTAACATTAAAATGTCTTTGCTGTTTCAAATAACCATCTATTCATCAAAGAATCCATAAAAATATCAAGCAGCACAACATAGGGAGCACCAAATTAGCAGATTACAAGATTTGTCATCACAGGAATAAATTAGATTTTAAAATATTTAAAAATAGAAAACAGTTATTTTAAATTGTAGTAATACAATAAAAGTTTTTATTGTACTTTTGATCAAATAAATGCAGCCTTGGTGTGCAAAACAGGCTTCTTTCAAAAACATTAAAAAATCTTCCCAACCCCAAACTTTTGAACGGTAGTGTACATTGGACGGTTGGCAACCTCAAAGAAAGGGCGCTAAGAACGTTTGAAAGCCCTCTTTGGGAACAGTCATTTGCGATGCTTGCTAATGCATTACTTAAAATCTCAGGGGGTACTTAAAGTAAATAATGTAGGTCATAGGGGTGCAGCATACAAAAACGTTTGGGAACCCAGTGTAGAAGCTGTGGCTGGTGCTCCTTCTTTTAAACGGAGCTCCAGGGCCTGAGTTTTCTATTCCACTGAGAGGGTTAGTGGTTTGTTTATGAGTGTAGTGTAACACGTACCTTCCGTCTCTTGCTTCACTAAATAAAACACTTACGTTCTTCCTCTGATTCTCTCTCCAAAGGTTTCAGAAGGATTGCTACCTGTTTCAACAATAGTCCTGCATCCTCAAAGATGACATGCTCGTGATGCCTCTGTAAGTAGGTTTCTCCTTGTTGTAAACACTCTGCAAGATGTAATTACCTGAATGAAACATGAGGAACAAAAGAACCTCAGAAGTACTTCACTTTTGCCGCTTTTCCATCAGCAGGGTGCAGGTGTCCCTGCCTGATCTGGAACTTTTTCTAAGCTATAGTGTCCAGTCAGATGCAACATAGAACAAGACATAATTGGTTTGACCAGACTTTATGTAAAATGAGTATTAAATATCATGTTGTGTTAATATAAATAACTTCTTTAGTTGTTTAATAATGACTTTTTAGTGATTTCTAATTTCTAAAAAGGCTCTGGCACACACAAAATGGCACCATTTTGGTGGACAAGGGACATGAGATTTTGTACAATCAGAATGTTTTGTATTTAATATGCATTTGATATGTTTTTTTGTGAATTTGAGGATGACTCTAGTCAAAGTTCTACTTCTACTATCTACTTCATACTTGAGTACAGCTTTCTTTAACAGGAACCCGAGTCATAATGGAGATCTCCAGTCTTCCTGGAGAATCTGCGTGAGGTTTTCCTCCTATTCTCTTTCTTACTCTTTTTGTCTTTTGTTTTTGTCGCCCCGGCGCTCCTCGTTCTCTATTTCTCTGTCTCTGTGACCGTGGACAAAGTCAGGGAGCCTTTCAAGTCAAATCCCTTTATTCTATGTCAGAAATTGAGTGTTCTGAAAAGGAGCGTTCTGGCAAAGAGAAAGGGCTGAAACTTTCATTGCAGCCATTTGTGGAGCGGCACAGCCTGAGGCTCTTTTTCCCGTCCTCAAAAGAAAACCGTAAGAGAGGCTGACATATTTAATTGGCTGTTTGTAAGCTAATTAAAGCTTGTATGTTGATGTGTTTGACAAATCACCAGGGTCTTTTTCATGTTTCAGACTTCTTCTGAAAATATATTTTGTATGACTGTGTGAAAGTAACAAGATCTACGAAGAAGCCTCACTGAAATTGATTTCTGAAAATATGTCTACAGTTGCAGTCATTAGCAAGAACGTAGTTTCTTGACTTCTTGACTTCTTGACTTTGCCAAGATAATTGTGATAGCAGGGTAAATCTCATGAAAAAAAAAACATGTATTTCCAAATTCCAAGACACATTTCGCCCCTTTACAGCGAGAAAAATATGTCTAACCTGTAAGAGATAAGAGATATTTTAATTCATATTTAAATTCATACTTTTATTTAGCAAGCATCAACATACAAATTAACAAATATTTTTTATTTCAAACAAATGCTGTTGAACTTTCTATTTATCAAAGAAAAATGAAAAGGTACTACTTTGCCATTTAATCCAGCTTTGCCATCACAGGAATAAATTGCATTTTAGAATATATTCAAATAGAAAACAGTTATTTTAAATCGTAATATTGCACAATATTACTGTTTTACTGTATTTTTGATCAAATAAATGCAGCCTCTTTAAAAAAACAATAAAAAAAAACTTACTGACTTTTGAATGGTAGTGTCAGATTTATATTTGCATTTATAAAATTAATAATATTCCATAGCATTTATTATAATGCTTGTAATTTGTTCAGTGTTGCATAAATATTTTACAATTTATATACACTATCATTTTTTTTTTTTTACATTACTTCAAGGAGACTAACTTTTTCTTTCTTTCTTTTTTTTGGCATTGAGATTTTGAGAGTTAAGTAGCCCCCTCACAGTTTCTCATATCCTATTTATTTAAATCTGCCTAAAGGCATTATAATAGACCCTACCATGATGTCTAAATACTTTAAAAGTGTTCCTAAGTTTTTTTTTTCTTTCTTTTAACCTTTGGGTTAAATGCGACTTGTTTGGGTTTTTAAATATTCATCCAGCACCTGGAGTTGTCTTTCGTTGCAGAGGAACACATTGGTTGTCTGGGGACTGAAGATAACGTATTGCCAGACACCTGTATGTCAAGTACTAAGGCTATTTTCCCACTCACCAGGTTCTCTGATGGTCCAGTCAGGGTTCCAACTCTCTCTGTCCCCAAGCACTTTGTAAATTTTGCACTTCCTCCTTCCTGTACTGTATGTGTATTTTTACTTTACATTGCACCTCTCCCAAAAGTATAATCCACCAGTGACCTAATCCTGCTAAATGACATCATTTTAGCAGCTGGTCTGAATCATTGTGCCTTTCTGAGAAGACGCTCTTTTTTGTTTATGTTTATGGTGTTCTGGGCCTGTTTAGTGAGGCCAGGAGCCGCCGCGTTGTTTTAATTTCGACCCATCGTTGTTTGCCGACATTCGGTTCAGGATGACAATGAGCCGGAAGAAAACAAGCCCTTTTACGATATGAATAGAGTAGGAACTAGAATGGGACTCCTCATCTGTAAGCTCGCTTTTAAGGGTCTGTTTCCCCCTCGGCCGAATTAAAGACGTGCCATTATGCTTGGCAAATTACTACACGCTCTTTGTGGTCCAGCCATGGTACATTAGTGTGCCTTAAGATGGTCTAGCTGTGCCCATTCACCTAACAAAGAGAGGGTCCCCCTGGCAGATCCTTGGCTGGTCACACAGAGGAGCCATTCACACCAGGCAGAAGGGGCCGTACGGTAGAGAGCTCGGCCACAAGGCAGCCATGACAAAATTCACTAAAGTATTGCTTGCAGAACAACCGTTTCCTCAAATGCAAACCAATTAAGTTCGATCTGACAGCACTCCAGGCAAAGAAGCAGAACATCTGTGTAGAGTTGGAATATCTTTACAGAACTAGCCATGCTTGTGATGTTTTGGTCTCAGTGGGAGAGAAGAGGTGGCGTTGCTTGTTTTGGGTTCCGGCTTTGTGGATTTTGGAAGTTAGGGGCGTAATATTGTAGCTGGACCCAATTACAACGGGAAGAATTAGGTGCCTCCCGGTGGATTCTTACCATACGTTGATTTGTTGAAGATTTTAGGACTATGGCAATTAATCAAACTCATTGTTTTTAATGGCTCGCATTCGCATGGCGTAATCACATACATCTTAATTCAGTGCTCAAACTAATTTCTTTGTATGACAGGATGCAGGCGTTCACAGCTACATGGAATTTTCCTTCTTGACGGAGTCTCATAAATCAACCAAACTAAACAATGGTGAAGACAAGCTTGTTATTGTATATTAGGACACATAGTATGAGAGTATAAGGAATCCTGATGTTATAAAAGCAGTTTTTAGTCATTCTCTAAAATAGTTTTCTCTTATATTGAGTCCAGCTCCCTTTCTCGACATAAATTAGTAGCAGGGAGTGATGATGGGGACCGAGCGCCTATAAATCGTGTGTTGCTCTCAGGGTCATTAAGCCGTGTGGTCTGGGCCCACTGGATCTTTTATCATCCGCCTTGGATCAGCGGCTGTAAAACGGTGGCTAACATTGTGTGTTTATTTCCCCATAACAAAAGATTAGCTGTCTACAGCTCATGAGTTCAGCTAATGCTCCTTGGGACTCGAGCAGCCGTGGAACATAAATCTACTCCCCAATTTTTGTTCCTCTCTCATTGCGCTCACCTTTCTCTGCCCTTCTCCCACTGTCTCTCTCCCCCTTATGACTTTTTGAACTGATTTTTTCTCAACCTCAGACGGCGGGCCCACGGACTGACCAAAGTCCATTTGCTGACCGTCTGATGCATATTGCTCACAAATTTGGCAAGAGCTGCTAGAAATCAGATACCAGTCCAGCTTGTGTTTATGAGGTAGTGGGGTGATATAGTGTGTGTTTCTGAGGACTAATTACATCATATGATAATGTTTTCCATGTTAGTGGCACCAGATTTTTTTATTTAGCAAGGACACATTACATTTAATAATTAAAGACAAAGACATGTATAATGTAACAAAAGATTTATATTTCAAATCAAATAAAATGCTGGTCTTTTGAACTTCCTATTCAAAGACTCCTAAAAAATATATCACTGTTTCCACAAAAATATTAAGCAGCATAACTTTTTCAACATTGATAAAAGGAAGTTATTACTAGAGCACCAAATCAGTATAATAGAATAATTTCTAAAGGATCATGTACCAAAGAAATGCAACCTGGGTGAGCATAATTATTATTATTTTTTTCAGATTAAAGTAAAGTTAACCTAAAATGAAAGTTCTATCATCATTTACTCACTCTGAATTTGTTCCAAACCTGTATGAATTTCTTTCTTCAACTGAAAGCAAAAGAAGATATTTTGACCAAACAGTTGCTGGTAGCCGTTGACCTCCATATTATGGAAAAAATGTAATACTTTGGAAGTCTGAAATTCATATAGGTTTGGAAAAACATCTGAACTGGGTGAACTATCTCTTTAAGTTAGTTTTAATTATATAATCTATTTAAGATGAGTCAAATTTCATGCCTGTTGTCCAGAATATGCTGCAAACTGGACCCATTTTTATGGCGATGCTCAAAAGTCTGGCTGTGCGAGACTATGCATCTGTCTTCATTAAGTTGATTGCTTTCTTTGTTTGAGGTTGACTGTTATAAGAGAGATAAAATTATTCTGCTCTTATTCAGTAGAGCGCATGATTGTGTCTGATAAGCATATTAATCCAGAGAATAGCAAGAGTAGTTGTATACTTAAATGTGACTTTGGAGACAGTGATATTTATGAGCATGTTTGTGCACGTGTTTTTACCATGTTCAGTGGAGAAATCACTCAAACATTGCGAAATGTTTTCTAAGATGCATGTGGATGTGTGGTGCTGAGGGAAGGGATTGAGAAAGGCCTCCAGTGGAAGCTTCCTGGAATGATTTGCTGCTGTGGTGGAGGGTTGGAGGGGCGGGGGTGGCTTACTTTCTGGGTCACGATTCAGAAGTTAAACTCAGGAGAGATCTACACTGTGAGGGAAAGAATTCAGGCTTAGAAAATGATCATATTAACAATTCGCATTTTTCTAAAAGATTTTGCATTTGTTTTAATGCTAAAGAATCTCCACATGTTTTTAGTCTAGGTGGTGTAGAGGCGGACATAGTATGCGACATAATGCGCCCCCCTCTAAATGACTTGTGTGAAATTACTCAAGTGTGAGGAGGAAATTAATGGGACAAAAGAAAAATTGTCAAGAGATTTTACTCTAATTAATTTGAATATGTTCCTCCTGGATTAGTTTCATTAATTATCAGTATGACGTGAATAGGCTTACCAGTATGCAATTATAAACAACAGCAAAGAATTAATTTGGCATGTTACATAGTATGGGATGTGAACATTGTACAGTTGATCTTTTGAATAGAATTTATGGCTCTAAGAATAAGGATTAGGACTTTGAGTTTTGCTTTAAAAGAAAAAAAAAAAACATACAGGACATATAAAAATATGAACATTTACTCAACCTTAAATGGATAGTTCCCCCCCAAAATGAAAATTGTCATCACTCACCCTCATCTTGTTCCAAACCTGTGCTCTCAGAAAAAAAAGAACCTTTAAAGGGACATCTTTGTACCTTTTTTACCCCAAAAGGTTAATGTGGGGCACCTTTAAGGTACATGTTACTACTCCAAGGTATAATATGCACCTTTTAGAGGCACATAAAGTACCGAGTTATTCCTTTAAGGGTAATAACCAGTGACAAGCTGTTGTACACCTATTTTGCTAAAAATATTTAATGTATTTTTTTGTCCATGCAATGAAAGTCAGTGGGATCCAATGTTTTTTTTTTTTTTTTAGAATAAGTAAAATCCTACTGACAAATATTTTCTTTTGAGTTTTACAGAACATAGACAATTTATTTCTGGGTGAACTAACTTTTCAACATATTATCTGCTCAACAGCAGTTTGGAGTTACAGTACCGAACACATTTTGATGTTATTGTTTTGTGAAGTATTACCACCCTTGGTGTCTTCGATCTTTTCAGAGGTGACTTGTGGTATAATTTGTCACACAGCTATTGTCATCTACACTACACATGGTGACTTTCTTTCTGAGGCAGTGGGATGTTTTTTTTTTTTTGGAGTTCAAAAACTGTTAACTTGACATTCCATTGTTAAAATTGTTGGCCAACGTTGTCCATACGACTCCCATTTTGAGGAAAGTTGATTTAAATAAAACACTTTTGAAATGGTCAGCACCATGCATAGGCCCCAGTCAAACAATTAATGTTAAGGACTTTTTGATCTATTTGGAGGTCATTGATTTTACAGATAAAAACAGGCATTTAAATAGGGAATTACATGATTTTCATTTTAAGTTGATCATGTGAATATGCCATGTTGACTAACAGAAAGTGACTTCTGTGCTTCATACATTGCAACACTTTTGACAATAGACAATAGACTTTTTGCCCAAATTTCACTAATGTGATGGCTTATAAAGCAGCATAGTCTTGGTTGACCAAAGAAGTCTGAACAAAAGCCATCAACACTCATTGTGTCTATATCTATGTTGGTCTTTTCGGCAGGATTATTAGCACTGTGTGCAATGCTACTCTCAGGAATCCCCATGCACAGTTCTTAGAAAAATGTGGGAAAAACAGACCGAAACTAGCCATCAATTACTCGCACAATTGTGTTTTTCTCCTTAATGATTCAGGAGGGGGATTAGAGCAACCAGTCGGTCCTTTACCCAATTATAGCCCTGGCCTCTCCTGTACACTGTGATCCTTCCTTTGGAAGGCGTCCAGCGGCTTGCGTTCACTCTCTTTGATAAAGATGAATAAAGAAGGAAGTAGCAGGAGACAATGGGCTGTATCCTGTTATTTTAGTATCCTAATGAAAATGCCACTAAAGATCCCTTTTAATGTCAGATAAGAGGAAAAGATTGGAATTTAAATAAGTGAATTATGCTCCTCATTTATAGTCCACTTAATGATTTGTGTCTCTCTAGTATACCTGAAGCACAATGGCTCTGATTAGCACTGCCTCTACATGCATTCAGTCAGAGCCCCGTATTCACCGCGGCGGGGGGAAATGGAATATTTTTTACCTTGTTCACCTGTAGAGCTCACACTTGGTATGATAGGGGCTCATCGAGGCATTGCTTTCAGAAATTGGAATGATAATGAATAATCCCACCGGCTGTCGTGAAGCCCCATTAGTCGAAGCGAAGGCTTCTAATACAGACTGTCTTCCCAAAATCTATTTTTATTAGGAGCTTTTTGAAGTAGTCAGGCTCACACGCTGCAAACAGATAGGACATGTCTATCTCTGTGAAGTGAGTTTGAGCACAAATAGGAGGGGAGTCTTAAAAGATTCACTGAGACGATGCGATCTGAGGGCATTTCTTCCTTTTGTTCTTGAAGTGTGGCATACACAAGCAGATCTTTTATACTCTGAAACAATGAATGCAATGCATCTGACTGCATTCAAGTGCCAGAAGACTTTTTTTTTGGAAACTGAAGAGCTTTAATTTGCGTTGCAGTCATAAAGATGTTTCCTTCTCCATTTTACTAAAATTAAAAACTAACTTCAACCAAAAAAATGTGTGCATTTTAAAACCGTGAAATTGTTCATTTGAAACAATGAAACATGTTAATTTCACTTGAATATTAAAGCAAGTTCATTGCACTTAACAGAAAAAAGTTATGTGGTATTAAGACTAATATATGCTGCACGCTGTTTTATTTGAAAAGCAATAACTGCATGTGCCAAAGCAGTGATATAGTTGATAAAGTTTCTAATTTTAGTGGTTTAAAAATTTAAATGGTTTTTCTATGTAATATTAAGAAATACTTTTTTAAATTAACTCATATGAAATAAGTACTTTTTTAAACTTTAATGCTTCAAGGCCGTCAGTTTTCTAAAATAAAATGACTAATTTTTTACATAAAAATGTGAATACTAGTGCTTGGTTGTGCGACTCGCTTATGATGCTTGTGGTTGATTGCCTGGGCAGTGCTATGTGGTCCTGAGTGTTTTTTTATTATTATTACTGTGTTGCTATGCAGTTGCTAGGGTGTTCTGGGTTGTTGCTAGGTGGTTGATTACTGGTCCAAGTCACATTAGCCCACCTGCAAATCTCTGACGTTTTGCTTGTAAATGTGGCTCATTTCAAATTTGAGGGATTTTTTTCCCTGTTTTATTGTCTACCAGGAAAATATGAATCTGATCACTTAGAAAAATAATACCGCACATCTGCGCTAATTGGGGTATTTTTCATGCCCTGTACAACAAATGAGTTAAGTGCAAATGTTTAATGAGGTTTAGAATAAATAAGAATAAAGTTTTATTTATTTAAAGGTTTATTTAGAATTAAGGTTTAGAATAAGCACTAATTATTCTATAAAGTAGTACCAATGAAATGTCATCCACTGCATCTTGTAACCACATCATTTCCAACTAATTTTTATTTTAGCGATTCTAATTTCTGTGTGGGTTGGAGGTTAAAAGATTGGATTGGTTTTTAACCAGTTAAAAAGCTATACTAGGCTTGTGCAATGCAGGGCACTGCTTTAACTCCAGTGAGGCTCAACAGACAGAAAAGATGTCTTTAACCTTAGTTTATTTTAAAATGGACAGCTATACAGTATCGTAGTCCTCATCTACCAGATCTTTATTTAAATGCCACAGTGGCTCTTTAGCTTTTCATGAATGTCTATAAACCCTAATTAAGACCATCTTTACAGAATGTTCAACTCCCAAAGTCTAGTCAAAGGTCATGAGGGTTAGTCGTGAACTACCAGGATTTAAAGACTGATTTGAGTTAAGTTTGTTAAATCAGATATCCAGTTAGGTAGAATGTTGTTTGACGAACCAAACTGAGTTTCCTTCAGAGTCAGTGGTCTTGTGTGTTGAATTAGAATTAGATTTTCAAATCGATTTTAAATGCTTTTAAACTTTCGCAAGTCGTTTTGCAATGAAAAACAAGATACAGCCAAAACAAAGCAACTCTTTAAAAAAAAAACATAAAAAAACACCAATTGAAGATAAATGTAAAAAGCAGTCTACATGATAATACTCATAAAAAAATGCATGTCTGGAAGAGTAGGTCAGAACATTGTAAACAAGAACGACCCTGCATTTTGTTTTTCTATTTTCCACTTGCACTCATTTTTCATCTATAATGTATATCTTAGTTTAGATAAATCCTGCAGTCATTTGTTCAAATCCTGTATCCGTGCTTGTATGTATGAATGTGACTTAGCCAAAATGTTGTTTGACAAAGTGAACTTGTGTTGAATTAGATTTTCAAGTATATACTGATTTTATGTTTACATACTGTAAACACAGTGTGTGTGTGTGTGTGTGTGTGTGTGCGCGTGTGTGTGTGTGTGTGTAGTATACATATTGGGCTGGAATTGATTTCATTCACCAGAATTAGCAGTTTGGTTTATGAACAGTGGGCATCACAATGCCTAACTATTATTGGCTAACATTATTACTATGCAACAATTTTCCAGAAAGGGAAATTTCTTTTGGAGGAAAAGGAAGTTACTACATCTTGAGATTTGATTTTGGAATAATCATGCACCAATGAATCGTTCATTTCAAATTAAAAATGTGAACTTAATATAACAAGCGCAGAGAATAAGATGTTCTGATTCAGTGACTCAAGATAATAATTTGAACATCAGAATACAAAGTAATAATAAAAATCAGAGTTCAGATTTAAAAACATAAACCTGAAATGAAGTCACCCCAAAATCTACTGCTGCCTGTATTTTTATCTTACAAAGGGAAAGATTTAATGATAATTCTAACAAGCTTGTCCAATATCAGTTCTGTTATTCTATTTAGAGTCTGGTATGATTATCAGCTGCTTTTCATTTCCTGGTACAAAGCCCAGTCATGCTTCGGGACTTTGGTAACAAGAAATCATGTTGTGAAGTTGTACACCAATTAAAAAGGAATTCAGCGGATGCATTTTTTTCCTCCTAATTAAACTGAACTCTTGTAAATTATTGTGATGTACTTTCCATCCAAGTTACAGTAGCAGCCGCCATTAAGACAGATCTTATTCCTTGTAAAATTAATTTTCCTTTGTTCTCCGCTGTAAAATATGCCATAAATGACAAGCCTTACATGATATGCAGCCTCCAAAGAATTATTGATTCTCAAAGTGCTGTTCATATTTCTTTTGGCATTGCTGAGTGAAATGACAGATAATTAAGATGCTCCTAACAAACTGACACCTTTACTAATTTGTCATTTTTCCAGCAAAATTACATAAAACCCCCCAAGGACCATACCATAATGACAATTATGCCTTTGATGGACTACAGCAGTCGGTTGGGTTGTCAGACGTATATGTAGAGTTTGTAAATGACAGCTGCTAAACACAGATAAAGATTCCTAATGTTCTTCACGGATGAATTAACCACATAGCTGGGTGGTTCTCCACAAATTACTTGCTCGCTATTAAAAAAAACCCTCACTATTAATTATTCCACCCATATGTTTTCATGCCGCCTGTCTCTTTCTTTTGCATTCTTTCATTTGGCTGAGCAGAAGAGACCTGTCCAGACTACATAAATCTTCTGATAATATACCCGTCTGACTGTTTTGATTGAACTGCCACATAAAATATTACCCTGCCTGGGAGAGCTGTTGTTCACCTAAAGTGTTTTAGCCCCTCTTCACTGAGATTTCGACATTGAGTGGAGCTTTTCAGGTGTCAGTGGTTAGTGGTGAACCTCAAACTGTCTATGAAGAACTATGCCTGTAAGTGCAGGGGAAACAAGAACAAAAGTTCCATTGAAAAGATGAAATAAAAATGTTTTTATGCTTTGTTAAATGTTTTTTCAACCAGTTGGGATTTTTACAGTGCACTGTTAAACATATGCTCCTTTCAGTCATTGACTCTTAAAGTGCCCCTATGGGTAATGAAAGGATCTTTTTTGGTTTTGGGAGTCCCCAACAACAGGCTGACATGCATGCAAGGTCAAAAAACACTTTCATTTTCTTATAACATGCATTTATTTTTACCTTATTTGCTCAACGACTCCCAAACGATTCGCTCAACGATTCACTTTTCCAAACCCCTCCTTTGTGACGCTAATCTGCGGTGATTGGTCCGATTGGTCGATTTCATTTAAAGCAGTGTTTGTGTTTGTGAGCAGTGCTACTTTGTGTACAGCCATTACCGGGGAAACGGATATTTTTAATGCCTCAAAAGCGCCACCCAGTGGCAACAAGGGGCGGGCACAGTCAACATGAAACGGCTTAAGATTCGACTCGTTTCAATGATTCAGAGTTGACTCTTTCTTTTGAGAGACAATAACTTTATACACGGTGCACTTTCAGATTTAAAACTTTGCAGGATGTTTTCCTTCACTTAGAGCTGTGTTACACTTAAAAGGTCATTTTCAAAAATCCATAATAGGGCCACTTTAAGTAGGCTATAAATAATACGTCAATATAAAAAAGAATACTTCACTCAAAATATCATGTTATTATTATTACATATTCCTTCATGATTTTCTAAACCTGTATGCTATTACATTTTTTTCTGGGTAACAAAAAAGAAGAATTTTTAAAAGATCACATTGTGACATTCATAATGACCATGTGTGTGTTATTCTCTTAAAAGATAACGCCAAAAATTAATTCTGTTGTACTCTATATTTAGTGTCTTATAAAGTCACACAATAGCTTTTTGTGAGGAATAGACCAAGTAATTTAAGTCATTATTCTGTGAAAATCAATTCAAAAATACTCAGTGATGCTGAACGCCATTGGTTCTAACATCTGCCACAACCGAACATGACAGTTTGAATATGTGGAATAGAGAAACATTATCAGTAAATCATCACCTGTCAGTCTTTTCCTCATGGAAAGCTATCTAGATACTTGAAATGTAGCACACGAGTATGAACCAAATTTATGGTGCTTTAATAGTGATTTTTGTGCTTTCTGGAGCTCCTTAGAAATGTTTCTTTGTTGAGCACAGAACAAAATAAGAGCATACGGGTTTCGTACGACATGGGTGGGTAAATCATGACAGATTTTTTAGGGGTGAACTATGTCTTAAAAGAAATAACAATAAACACAGGTTGACAGAAATTTGGGAATGCAGTTTTCACAGGTCATGTTGGTAAGACTGTTGACATCATTTTCATTATGTCAAAATGAATTGAAACAAACTCTTCCATCTTCTGAGTATTGCACTTATTTCAAAGTTCTTTTGACGGCTCGGGTTGTTATTTTACCCAGAAGATTGGCAGCATTGCTTGAAAACGAGAAATATCAGGAAATGCAATATTTTTTAGTTTGTCCAATGTCTGTCACACAATGCGGTGTCTCAGAGTAATCCTGTTACAGTTTTCATTTTGAAGATTGCTCTGTGTGCGTGTGAGTACAATCACTGGCAAACCACAGGAAGGGTGTGCATGTGTGTGTGTGCGTCTGTGCGTCTGTGCGTGTGGATGTATACTTGGCTTAGAGCTGCAGATCAATTCACTGTTCCTCAGCAGGGACCAGGAGGGGACAAGAAGAAAGCCAGAGAGCGAAAGACCAAAAAAAGACTGTGGGCTTCTGAAGGAAGAAATGAAAGGAGCCAGAGCATTCTTAGAAGGTGGAGGTTCTCAAAGAGCCTTGCGCTCTCAGACAGAGGCTTCTTAGAAATGATGGGAGCAGAGAGGAGGGTCAAAAAAGGAGGCACGGCAGCCATAGCTACTGATCCATATAGAGAAGCCTGCTCACTAAGTTTATCTATCTGAAATCCACAATGCTTTCAAAAAAGCCAGAGTAATTAGCCCTTGCATTAGGCTGAACACCTTTGGAAAGTTCATGGGCCACAAAATGATCCCTTTAGCCCCAAGGGCCTGATTTTTATAGCAAATGTTTAATATTACAGAGGCAAGAACACTGTGTGTGAAATGAATCTTAAATCACGGTATGAGCAATTTTATATCACAAGCCATTGGAAAATGTCTGCTAAAAACACATTAGTTTAATACTATGCTATATTGATGCAGTTGGTAGCACTTTTGGGTCAGTTAGCTTAACTAGCAAGACTTTTTTCGGTCAACCAGCTATTGAAAAGCATGATCCACATGCTAGAACAGCATCTAACCAGCGTAAATCATCTTTTCAGCAGGACTGGTCTGCATGTTTGCAGATCTTGATTAATTATTTGGACAGTGTTTGTCTTTCATCATATTTTCAGTACTCTGCACATCTTCGTACTTTGATGTTTAGAATGAGTAAGTGGTTTGCAGACTTTTGGGAAAGACAGATTAAATGTTTCCACTCGGCAGGAAACATTATAATCCCCTCCAGCATTTCTCATGCTCCCAGCTGATGCAAAATTATGAATATATAACTGTTTCAAAGTGATGGATTGGACGGTGCTTTTGCTTCAGGACCCAGATTTTACATTGGGCATCAAGTGGTGGCTCAACCTAAATAGGTTTTTGTGCCTTTTTTTAAATTGACAAATTATTGTACATAATATTTTTTAAATTAAACATCTTATGCAAATTATATTTTACATAAACAATGCATTACTGTTCAAAAGTTTGGGGTCATAATTATTATTATTATTTTTTAAATGTTCTTGAAATAAGTCTCTCATAGTCTCTTTCTTATTTGCTCAAAAATACAGAAAAAGTAATATTGTTAAATATTATAACAAATTAAAATAACTATTTTCTATTTTTATATACCTAAATTAAATTAAAATATCACTTATACTTTATCATTCCAATATGCTGATTTGGTGCTCAAGTAACATTTCTATTATCAGTGCTGAAAACAGTTCTTTGATGGATGGAAAATTGCATGAATAGAAATCAATATAAATGAATTTACTGACACTTTTGATCAATTTAATGCATCCTTGCTCAATAAGTGTGTTAATTTAAAAAATACTGACCTCTAACCTTTGAGCAGTAGTGTATTTTTTCTTAAATAATGTAAAAAATAAGTCTATTGTATTTGCTTTGCTTACTGCACATGTGTACAGTTAGTTGAATTGTTTTAATTTTATTTAGCTTGTAGCATTTGTTTCCCCAGATGGCTCATTTTTAGGTCATGATCCACTGTGAACTACTGATTTATGGCATATGGTGAGAAGTGGTAGGCCTTCCTTTTGTGGCAGACTGTACTAAAACCCATTTTATTAACATCACTTTGTCTTCATTTAATTCAGAACTTGCAAGTGATTTCCACAATAGATTTTCACTTTTACCATTCACCAACAAATGAAAGGCTCACTTTGGTGGCACCGCCTTCTCTTCTACCATCTGGAGGGAAATTTTATTAAAGCTGATGGTGATGACTAATGAAAGCTCTTAGACTAAATGAAATAAGCAGGCTTGAGAGGCTGAGGTTTGGAGCCTCTGCCCGCCTACAGCTGCATGCTCATTCCTGATCAGTGGAGCTTGCGTCCCTGCTTTATCGTAATGTCAAAATCAAGATATTTTAGATCAGCTTGTAGAGTATGGTTCTAACACTAAGTTTGTGGCTTTTGATTCATTGCTTTGAAAAATATTGGAATCTGTCTTCTGTTAGTGTTTCACTTGGACTTTAAGGAGGTTTGTTTTCCAACTGTGATGTCTCAGTAGTAATGGTATTAGAAGTATCAACAAGCAGCTGTGATAGAGACAGGAACGAGTCTTGTGTGACTATTTGTAGCTTTGCCCATTAGCTCCCCATCAGCTAATTACTGAGCCATGTTTCGATCATTCATTTCCCGCAGTGAGATCCTGAACTCAATCTCTTGCTGTTTTGTTTGCAATGGATCCAATCTAGATATTTGAACCTCTCCTAGAGAGTCATTGTTTTTATTTTGAGCAACCTCGTCATACTAAAAACATCCTGTCTAGAAGCAGTGAAGATCCACCCAGGCTTTCATAGGGGTTTATCACAGAACTGCATATAAAAATCAGAGTAACCTCGCACCATTTACTTCTCCGCAATTTTTCATCTGCACCGGTGATCCATTACCTCCTCTAGCTCTCTACGGTAAGTGACCATTTATAATTGAATTAACTGGTTCTTCTCAGTTCCATTCCGTTTTCGTATACCATAGAATAATTCAAGCTAATCTAAAATCAATTTGAAGTCATTTACAGTTTTAATATTTTGTTTGACTGCACTTAATGATCATTCTGTTTAAAAAAAAAAATTTTTGTGTTCACTTTGTCAATTTTAATATGTGCCTTTCAGTAAGGTCCCATTTATACCTAATGTTAGCATCGGCCAGACTATTTAACGAATGTAAACAAGATTCAACGATCAGGTATATACAAAAGAGGCAATGCATTGTTTTTTTGTTTTTTTTTAGTTTTGTTGTCTCGTGAGTTTTCTCATGATATTAACATAAAATAATGTTATTTGTATTCTGCTCACAATTTCTCTGGTAAACTATTTAAACACCATCTGGTAAAATATTCTATAAGCATGTGGACCTTTCAACTTAAAATTACTCAAATAATTAATTATTATTAGTAATATTAATATAATTGTTAATAAATTAATGCTAAAAAATGCATAAAATCAAGAAATCATATTTATTTTCTCTTTTTTTAACCTCTCAATAACTATTGTTTCTGTTTGTTTGACAGTTTCTTTTTTTAACGATTAAAAACAAGCAGCTTTGTCAAAATTATGAAATGATGGAGGAAAGATATGTAAATTGTGTTAAATTTTTTTTAAGAACATTTAATTAACAAAATTATGAAGTCTAGATAATGAAGTCTAGATTTCAAGAAGAAAATTTTTGATATGCTGACAATTGAGTAAAGAAAAAAAGTTAAATCTTAACAATGTGTCAAGTCATGGTCACAATAAAACAAGAAATTAACACATGGTCTCTTGGCGCTTACATATGGTTACATTGTATTTGTTGTGTAAACACTATTGTGTCCTGATGCATCTCAGTCAACAGCGAAGTCACGTAACATGAAATCATTGTTCCAAAACAAAGGTTTTAAGCCTTGCCTTCTAGTTACAGCTTTAAAGGAATATTCCAGGTAAACAGCAATATAAAGTATGTAGAATGGTGAGACAACTGAAGAAAATTTGGACTTGTTCCTTGGTTTTAAATGACAGTAAAAAGACATTGTACAGGCATCAGTGGGTCTTAATACTTGGAATATCCACTGTAAGCCAAACATTGATGGGAAAGTATAAAACATTTTTTATTTTTTTTAGAGACTATTTTCCTTGACGAAATCTGCAAACAAGTGGTCAGTCGTAATTTCGTCGTGACTGACCCCTTGTGATTGGATCCCTAAAACTAGACACTAAATCAATCAAACGCTAGAATTAGAATTTAGTCAATAGATGAATGTGGCAGTATGTTTCTTCAGGTTTTCCATTCAAAGTGACAACTCTCGGGAAACCTCCCGGCAATAAAAGCCCATCCAGCCACTAGAGCCAGAGGTGAGATGCCCATTCGCACACATACAGACTCAAGAACTGCCATATAATGTTTTAGAAGCGTGCACAGGATGTAGAAGTACCTGTATTGTTGTGATTGTCAGTGTCCACCTGTGATAAAACCTCACTCCAAGATTGAAACGCCAGACTAAGACACATCCATTAGCTCCAGACTGAAGCATCACTTCATACTGCTTTGTCACATCTAATAGCCCATAGGTTACTCTCTCTGGAGATGACCTGCATGGAGCATTTATTTATTGGTGCCTCAAGCTATTTATCCCAAAAACATCAATGGTACAACTTCCAGATTCTTGGGAGGATTGATTGCAAGAGCACTGTGGTGGCGTATAGGGTCCACATTACAAGATATTTCTTAGCATTGTTTGTTTGCTGCTACCGATTTATTGATAGTGAAAGCTATTTTATGTGCGTGTATGTTTGTTTGTGTTGAAGTGATTTAGACAGGGTTCCTGATTGAATCCAGTCTGGCCCTTCGCGTTCTGGTGACCCCAGGCTGACAGAAGGGGTTCTAATTCCCCCGTGGACGCGAATGCCCCGGTCCACCTCCAGCTGATGGGATCAGGACTGCGGTGGTGTCTTATTAATAACACACAGAACCTGGACTGTCAGGGTGGCGCTAAATCCGTTATTGCTTCTCACCTTCAGCGCCCTTAGATAATTAGCTATAAACAATCAGATAAGTTACGAGACACGTGTGTGTTACTTGAAGCAGAACATTGACAGAAACAAGGAAGCAATTGCGTTCAACAAGGAGTACATGATTGTTTTTTGAAATAGCAATTTAGACAGAATGAGTCTGCTTATATTTAAATGAAGATCCAGGCCAGTTTGGTGCTAAACTTTAATGTGACCATCATTTTTTGGTGAAGCTGGTTGACTAAGCATGTCTTGCTGGTTAACCTAGTTAATGATCTTGGTGGGGTGGTTGCATCAGTCTTTTTGGGATCGGGATGTAAATTTAACACTAGAGACTTATAGAGTTTGTAACTAACTGTTATTAATTTGGTTGCTTCTTTTGTTAAGGTATAGTCCACCCAGAAATAAAAATTGTAATCATTTATTCACCCTCGTGTATTTCCAAACTTGTATGCATTTCTTTCATTTGTGGAACACAAAATAAAATATTTCGAAGAATTTTGGTAACTCAACAATTCCGATTTCCTTTGACTTGAAGTGTATGAGCAAAAATTACAATGAAAGTCATTGGGAACCAAAACTGTTTGATTATCAACTTTCTTCAAAATATGAGTAAATTATGACAGAATTTACATTTTTGCCTTTAAGGCAACGCTTATAATAGGTTGTAAGTAAATAGTCAAATGGTATGACCTTTATTATCATAATTTGAGAGTGGAGTTGATTAATATGACCTTAATGTAATCAATAAGAAGCCTCCAATGTTGCAAACAGCAGTTCATTATATCTTGTGGTTGATGTTTTACAGTTCTTTGGCCTTTCCATTGAATTACAATACATAAATAATCGTGAAATAACATGATTAGTATATTTACATATGTAAACTAATACAACACACTATTAGAATTGGCATTCTAATTTATATTTTTACTTTTTTGTGTGTGTGTGTGTGTGTGTGTGTGTGTGTGTGTGTGTGTGTGTGTTGAATCCCGTGGGTAGTGAGACTAGGTGGTTCACAATGTACTCCTATATTTTGATTATAATTGGAGTTATGTTTCAATGAGTTTAATGGTGCTAAGTCATTTAGTAGTGCATAAATTGTAACTTAGTTCCCATTTTTGCCACAACTGAGCTATGATTTTGAGCATTGCTGTTGTGTACAGTATGTTGTTGTATACTTGTGAGGTCTGTTGTGTCCTGGTGTGTGACTGTACTCTACTCTAATGGACATTGTATCAATGCCCTGTTGGCTAGGTCTCTTTTAAAGTCACTTGCGATCAATTTAATTATCAATTAAATTGTCCAGGATCGCTGTCAGGGTTTGTTTAGTTTCTGACTGTTATTGTGATAGCAATTAAATTGAGTAAATTGTCAACACTGATGCTGTAGAAATGGGTTCAGTTCCTGCAGAATGCCACTTTACACTAACAGGCTCATGTAGTAATGGGTTTTGCTACTTTAAATGAACTTTAAGCAAGTTACAACAACCAAAGGCATGAAAGGGCCAGAGAGATTGTGTGAAATTTATGGCACTTTCAACAGAGCAGCAGCATAGAATAAACATTCTTCTTTAATCAAGGTTTATAACAGACCACTAAAAGCTTTTGTCTCTTTTATCTTTTAGCTCTGTTTTGTCCTCTAAGCTGTGAAATGGTCTCATCTTACTCTCTGTACCGCAGCCATCAGTTTTTGACCTCTTGACCCAAGTCACTTTGCTAAGGAGTTGCACTTTATTAATAGATACACCGGTGTGGAGCAAAGGATGGCACTTTTGTGCAAGCACATCAGAAGTCCCAGCCCTGGCTTTTATGCTGACGCACATCCTGTCCATCATTTCATTGTCCCTGGAAAAAGCTGCAGATGTTTCTCTGCCCCCTGAACTCTGACTCTAGAGGTCACCACTCCTGCACTATTATCATCTTGTGATTTATAACACCCTTCCAGCATCCAATCATGCAGTTCACTACATGCTCTTAAAGGGACAGTTCACCCAAAAATGTAAATTCTGTCATTGTTTGCTCATTTGTGTCATGCCTAACCTGACTGACTTTCGTCTGTACACAAAACTAGAGATTTTGAAAGAATGTAGTATTACAATAAACTTTCATGCTTCAGAAAGAATGCGAAAGCACCATAAAACTATAGTTTTGTTGTTCCCCTTGCAAATTTATTGTATGACTTTAGACTACATTGAAATATAATGCATGATTATTACAGACCATTTTATGATACTTTTAGAGTTCTTTTTGTCATTCACTTAAATCACATTTATTATATTGCTCAGGATATGCTTCAGAAATTCACCTTTTGAAGAAAATAAGTCATTAGTGTGAGTAAATGACTTTTAAATGAATTTTGAATACATTTTCATTTTTGAGTTAACTGTTCCTTTAAATATAGGTGGAAATTACAGCAATATCCTTTTATATTCCTGCAGGCGTTTAATGCATTATGTAAATGATTTTTTGAAAGACTTCCAACACACTCAGGGGAATACAGTCACACAATTTTACGGCTAATTTTTGTGGTGGAATGGAAAGGCCGCCCCCTCATCCCACCCAGCGAGTTAATGTCTGTGTGCGTATAAGAAGGAACTATGTTTCCTTGCATCAATGATTCTGTCCTTTTTTGCTCATTATTTTATTTCTTTTATTATAGTTTTAGAAGTCCTAGCTGTCGGAGCTGTAGCCGGGTGGTTAGCGCATGAGCTGGCTCATGCTGTTTCCTGATCCCATTTTCCAAAATCTTGTCATCTGTCCAAAAGAGAGTCCAAAAGGCCAAAAAAAAGGAAATATTATCTACTCCTTATCTCACAAACACGGTTTGTTCAGCTCTAATGGCTTAATAGTGCCAGCAAGACATTGAGACAACATCACAGTCAATTTTTGCAGAAAAAAATGGTTTTCTTTATCAGTGTTTTTGTCAGGTTTTCCATTTTAATTAATTAAACACCGTTAAAACTCTCTTATGTAAAACCGCATGTATTAGTTAGACTCGTTTCAGAGACCATACATTGCGCACAATCATTTATGTAACCTCTTATTTGTACATTTTTATTATTTTAATCATTTTTATTCTCGATTGTTATTTCGTATGCATCTATTATTATTATTATAATTTTAATAATTCCCTTTTTATGTAAATTACGTTGAATTACCTTTGTGTATGAAATGTGCTATATAAATATATATATATACATTTTTACAACTGTACTGCAAAAATTGTTTTCAGCATTGATAATATATTTATTCAGCACCAAATCAGGATATTAGAATGATTTCTGAAGGACCATGTGACACTGAAGACTGGAGCAATGGCTTCTGAAAATTCAGCTTTTCCATCACAAAATATATTAATTTTCAAAATATATTAAAATAGAAAAAAAATATTTTAAATTGTAAAAATATTGCACAATATTATTTTTGTGTATTTTTAATCAAATAAATTATTGGTTCTTGTGTTTCAGTCTAAAGTTAGTGGGTTTATGTTCAAGAATAAAACAATGGATGTTGCTACTGAAGAACAAGACAAAAATGTTTATTTAAAAAAAAAAAATGTATTGTAGTACATGTACAGTATACAGCAGATGTGAGTTGATTTCTGGAGAGGAGGTGACTTGACATCTCACCTATCACATTGCTCAAGCTTTGAAATCATTGGTTCAGTTCCAGACCTCTTTCAGCCTATTGAATACTGAACCGATGAATCACCATCTAACATAACATACCTTGAACTACAAAGAGTTGACGTGAGCTCCGTATGCAATCTGATCGTGTCAGTGAGCACAGAGAGTTGAGATGATGTGTATCCCAAGGCTATCTGTGATAGACACATACAGTATTACACGCTGGTGGGCAATTGGAGAAAGGTGCGTTACTGGATACGGCTGGACGTGGCTAGACTGTGAGGACATGATATAGGCTGACACAAGTTCAGATGGAGGATGGCCCTTTTGCCGCCTTCTCAGATTGGGTTTGACCACCCACACGGATCTCCAGCGTGGGTAGCCAGAGCGAAAGAAACCAGGATTGATTGTACAAGGGGGTATGTAAAGGTTCTACACCTGGTTTATGTATTTTATTTGTGCAGACATTCAGTTATATTTTACTAACCCTCATGTTCCAAACCCTCTATCATTTTACTTTGAATTTTTGGTCCCACTTTATATTGTGTCCCTAATACCTGTGTACTTACATAGTAACTAGATGTGTAGTATGTAACCACAGTGTAAGTACACATTGGTACATAGTATTTACAGCTCTAATATTTCTGTAACTACACACTTACAACAACCCTCAAAATGGTATGTGTAAGTACAAATGTGTAACAGGACATTGGTAACAACACTTTTCTTCACTTCATTAAGTACTCGTGTAACAGGAATTATATAACTACATTTTGTAACAACAGTATGTATAAGAGTAATTGGAACAATTTGATCCAGGGGGTTGAAACGGGTAGGTTTAGGGATATGTAAAGTGGGAGGAGTTGGATCTCGAGTTGGTGGACTTGGTGCTCCACTGTAATACCAGTGTACTTGCATGGTAACTCCTCAGGAACTGTCCACTTAATATGAAGTGTAACATTCTGGACACCAACCACAATTTATATGTAAAGCCTAACTAACTGGCCGCTGCTGTGTAACATAATTACATGGTAAATTTGTAGGAATTGTCTACTTAATATAAAGTGTAACACTTTCTTTACAAAAAAGTGCTGTTAGTCCTGTTACACATTTGTATTTACGCATACCATTCAGTGGGTTGTTACATCTGTGTAGTCACACAAACATTAAAGCTGTAGATACTATGTACCAATGTGTACTTACACTGTGGTTACATACTATGTACACTTCTACAGTAGTTACTATGTAAGTACACAGGTATTAGGGACACAATATAAAGTGGGACCAAATTTTTTCCTAACCAACCTTTGCTAGCGATGTGCACTAGCAAAGGCATTTTGCGTTTTTTATTTCTGTTGTGTTTTGGTGAGTAGGTCTGCCCACATTAAAATCTCATTGGCCCAAAACAATGCCATAAAAGATAATGTATAATGCATAATGTGTCATGTCATGTAGCTTTCGTTTTTCAATTGTTGTGCTGTTGCGTAGCACCTGGTTACAAAATAATATCCCTCTGAACTTTAGACTAGAATATCAACCAATAAACACTGTTTTGGAAGCTTATTTGGTGAAAAATTGTCCTAATTTGCTTTCCCTGTGAAAGTAAAGATTACTTTTAGCCTGTAGCTCAGTGTGATTATGTGAGTGAACTTCCTGCCGTGCAGTGACTACTTTTGTAAATTGAGGTGAATGCTGTGCATTAGATTGGGTTCTGTGATCTTCTGGCCTGCGCTCCATCTGAAAGCTGAAGAGATTGTCACCACAGACTGTACTAAATCACATTCGTAACCTAATGCACGTCAAATGCAGAAGACCTCCTATGAACAGGCTTGATTTCACCCTTGAGAGGCGATCGGTACCCCGTAATTGCTTAACTTAATGTAAGGCACTTCTTTTCTTAATCAACATCTCTCCATGACCCTTCCATCAAGCAGCAAACTAACAAAACCTGGCGAATCAAAGTCTATTGTGTCTTTCCTTAATCCTTATAAAATAAACTTGATAAACATATTTTTGCATTCAGTCATCGCTGGAGTTTGAAATTAAATGCTGGCACTTGCAATCAAGCTGTGCTTTTAATGGAGTTTTTGGTGCGCTGAGGACTGTTGAGGTTTTGCTCTTTTCAGGCTCTTTTGAAGAGGCACTTCAGGGAGGAAATGGCTGAGCTGATCACGACCAGCGTCGCTTCGCTGCTCTCCTCAGCTTGTGCAGATTACACTCTCACTCTGCTAGACACCACTAGCCCAATTGGCCCTCACCAAATAGAACTGTCTCACAGCTATGACAAATGATGTGTATTGTGTATATGCGTGTGTGTGTATGTGACTTCGTATCTGGAGCCACAACAACGAAAAAGAACCACTCAGCTGAATGGTCAAGACCCTTGTTAGAACTTGGATGGAGCTCTCACGTAAAGTTGCGAACTCCGCATTCTGCCATTGTTGCAACCTAATTTTGTCATGCGCACATTGACACACGGCCAACAAGCTTTAGTGCGTTGTTTCTGAAGTACTACTCCTACACATGTAGAAGCTCAGAGATTCGGTCAAAAAAGCTGATATGCTCTCCAAACACCTACCTACGCTCTCGACAGTAGCTCGGCTCTTTGTGCGAGTATCGCAGATAAGTGTGAAATTGCATCGTTACAGATGCCAACCTGCCTCGAAGCCATGAAAACTCTTTCTGATGTGTCCTTTTCCATGAATGGAGCTTTGATACGTTATCAGATACATTCCAGGACACGCCTGAAGTATCGGTCTATCGACCGAGTCTGATTATCCTTTCTGTGCCGTTCGTAAGGCTAGTCAGGAGGATGGCCTCCTGGCGATTTACCGGGCACGCTCATGCGTGAGACGAGCGACTTCGCTCTGTGATTGCCGTGACCCGCCCCTCACCCTCGTACCAAAAGGGTCCTTTATGAAGCTCTTTTCCATTTCGCCCTGAATTCAGTCATTCCTCCATTAACCGTGCAGACCTCCATTCCCCTGCCTTCAGGGCCCCCTTTGTCCTTCTAATGGCTCTGGTAGGGCATACTGGAGCAGGCATTAAAGAGATTTGGTGTGACTTAGGCTTTGAAGAATTAGACATGCTCAATGTAACCCTGACTGACCTGAGCCTAGATCTGGGGCATGGGGTGAACTGAGCTACAGTTTTTGAAGCTGAGCTGATGTTTAGCCTTTTTAGGCCCTGTTTACATCAGGGGCATTCCCTTCCTTTCACGTGAGAGGAGGCGATGCGTCCATCACAATATGATTGGATATGAGTGATTATGATTGGTTCATGCCATAAATCCCGCCTCCTCATTACAAAACACCACTGCACACCACTGGTTTACATCTAGTATTAAGATGTGCTTTTATCGATCACAGGTGGACAACGGGAAATACAGGTGTAAATGGTGTCTGAAACATTTTGAGCTTGTCCACTTTCGACCACTTCCAGACGAAAACGCATTCAAACAGCCACAAAATCCGCTTCCTCTCTGCCTACTAACCTAATTCTTAAACGTTATGGGATGTGTTGTTGACGCACACTACCCAGATGGGATTTAAACTTTGCCATCGGAAATCATAATGTTTGAAACGTCACAAAAAGCACAGTGTTTTCTTACCAGTCTAATTGTAACACAACCCACGGCGATCTGCATAGTTTTGTGGCTATCAGAGTACAAATGCAAGCTGCTGCTCTCTGTATCATTCTCCATGGTCTCCTTTTGCATTCTCATGTAAACTGTGTGAGCTTATTTTGCAGTATTAGATCAAAAGATCAGAAAAAGGCCATAAATACACCATAAACCCTGCCCTCAAAGGCATCATGAAAGTGTACGAAAGATTAAAAACCAAGTGTAAATGGAAATGTATCTCCCTTGTCTACCTTTGATCCAATCATCCAAATGCATACCAGGTGGAACAGGGTTTTAGAGATGGCATTATATGTGATTTGACTCCACTGAATCCCCAAAAGAGGTTTTATTGAACACTTCCACAAACATATTAAGCATTTAAACTGTGAATGTTTTTTCATTTGTTTTCCATTTTCCTTCAATTGGACCTTAAAAATGATGTAAAGAGAAAATGACAAGTGTGAAACACTTACAATTGCATTTGTCTTCCCAGAAACCCATTTAATTTAGAGACAATGAGCTGACGGTGTGCCATTTACTTTGCAGATCTCCTTTTGTATATTTATTCTAATTGAGAAACAGGTGTTTCTTAACCCTCCGCTGCAAATGAGACCTCCCAGGATCTGAGCTGGTGGGTGCCTAAATAGCTTTATGTGCTCTACTGGCCCTCATCAGCATTCCTGCGGTGTTGGAGCTAATGACAAGGCAACCTCGGCATAATGTGCCACCTAAATGACTGATTTCTCATACATTTAGTATTTATGAGGACTTATGAGTGCACACAAGTTGCTAAACCTGGAGAATATTATAAGAGGTAATCAACTTTGCCTGGACTAGCAGAAATTACTGGAGGAGACATGAGACATGGCTTCACCTAATTTACTGCTAACATTTCGATTTTTTTTTTATCCCCATCTGTTGTAAATATTTACATGAAGTACCTAGCAGGACTGGGACAAGTGTTTAGTTGTTTATGGGTGCTAAACAATGTTGCTACTTGCTGCATCAGTATAGAATTTGAATAATGTGATTAATATAGTTAAATAACTAGTATATAATAAATTTATATAATTGTAATGCATTGTTACATTGAAACAATACAATTAATAAATGCATATATGTTAATGTGATTAATACACAGTGCATTCAGTATGTGTATATATTTTACAATAATTTGAATGTGGCCTATCCCATCAAAATATAGAGTCAAAACTATCTATTTTAGCTTTCAATTTATAAACAAAAGAAGAAAACAATCAAATGACATGACATGCATTGCATTTTTAAATTATTTATTTTTCTGGATCATGAAATATAGCACATGGTTTTTAAAATGTAAACAGTTTTTTTGTTGAATTTCGAGTTAGGAAGTGCAGAAAGTTGTGTGATTAGGCTATGGGAGGCCTCGTGCTGTGAGGAGAGGTTTTAGCACAGGGGTGGTTGAGCATTTACTGCTGCCAAAGCCGTATGACTTACAGCCAGAGAGATCAACGCAGTTGGCAGCCCAACAGCCCGTGCAATGTGGAAGACTCTCCTTTTAAGTTTGACTTTTGGAGGGATCGATATGTACTTATTGGATACATTTTTGGAAGAATATGACCCAGCTAACCAAGCTTATGACCCACTCACAGGCCAAAAGATGGTGCAATAGGAGCTCTGTGCTGACAGGGGGAAGAGTGGAAAGAAAGTAATTCATATATTTTTTTTATTTGGGACCAAGGGAAGGGAATGCTGGAATGCACTAGCCTATGTCCTTTTTATTGCTCTGCTTAGAGACTTGTTGCATCACAGTGATTTTACATGATTTAAAGTCTTGTTTCCAGGTTCATTCGGCATTCTTTCTGCCATAGACTGATGTCATCCAATTATTTGTCAGTACACATGAAAGATAATGGCATGAATGATTCTTAGGAAGCACAACAATACCAGTAACAGCCATTATATTTAATTCAATGTTTTTTACATCAAAATCCGCAATAAAAACAAGTAATCCACAAACCGTGCTTTGTGTGATGCAAGTAGCATTAATATTTCCATCTGTAGTCCCCTCAATGAAAAAGAATACAGAGAAATATCCATTTTTTTTATTATTATTATTATTTCAGAACAAATGGGAAATGACAATGAATTTAAACTCTAGCCCCCGCACATACTATCAGCACAGAAAACTTTCCTTCATTAGCAAAAGTTTTTTTTTTTTTTTTTTTTATTTATCATGTTTAATATTTTTAGATGAATATATTAATTACATTTAATGTACATACATACACACATGCATATACATACATTATTGTTTGGGATCGGTGGGATTTTTAAAATGTTTTCAAAGGAAGCCTAGCTGCATTTATTTGTTCAAAAATGCAGTAAAATCGCTAATATTGCAAAATATTATTACATTTACTGCAGCCATTACTCCAGTCTTCAGTGTCACATGATCCTTCAGAATTGATTTTGTGCTCAAAAATATTTTTTATATCGTCAGTGTTGAAAATGGTTGCGCTGCTTAATATTTTTTGAAAATTGATACAAATTTGTTTTTCAGGATTCTTTAAAGAATAAAAAATTCAAAACGGGATAAATATAGGGTTTTTTTTTACATCACAAATTACTTTCCTGACACTTTTGATCAACTTCATGCATGGATTTTTTTTTTTTAAATCTTACTGACCCCAAACATTTTAATGGTAATACATTTATAATATTTAAATTGACGATTTAATAATTGATGATGGGTTTTCATAGGTTTGGTCTGGAGCAACAGCTCAGCGTTACTACTCTGCGTGTGCTCAGAGCTGATTATGTTCTGTTGTTCATCTTACTGTCAGATGGGCAGCCCAGGAGGCACATGAGAAACTGCTGTTGACGTCTAATAATCTGCCTCCATCCAGTCACCAGACTCAGTGCGATTCCCTCTCGCTGACAGATCTTGATGGCCCTGTCTGACATCACTGTCATTTGATGAGGTGTTAAATGAAGAAGCGGTGCTCATTAGGAGAGATCGTGTTTGCTCTTTGGCTATACCTGCTCTCTTGTCTCACAAGGGGCCTGTCTTGCCTGTAAGGTGGCGAACAAACCTGCGCCGTCTTTCGCAATTGTCCGACAGCGTTAACGACATGTTCATTAGTCGGGTCTGTTTCCATGGAAATATGCAGGGTAGCCTGCTAGGCACATGTTATCCTGGCTGATCTGGGTGCTATTGACAGAAGCACTGCGTGTGCATTCATTAGTCTAATCAAGGGAAGTTCCTTAAGCCGAGTGCACACGGTCTACAGATAATTGACCATCCACTCAGATTGACCACTACTCCTGTGAAATCTAGCGAAGTGTCCCAGATGGGTATTTTATTTTCCCACGCGCTAAAATAGCTAGACGGCCATAAAGTGCAATGGGCCATTTTGCAAGTATCCCATAGGGAAGGAGTCTTGAGTGCTTTCTTTGGCTTGATCTTTCTTCTACCACTTTGGTGAGCACACCGCATTCAGAAGCGCTGCCAGCTCTGCCCACTCTCTAAGGCCAGTTTAGAAGTGCCACCAGCTGTTTTGAGCCTTAATTTGTTAGCGTAGGTGGCGCTTGTGCTTGGGCACGTCTGTGTGTAGATCCTTAACGCCTTCGCTATTTGGCATTGGGACTAATTAGCTCACAGCTGTTGACTCACTGTTGGGATACAAGTTGTTAACAACTGCTTTTGAACTTCACATGTGCTTGCTTGCGTGTGTGGATTTGCTTTTTATGTGTTGTTTTTTTCCTTGTCTCTTGGGCTTAATGCAGCTGGTTCAGACTGACCTCTTTCCCATCACAGCAGCACTTCAGCAACCAGCTGAGTAAAGCACACATCCCCATCCACAAATTTCAGATCCCAAGCCAGAAGTGTGTAGTGTGTACATGACCTCCATGAATAGATGTCTCTTCATAAATTGGTGTTGCTCTAGCATAATGGGAGATGAACATATTCTTGATTCTGTCGAAATGAAGGATGCACTTTTTCTAGTTTATTTTAATGGCAACAAAGTTTTTCCTCCTCCTGACGTTTAGAAATGATAGTATCCATTCTTCTTTCTTATTACTTTACTGAATAACACAAATAGCCATCACTGTTTTTGAGAATGAATTAAGTGCGATTTTGTGAATTTTGACTAAATATTGTGTAAAAATGCTAATAAATGGTCATTTTTTTGTTATATTAATTCAGTATATTTATTCTTAATTAAGAAATATTATCTATCTCTCATTATCTCAAAATTATTAACAATTTATCTGCTCTACCAACATCAGCATTAAAAAACCTGCATGGTTGAAGTTTTTTCTTTATCAAGGAATATTATTTATGATATTTCCCCATTACGTTACCTCTTCTGAATGTTAGTATGTACGTTTTTTTTTTTTTTTTTTTTAATTTTGAGTAAATATTGTGTTCAAAATATTACTACCAAAAATTGGTGAATGTAATGTTTTGAAATATCAATTCAGTATATTTTTTTCTAATTAAGGAATATTATCTTAGTCCTAATTAAATTATTTATAATTCATCTGCTCCATAGACATCAACATTTGCCCACATTGATCGACCACTGATCTACATAATAAATCAAGCTCTTTTATTTTAAAAACATTTATTCGTCAAGAGATGATTATGATATTACCCTGTTATGTCTTTCTGAGCATACACATTTGAAATATTAACATAAGGTCAAGTAGTCATTTTCCCATCAAAGGTTCTGTCCTGTTTCTCATTTCTCCTGCATACTAACTAGGCTAAAACACTTCTATTACACATGCGCCAATCCACCCACCCAGTCATACTTTATTACATAACCCCTAATGAGCAGTCTTGACCCAAGTGCTACAGGATGCAAAAACGGATGTGTGTATTTTCTGTAGCGTTTGCATTCTAGATAGTTGCCTTTGCACTTGCACATGCTCTGCTAAGATTTTGACCAACTTGACAAGAATTTAGTTCACTCTGTTGTGATCTTTTCCAGTCTAGAGATGGTATGTGTTGTGAATAGTCCTGTCTCATGCAGATGGTTGACTGTATAGCAAGCCAGTTGCCACTTTCATTTGCCTAATTAGTTACCCGCTGTTGCGAGAGGGATAATTGAGAAGGCATCATGGTAATTTGCAACATAACCAAGCTAATAATTTATTATTGATTGCCTCATCCAATGGTGAAACTGTAAATTAGCCCCTGGTGCATCTCAGTGGACTGCATGAATTCACTCTTGTTTTTTTAAATACTCAAATAATATTATGTGCCACAAGATTAACTTTGGCGCTGCATGAAAGATGGTGATGTGCTGCAGGTTTCTCTCTGGCTATGAACTCCATATATCAGGTCTACAGTGAAATAGCATTAATGTTGGTGGTGTACAACTTTTAACCACATTTGTCCACAGCATGCTGGTGTGCTGATGTCCCTGAAAGGGCTTCTTAACTAGTTTACCACAAAGTTTTAGCAGGTCAAACCAAGGGGTCAAAGGTTTGCTGGTTAGTCCAGTTAGCCCCTGCTGGTAGATGCTGTAACTACAAGATGCTGGTTTTGCAAAGTATCTTTTAGCCATTCAGTAGTTGCTGTGAGGTTAAGGATGACTTTTTTTTTACAATCAACATTAAAATAGTAAATATATGTAAATCTAAAATATTAAATATAAATCGGTATAATGGTATAATGTAATTTTTACTTTTGATTTGTTTTGTTTAAAACATGCCATTTACACTATGTTCGCTTATTTGTTTTTTGTTTTGGTTTGTTCTGTTCGGTGTGTATACAGTATGCAGATGATTTATTGTGGCAACCCTTAACAGGAGCAGCCAAAACTGACAATAGGCTTATATTATATTATATTGCATTAGGTGTGATATGGATATAGATATAGATTAAATTCACCTTTCCTTCTGAATTTGTTACCATAAGGAAAATTGGGCTTATTTTTGCTATTGGGTTCCTTAAGGATAGTAGATTCCAGCTTTGGGCAATGTGGGTGTTCAATTAAACCTTGGTCTCCTAGGTCCATAAGCTTGCTCGCTGAAGTGTGACACATTATGACTTGATGTTAGCATATGACGCGGTGTGTGAGGAGATTGACGGGCAGCTGAATGCGGTGATTGAGGTAACTGCTATGTGTTGTAATATGACTGCACTGGAGCTGCTCTGAATAGAGATAGAGATGTCATGCCTCACCTCTAATAAGATCAGCTATGATATTAAAACTCCTCCGCATATGAAGGAGACGGAAGTGCCTGGGCGCTTAAGGGGTTTTATGCTGATCAAGCTGGGCCACCACTTACTGCCAGAAACTTTTAACAACACCACCCACCACTTCTGCTTCCTACCCCAGTTCCCCTGCACCAGCCATCACCATTATTGCATGTGAATTTTGGATATTACCTCTATATTATATTATATTAATGTAATTGTTGTTATCCAGAAGCTGAAAGTTCTAGCTTGCTGCTTTTGAAGTGTTACATGTTTTTGTTAGGGTTTTCTGTGGGGTCCAATGTAGTTGCCTCAGTCATTCTGTCTCTTTGCAGTGCCTGCATTGCATTGTAACCAAATCACAAAACATTCATGGCTGAACTGTGCTGCACAAACTGTTCAGGCTGGACTGAAAAGATCAGGGACCTTGTTAAACACACGCTTCAGCCACTCTTTACAAAATGTTAGGATGCTTGAGAAGGATTTTGCAATGCCGCAGGTGCAAATACACAGCCAGGAACATAACAACTTCTAAATTACTCATATTGTTAGTTAGCAACTGGAATATTAGTAGCTTTTTGTGGTGTAATTTTGAGTTTTGGATGTTAGAATATGCACATGTTAGTAATCAGCCAGGCCAAAAAAATTTCAGAAAATTTGTGATTTTTTTTTTTTTTTTTTTCTGTTACCTGTATTCTGTTTTTTTCTGAAATGCTTGTTATATATTTACATTGTAATTTATGTATTTGGCAGAAACAAACTGAACCCATGGCCTTTTGTTTGAACTACAGAAATGCCTACAGTAATTTATCAGCATTATTTCGATAATCAGCTCTCCCCTACTTTTTAGATATCAGTAATTCAAAACAAATAGAAAATAAGTTTTTAATTTTCATGGTGTGACTCTTTTGCTGCTTTCTGTTCATACACATTTAACTGTTGTCATAAGGACAAATCACCTTCACCCTCAAGTCAACAAATCTTTTACATAATCATAAAGATGGACAATATTCCCAAACTCCTATGAAAGCAAAGATGTGTGTGAGCTGCATGGTATGTTTACCAGGAATCTTTTTCTCCCCTCTCAACAGGTGCATTCCAGAGGCCCACCTTGGCAGCTAGAGGAGAGGAGAGGTCGGCCTCCGTCACCATGACAGTGTTGCCACGGGCCGTGGCTTCCCTGGCTGTGCCCGGCCTTATCCTCTGTTTCATCACTCTTCCATTTCCTGCTATACTATCCCAGAGGCCCCCTCTCCCCACAGAACCCTCCCCCACCCCAGCACCCCACACAAGGCCGGAGTGTACCCGCCTAGAGCACCCCGTCATCTCTATTCAAGGTGAGCACTATACATGCTCTCAATCCTGGTATATTACAGCAATGTTTCTCTTCTCTCTAGGAATATCTCGCAGTACATGCGTTGGGGAAGCTACTTTGAAATTCTTGCTTGCCAAATAAAAGAGAGTGTAATTTTGAAGTTGTTGAAGGTGTCAATCTTAGAATATTTTTTCCTATCCCACTTGAATATTCAGAGAGAGCTGCAAGTATAAAAAAACATTTAAAAAAATATTTCAATGGCAATATTAAAACACTAATTGGTTTGGCCATCCCAACCAGTCAAATGAAGCAACACTGGCTCAACCAATGGTGTGATTTTTTTTTTTTTTTTTTGCTGGAATATTTGATATTCTGACCAATCATGGTGAATGTTTTAGAAACCTGTTTACAATTGGTAATGCTAAGATACACTTCAGTCAAAGTACTTTTTTAAAAAGCGGTTTGCTAGACTACAAGCTACTACCAAAATGTAGAAAACTGCCTTGTTATAAAAGATACATTTATGCTAAGTAAAAATACAAAAATTGTAATTTCACATAATACAGCATTTAACTAAATATTTGGATGGAAAAAAAGAATTCTGCACGGACTCAAATCATTTTGTGAATTGTTTGACCAGTGAGTAATTTACTGAAAAGAATCAGTTCACAAACATGTTTACTAAGTTTTAAATTGATTCACTAAAATTGAATCATATCAGTGTCATGAATCTTATTTAACCAACTCTATGTATATATGAAATAATGTCCAATAACTGGAAAAATGCTTGGTGAAGCTGTACTATTTTGAAAATAGCTGCTGCTATCATACTACAGAAAATAGCTAGTTGCATGACTAAACATTGGCAATATTTTTGTTGGCTAAGCCTGAATCATGTAAAAACTGACAAAGCATGCTTTAAGGGCACAGAATGTAGCTGCATATATTTTTAGGGCATGTTCATACCTCAGTCAGCTTTAATTTCTGATAAAAACACCAATTCTTAGTCTTTTGTTGAAAGATGTGGCCAGGCATGTTCTCCCCCATTATACACAATTTTCTGACAAACTCCACTGCTGGAATTCAAAGCGTTTGGGAATGTAGTGCCCAGCCTAGTGAGTCTGGCTGTTTTTCCACTGTTTCTCTGTATTACACAGGCTCAGAATGTAGATTTACATTTTTTGTTTTGTTTATCTTATTCATTGGGTTATCCACACATTTCAGACAGTGATAGAGCATGCTGAAGATAGCAAGAGATAAACGTCTTTCATTTCGTCAAGATTCCTATCCTCCTGTGTCCTAGCACACAAAGAAAACACAAAGAAATGTGCAGCCATACCTTGATATCGCTCAGAAAATCTTCTCCATACCCATGGAATAAAGGTGTTTTCTATACCAAGAACATATTTATTTAGACAACAGAGTGTGTTTGTAGTGACTATGATCTGTCGACGATTGCCTTGCCATGGAATACGAGCAGCGCGTTTTTTTGATTCTCTGAGGGACATGACAAAAATGGCAGAATAATGCCTCATGGGAAACAAAAAAGAATTGATGTCTGGGGGGCTCTATATAATATATGAAACCTACTTGGACGTTAGGGCAGCCATGGTTCATATAGACATTGCCTGCGGCCAGTTCCGTTTATTGCTTCCGAAAAAACTCAAGTTGCATTTTGATTTGTCATTTTATGCTTTGCCATCAAAGCAACAAGAATTTTTTTTCTTTTCATAGTCTTGAAATAGACTGCAATTACAAACGGCCTTGTTCACTGAGTTAGAAAACACTACAATTTGCAAACAAGCAGTAAATCGTAAAGCCGGATAACCAAGGTACTGTCTTTGTTTTTCTCATTTTTTTGTTTTTGTTGTTATGGTATTCTATTCCCTTTCGTCATTTTAGCTCATTGAAGCAAAGGCCCTGTGGCATAGCATTCACGATAAGAGCTGCTGAACAATTAGCTTTGCACTGTAAGCAATAGCACACCTCGAAATCCCTCTTTATGTGTTCTCAATGGTATGGAAGTCCCACAGCACACCTTAATGCCTTCTTTTATGTTGAAGCAGTGGTATGGAATCCCTGCTACAATGGAAGTGTTGGCCGAACTTGAGATTAGGTTCTTTGATGGATGAACGTTTTTTAATTGACGCCTTCTGGCAGCTGCTCAGTGGAGTCACCTGAGGCGTATTGGGGGCCTCTATCTCTGATCTCTTACAAGGTCTGTAGATTCACACATGCCTTTGAACTATTCTAAACCATGGAAATGATACTCTTAAGATGATTTAGCATGGTAGAGCATGACCACCAGGGTTCTTCCTGAATGGGACTTACAACCTTAAGAATTAGACTTTACACTTCCAGGAATTACCTCCTAATGAGTTTTTAATTAGTTTTTTGAAGTCAAACAATGTAAAAAGTTGCATTTACTTATGCAACATTACATTAAGACTTATTTTCAGACAGTGTATCTTTTTTAAACTTATTTTAAATATGAATAAATTAAACAAGTGGCAGTGCAGTAACAAAATATACTTCAAATGAATACACTAATTCAAGACAGTCTTAATGTCTTATCCAGTGTTGTGTAAGTAAATATATATTTGTTATTATTATTATTTTGATATTTTAATTGGAAAATTAGACAAATACTTAAAAGTATTATTTGTTTTAAAATTGCACATAATATAGAAACTAGGAGAATGTTGTGCTGCATATCTAAGAATTTTAATGGGGTTATATCAAATATTATTTGGTCATTTCCAAAGTCATAATTTATTTTTACGTGACTATTTATACCCTTTATATCAAAGTAATGTCCATATAGCAGAAATATGCAGCTCTACGATAATATAAATAATGCAGTTAGCTAATAACGTGTATTCAGCAGAAACAATGAACACAATTAAGGCAATCATGTTGTAATCATTATAAGGAAAATTTGGCAGTTTTGTACAGTATGTTTTTTCAAAGTTGGCATCATCTGAGGTCCTCACAGGTGTTGGCATCATCTTTGCTGCTGTAGCTTTAAATTCTGTGCAAACACCCTCTTTGCATGTGAAATGAGAGACAGCCTTCACAGTTTGTGGCAGGGTTACTCTTTGGTCCAATATAGTTGTTGCTGCCCAGACCTTCAATAGCAACCTCTTTGCAAAGGCTGGATTAGATTGTGGCAGGTTCATAAAACAATTCTCACTGAAATGTGACTCACAGACAGTTTAGGTCAGGCTGAAATAATCAGACACCTCCATATCTTTTTGTTGTATGCCAACTGGAATAATAACAGTTTCTTTTCTACCTCCTCCATATTACTTCACCACGACTGGCCAGTCCAAGTTGCCGACCACCGATTAGGCATCATTGATGTGCAAATGCAGGCGGTCAAGTGTCAATGTATTCATCTGACTTCAGAAAGTTGAGGAAGTACGGAAAGAGAAGTTTTTGCAGCTTCCTTTCAATAGGTGGTCTGTTTGGCTTGGAAAAGTTTGCAGTTTAAAACTGTATGTATGTTTACACTGAACCCTTTTATTTCAAGAGATCAAAGACTTTTTTTCATGATATGACTACCACTTTAAGAAACCCAAAGCTGTTGCTGTGTTGTTATATAATACCATATTGAGAGCAACCTGATATTTATTGCAAAATAATTTTTCCCCCCTTGCACGTTATACGTGACAATCCCCTCTAAAATCATTGCCAGCATATCTATGAACCAGCAATAGCATGCTGGTACTACAAGGAGTCTCAGATAAGTTTAGATTTCCGGGAATGTAATTTGGATGGATTTTTTTTGTGGGGGTGTAGGTATTTGTTCAGTTTTTATTTTTTTCATAGCTAAGCTTACACAATCACACCTGCATGCCTAGTCTATCTACAAGGATATCTACGTATCACTGCAAACACATGTATGCTGAGCTGAGAATTACTAGGTTTCTGGAGACGTATTCGCCAAACACATTCAGTATTTCAGCAAAAACCTGTTCTGTATTCAGTCCAATGAAACAAGCTGCAAAATGTGTAGAAATTGTACTGCGCTGTGAAAAATAAAATTAATTAGCATTATTATTGGCTCTATTTGTATTTACCATTATTTGTATTTTATGTATAAAATAAACATTACAAATTAAATACAATAATATTATATTGTAAAACTAAATGTAGGCATCACATTCAAAGCAGCTTTACAGGAGATGCATGTTTCTGCATTACAAATTAAGAGTAATTTGTTGGTGAAATCAAAGTAATGTTCGTATAGCAGAAATATACAGTTCTACGATAATATAAATGATGCAGTTAGCTAATGACGTGTATTCAATCAGAAACAATGAACACAATTAAGGCAATCATGTTGTGATCATAATGATTACAATATAAGGAAAATTTGGCAGTTTTGTATATTTATTCAAAGTTGGCATCATCTGAGGAGGTCCTCACAGGTGTTGGGTCATCTGAGGTATTGGTACATCCTTTTTTTCAGGGGCTATTAACACAAACATGCTGCTGATATATCGTTGCTCTATGTGCAAATGGGCTAGAATGATGTCTGACTGTTGCACTTGCGTACTTTTGCAGCATCTTTTGAATAACACGCTGTCCTTAAAACATGGCTTTTAGGTTCAACTTTAAATAAATAAATACTCGCTGCCCTGCATCTCATGTTTTTAAAGCAAAAAAAATCGTTCTGTGTGAATGGCCCCTTAGTAAATTCCACCTATTGTTGTATAAAACCAGCATCTATAGTTACCAGATTTGGATCTTGGACTTTTATAGGCCACGTCGACATTGAAAGCAGCACAATTTAAGAGCTAATGTCAGGTATGGTGTGTCCCTGCATGTCCAATGCTGAGAACCTAATGTAAAGCCCTAACCTGTTAGGCTGGAATTACAGTAATCTGTCCCGAGAGGAGTGGTGCCACAGAGCCATTGTCTACCTTCCACTCACCCAGCCATTGTAATTGTCTTGAGATTGTTTGTCTCGTCTGTAGAACATGTTCAGAAACCAATCTCTAGTGGGTAATAGTGCTGTTGTTTAACCACCGGTCCCATTTAAGGAGACCTTGAGAAGAAAAAATAGAAAAACGGTGTTGTTCTTTAACTTCAGGCCCTTACCGATGTGTCTCCCCCCACCTAATTGTTCTGTGATTTCAGAGACACTGATGCCTGAACCATTCTGTCATGTTGTTGGACCCTCTGTCACCACAGACATAGAAAATAGAGGTTGTTGGAGGTGTTTGCAACCTTGGAGTGCAAGGTTTACGTTTGCTAACTGTGAATGGAATGGAACTTGGTAAGTGGTTTGAACTGATAGCAGCAGCCCTTATGCTTCTGCTTGGCCTTTCCTGTCTATTGTAAATGCTGACGTGTTACGCTTCAATGACCATTTGAAATTGCAAACACAGGTTTCTCTCATTGGCTTTGTGAAAGGTGCTCTTTCAGATCTTTGCCTGACTTGAACCGGCCCTTGATTTACGGCCTCATCCCCAGAGTGCCCTTACCCCGCCTGTCCTCTCCTCTGTTGTGCCGTGGCATTTCTTGGGGCGCTCATTGTCTTCCTATTTCTATAATCAGAGTGCAGTCTGCGTAAGAGGATTTAGATTTCTGTGGCTCTCTCCAGTCATGCAGTGACAACAGGGGATGCAACAGCAGGGAAATCACACGGCAGGCGTGGGGAAGGAGACCAGAAGACAAAACAAAAGCAAATTCGGACTGTGCACAGATAAGCTCCGGCCTGCATCTTCTGATAAGATTCTCTGAGCTCAGATGAGAGATGTGCCAGTCTTTGGAGCGGAGAGATGCAAAATACAGACGAGATGACTGTGTCTCTCACAGGACAGGGCTAGTGCTTACATGATGTGATTTGGGAACCCATATGCGTTATTTATAGTCAAAGGTAACAACACTACAGAAGCATGAGGCTGCTGGGTCTACAGCGGTCAATGGTGATCCATATTCACTCTCTCATATTGATCCCAGAGAGGACTGCTGCTCTTGTGCAATTGGATTAGTTTCACCTTGATTCTTTTCAAAACTTTTTCTCATTGATACATTTTTCTGCCTCACACTGCATAAAATATTCCCTAATCTACTCCCTAACCGCATTTAGGATTATTATTGTTTAATTACATCTGTATTTAGTGATAAGCTTAAAGCAATGAATCCAATAAACATAGAGGGAAATTATGCTTTATTTTTGTACTTAATGATTAAAAAGAAACATTAGGGCAATGTTAAAACCCATGATCTTGCTGTTTGTGGATTAGGGTTAATAGCTTTTCATTTGCATAGTGTTGTAGTTTTGTGATCCTTGTTTGAATAATTTTAATCATCTGCATTTTTTATGTGCAGAGATGCGCGCCACTAATGATTACTGAACTAAACTTTTTACTTGGATGTGTTTTTACGTTTTATGACATCTTGAAGTCAGATTTAAAATAAATAAAACATTTGGTCACTTTAGTTTGGGGACCAATTCTGACTTTTAACTATGACTTTTGCCCCAGTAAACTAATTTGCTGAGTTAGCAAGGTAGTTTAGATTAAGGGATGTAGAATATGGTCAGAATAAGGCATTAATATGTGGTTTATAAGTACTAATAAACAGCCAACATGCTAGTAATATGAATATTCATGGTTCTCATTTACAGTAAATCTTACATTGACTATGTTTACATGCACAACAGTGGTAACTATCCAAATCTGCTTATTTTCAAAGCCTGATAATTAAAGAAAACATGTTGACATGAGATGTGATTTTTTTTTATTTTTCATATTAAAAATGTGAACAAACATTCATGCATTGAAAAAATGGCAGAGTGCTTCTAAAGGAGTTTATATGCAAAGAGAACTTGGAGAACTGGGCAGAAATCCAGGTGTACAATCCTTAAACAGATTCTGACCTTCACCCGATCAAAACAACACTGTATAATGTGTTTCTATGACCTTACACATTGTCAGATTATTAATCATAATTGGTGTAAGATTGTGCATGTGAACTGTGAACTCTCAGACTGTAGAAAATTTGGCAGATTTCTGCTAAATCTGCACTCACATTATTCTCAAATCTACACATCCTCCCTTGCATCCTCATTAATTAAATATTTTGGCAAATTTGATTATGCTTCCGGTAAGATTGTAGTACCCTCAGCCCTGTTTAAATCCATATTTAAATCCATTTACCACATTTTCCCCCTGGTATAAGCGAAGAAAGTCTCCAGGTTCAATCCGAGCCTGGTTACTTTGTGTGATTTGTAGCTTAACAATGGCAGTATTGCAATCAATACCTGCAGCAAAACCAGCATAGCCAAAACCACCCTTTCTGTCTTCCTCTCTGCGTGTAGCATTAAGAACCAGTCAGCTGTAAATCTTTGAGAACAAAAAAACATAATGATTATGATTTATGTCCTCAGGAGCATCTTGGATGCAGACTGTTGAATCTGTTCTTGTCCCTCGGATCTGCTGGCTAATGCATTAATCACTTCCGCTGCGTGTTTGGTGGGGAAAATGCAATAACCGTCCATCAACCCTTTTCTGGCCCGGCCCTCATATTTATCCCTTTTTATTGCATATGGATTGCTGGACGCCAGGCAGGCTTGATGATGTGTGGGAGCTGTCCTTGCATATAAAACCACCGTTTATATAAAACTCACCGAGGCTTAGAAGTCCGTCAGAAAGGGCACTTTATGATCAAGCCCTGTAAACAAACATTCAGATAACCTCAACGCTTACTGCACTGATGCAAACACATTTTGTTGTTTATTTTAAAATTACTATAAAGGGGAATTGGAGTGGTTTATGTTATGAGAGTTTAGTAGGTGAAGGATCTGAGCCATGCAGGACTTTCAGCCGAACAGCTGAGTCTGTTTGTCTCTGCAAAGATCAGCTTTTTCATGCTGCGTCTGACATTTAACTCCGGTGTGGTTTGGGTAACTCAGGTGACTCTGAGGTTATCATCACAGTCCCTCAACCTGCACAATCTAAGCGATTTGTCAGTGCATGTGTTTTATGCTTCATGAAGCATTTGGGACCACACTAAAAGGCACGCATACAGTAAACAAGCAACGCTAAGCAGGTCATTGCTGGTTTGGTACTGGTCTAACTGCCAAAATTCAGGTCAAATAATTTGGCTTTTCTGATGAAACTGATTGACCAATGTTTATCTGGTTAAGCTAATTAAGAAGCCTGGTTCTGTGGATCCAAAGTACAACATATATGAGGTGACCAGTACCTGTCTTATTCGAGGAACAGCATTTATGCTAACTAGAGTAGTTTGCATCAGTTATATTTATAATATCTGGATTCCCCAATACTGATTTGACTAGCCAAACAATTCAATGAAGTGAGACCATATTTATTTTTCAACTTTTTTACATCAAAGATAAATTTTACCAACCTTTTTTGTTTTTCCAAGTAAATAAGTTGGGTCATAGTGGTTTGCTGACATAAGAGGTTGGAAACCTCTGCATTATATTATAGACTGTGAGCTGTCTCACTTTTGACCTACAGTAACGGATCAATAAACTCCATAAGCTTCAAGCTTGTGCTACAATTATATATATATATATATATATATATATATATATATATATATATATATATATATATATATATATATATATATATATATATATATATATATATATATATATATATATATTTAAAGAAAAAGACTCCGTCTTATCCTTCTCAGTCATTAATCATTGTCTGTTAGACAGCAGTTCTTGATATATGATATCCAATAAGATTTTCTATGATTCTCTCTGAACACATTTGATCAAAGTCATCAAAGGCCATAACCACATTTTAACACGGGTGAGATGAATGCTTGTGGAAGAGATAGGCTTCTAGTACAGATTGTGTTTGTTTTCCTGTCATTATTTTTCCATAAATAACGTCTGAATGATGCAGCCATACGGTCCCAATCATTCAGTTTGTTAATATATTAATTCAGCAGCATTGCAGAAGCTTTTCTCCCATTTTTCCCCCCTGTAAATTCTATGGAGACACATCCCCACATTTATTCAATTCGTGTTCCCATGTGAATGACAGATTGTTTTGAATGACCCCAGCATCTGGATGACTCCATCTGCCAGGACTGATTCAGGCTGTATGAAGTGGTATTTATGGATGTCTTGTTAATAGAAACCAGTTTCACCGCTGCTTTGACCTGTGGTGCGAGAAAGCTGCAGCTGTGTTTGTGACTATATTCACATAGCATTTCTCTGTAGTCAAATTATTATTATTTTTTAATACTGTGCCTAAAAGAGAAATTACAGTATGTAATATGATATATGATTTATTTTTTTAATATGAACATTACAAATAATATTAAATACACAATTATTTTATTATATAAAATCTTTTTTTTTTTGTAAAAATCTTTCAAGCAACCTGAAATGCAATTATGCAGATGCAACCTGCGATACAATTACAATTACATCATCTTACAATTTTTTTTAATTCAAAGTGACTTATATTTGCAATCAGCGTATATACATTTTTGTTAGTTCTTGCGTTCTCATGCATTCCATGATTTTTTTTTTTGAAGTTTAATTTTGTGAAGTAGGCTTTTGAGTTGATTTTGTAACTCAAAACTATCCATTTATCATAAACGCTTTTTCGCTTCATAGGAAAGTGAAACTTGAGGCTGACATTTAATAGGAACTCATAACACAAACAACATTTGAAAACTAAATCATGTAATATTAAGCAAGGATTTCTGTATTTTAGCTAGACATGTCCAGAATACTGCTGAGAGATCCTATTCTGCATGGAAGGATAACAAATCTTTTTATTGGTTCCTTTTACAGTGAAATCCCATTTACTAAGCCACATTAAGGTCAACAATAGATCAAGTGGTTTTTGTATTTACATAATGCCCTTGCTGTCTCGTGTAATTCCCACTTCAACAGGGCCAGTCTGTGCTGTAAGTGTGTGCCAGGGCAAATTGTTTTGATTTGCGAAACTTTGTATCAAACAGTGCTTTTATGTTCTGAGATTCCTTGGGTAAGCAAAGTTTTGACTAAGTGTCATGTTGAATTAGGATCAGTATCCTTGAAGAGGCCCAGTTACCTCTGAGCATAGCTCTCTGCTCCTCCTAATATGTTCTTGGGGACTCATGGGAAGAAACTACATTCATTTTCCTGGATTAGTGACCTTTATCGCGGAACTCGTTTTTGTAATGCTTAATCCATATGTTACCCTAAACCAGGAGTTCTTTAATGGATTTTAATGTTATACGCTTTGAACTTTCAAGGTTTGTCAAACGCAGCCACTTCCCTTCTGTATCACTAATGTATCCACTTTTTGTTTTTGTTCTTTCAGCTCTAAGTCCTTTGATCTCCAGTTTCTCCCATCCTGGTGTAAGGGACTACTCTCAGCTGACCCTTGACCTCACCAGGAATGAACTTATAGTGGGAGCCAGGTAAAAACGTATATAATATCTGTCCAAAGTTTGGATTGATGCATGAATAAGATCAATACAAATACACAGTTTATATATTTCTATATTAAATATGTTTATATTATAATTAATAATTTTTATTGGAATGTCATTGCATAATAATATGTGTATTATTAATATTATATAAAAATATGTCTTTGTCATTTAAATTCTTTTTCTTTTTTGGTCAATGCTTATATCCATACTACTATTTGTGTTTAGAATTTATTTAAAGTTATTTTATTCAGCGATAAAAATGTAAAACAGAACCATTTTCACCAGAGGTCTCAGACTTTTGGACCCCACTTTATTTTTCATTTCCCTTGGCATATTAAAGGTACGTTTTCATTGCATCTCTAGTAGATAAATCATATAAATGTAACATTTTCAATCTCTCTCTTATTTTATCTGCAGAAACTACCTCTTCAGACTGAATCTAAACAACATTTCGTTAATTCAGGTGAGAGACAGACCTACAATGCTTATTAATGGTCAGCATTCTCTATTAGATGAGGATTCCTGTTTGATGTGGCCTTTGTGACTTTGTCTAGGGCTGTCTGTCAGGCCTTTGGGTGTTAGAGAGGGCTGGCTTATGGTTATTGATATTGAAATGAATGGGTCAGTTCCCAAAATTGCCTGGACAGACTTCAAAGAAAGCAGCATTGCCGGCACAGAGAGCGAGGGGCGTCCTTAGCGAAAGTACCAAGTTTCTAGTTTGGCTAGGAGCTAAAACCTCTCAGAAGGTCAGCCAGGATTGTCTGAGGTCTAAATAAAGCAGTGAAATGAGACTGTGGTGGCTTTCTCACCTGTTGCTGTGGTTGCATATATCTCTTTCATTCCCCCAGTAATCTATGTGCCATGTCTGGTAGATATACCAGACATTTATTGAATGCTCTCACTCGCAGACCACTCATAATGTTTCATGCATGAAGCAGCTTTTGGTTGAAGACTGAATAAAATTTGAGTATCAGTCGGTTTCATTCTCTCTCCCCTTAGATACCCAGAACACATCTGAATGCACAACAAATAGGAGCTAAATAAGCCACTCCATTCACATATTCCCATGTCTGTGTCTAGTGTTTTGTTTCAATGACGTTACTAAATTTGCAGCACTTTTCTCCGTTGTCCCAGTGGAGAGGATTAGGTGCAATTTCATTTTCCTCCATCTCACCTTCGCCTGTGTATCTCTCCTGGGCGATTCCAAACTGTGAATAAACAAGGCCGATCTTTCTTCATTTCGACTAACTGGAGCATCACAAGTGGAGGCAGGGTCCAAATCGATGAGCAGCATTTTGCCAGCTTTTGAGAGTATTTTTGCCTAAACTGCACACAGAGGGAGAAAACTCAAATGGGCAGATGTTAAAGGATGAAGAATGAGATATTGGTGACAGAATTGACCTGACAACACTAAGTATGGCTTCCTGAATTGTAACCAATTCACAAAGCACCATAATTAACAGATTTAGTGTTGCTACAGTAAAGCCATTAAATGGAAAATCAAAAATAAAAAAAAATTACGGAGGTTGCCCTTTCATAGTGTTAAAATTGAGTTCTTGGTCTTAGAAGCATCGATGAAAAACTTTTGAGTTTACACTACCTTTAAAAAGGTTTAGGGTCAATAAGATATCTTTGAAAAAAGGAATTATTTTATTCAGCAAGGACACTTGAAATTGATCAAAAATGACAGAGAAGACTTTTACATTGTGCTGGTCTATTGAACTTTCTATTAATCGAAGAATCTTGCAAAAAACTAGAGTAATAGCTGCTGTTAACAAATAAATGCAACCTTTATGAGCTTAAGAGATGTCTTTCAAAAACAAAAAAATCTTTTCCAACCTTGAAACTTTTGAATGGTGATATAATAGAAATATTAAAGTGTTGAGGAAATTATTGGTTCCACTACAGATTTCTCTTGAGCTTTTATATACTTCATTGAAATTTTGTATGATTATAATTTAGTAACAAAAACTGCAGTAACCAACTAGTATTTTGGCAGGCGCAACTATATATGAATATTTTTGTTAGGGTTTCAGCACCTCTGTATCACATCTTGTAGCTAGAGATTCTATTATATGCTTTCATTTTATTCTTAGAATAAGCCATTGTTACTGAGCACATTGATGTCTGTATAGTATCCTCTCTTGTTCATTCATTCCTATCATATTCACACATTCTTCATCTTTTCATCCTGCACGCTGTACTTTTGTCCACACTTCCACCTGCGTGCCACCTCTCTCAGTCTCCTTTTGTCCTTCTCCCCACACCATTAGAGCTATCCTGCATCTTTCTGCCAGGAGTGTAATGGGGCTGACAGAAAGCCAGCTCATCTCAGAAATGTATGTCTTGGTGCCAAACATGCAGCCGTTGGCAGGGGAGAGCAACAGCTCAGGCGAGCCTTTTCAACTTTACCCAGGCTGGGATGGGGTGAAAAAAGCTGATTCTTACGCTTTGAATTATTCACTGCACTGACCCATGGGTACGCACCTGCTGTCCTCATTTCCGTGATAAGGGACATTTGCCATGGCCTGGTGTAACGTACCCTACCAGTCAAAATTACTGTAGTTGTTGGAATTATGCATGCATATAAAATATATATACATAGTGCATGTATACACATACATATGTTAAAAGAGAAAAACGCCATGTATCAAAAATGTGTATAATATATATATATATATATATATATTATTTTTTTTTTTTTAATTTTCTGAAATATCTTATGCTCACCAGGGATTTATTTATGTATTTATTTGATTAAAAAAATACACTATTCTGATATGTTATTACAATTTTAAATAACTGTTTTCTATTTTGATATATTTTAAAAATATTATTTATTCCTGTGATGACAAAGCTAATTTTTCAGCAGTCATTACACAGTATCACATGGTCCTTCAGGAATCATTGTAATATCCTAATTTGGTGCTTAAGAAACATTTCTTATTATTAATGTTGAAACAGGTATTGTAATACATAATATATTTACAGTATTTTTGATCAAATAAATGCAGCCTTGGTGAGCATAAGACTTCTTTCAAAAACATTTAAAAAAAAAAATTAAAAAAACACCTTAACAAACCAATAACAAAATTTTGGTGTGTAGTATGTATGTACATATAAAATATATAAATAAAATATTACAAATATTATTATATTATTGTGTGTTTTATTTATTATTTTTATTATTATTAAAAAATGTTTTAATTAGGTTTATTTATATAGATTTTATTACATTTTATATATAGATATTTTTGGACCATATACTGTAGTTAAATTGGAAAAAAAATTCTTTACCTCTCATACTATACTTCCATTTTAGTTCTGAAATTTAAATTCTGAAACCATTTGACTGGTATTGTAACTAGGCACTTTGAACACCAGCAATTCGATTTTCATCAACTGCTTTATGAATCAACCCAGGGTGCACAGTAATGATTTATAAATGAAGATCATTTATCTACACCATGTTTTTGTAACTACCACCATTGTCAAAGCATTAGCCTTTTCGCAAGATCCCAAACCTGTCTATCCTGAGACAGTGTGTTTTTTTTTGTTTTTTTTTTTCTCGGTGAGATCAGTGCGTTCTGTCTGTGCACACTTTGTTGCTGCTGCTGTTTCCCAAGATCTAAACGGATACATGAGGCAGCAGGATTCCACTGCTTCCGCCTCATGGGGGACCAGCCGTCTCATGGGATCAGGAACATCTGATGATGTTGGCGTCACTATGTTGGCACAATGGGGGAGCTCAAGGTACTGAGATTGAGACCCACCCACATACTGTGCTCCTTCCGTGCCTCCCTGAGACTCCTTCACGCTGTAAGTAGGTTCTATTACATGAGCGATAGAGAGGAAACTCAGAACATAGCTTCTGTCAGCTTCTCTTTCCTACTCTGCTCTTGATCCCGTCCCTTTGGTATGCATTTGCGCAAATGGACCAGATTTGCTCAGATCAGTTTACAATGTGGGATGAACTTCCACTCTCACAAAGGCTACAGAATATAGCCAGTCACAACCTCCATAGACATTATTGAATCTGTCGTATCTGACTAATGCAATTGCTCAGGAGAAATAAGATAATGACAGTTCATTTTCAGAGCCTGCATTATTCTATTTATGTGCTCGTGGCTATTAATTTACATTATGGCTGTATCTAATGTGAAAATAGATGTTCGTGCACCATGCTGTTCCGGAAAACAAAAAGTTCAGCCATCATCTAAATGCTTTTTGCAAAATGAGGTGGAATAATTTCTCCATTCGCAAAGATGTAGATGTAGTTCAACAGATATATTAGAACATGATTTTCCCAGGGTTTACGCTACCAGACAGAAGTTTGTACACACTTGAATGAGTTTATAATGATCTTTGATCTAAAGGCCTATGCTTACATTCTTGATATGTTTCATAGACAAATATAAATTGGATTTATGTACATTGTATTTTTTTCATGCGTTTAGCACACATGCACCAGGATGCACCCTTATAAAGTTGGTTGAGGGAACAGCCAGAGTATGTTAAGCTACTTTAACCAAACTAAAACATAATAAGTTTTAATTTATGCATAATTTTTGGCAATTCCTATACTTTAATCTGTGTATTTTTATAGTCTTTTATAGGCTTTTACTGTTCCTTTGACATGTGCGAAATAGTAAAAATAAAGAACAAATTGGTGTGTCCAAACATCTGACCAGTATACTGAAGGGTCTCAGAATGTAGAGAAGCTTATATCTGACACATCAGAGGCTCAGAACCTCTGGAGATGGAACCAGACCAGAAGCTTGACCTCAGGGTCACTGAAGAGTGATGTGATGTTATGTATGAGGATGAAGAGCTATGGGAGAGGAGCGTTCTCTTTACTAAGGAGTCAGGAATGAGATAAAGCCCACCGTTTGACAGGACTGGAATGTAAACAGATGGGTCATGCATGAATAAATAAGTTAGTTTGTGGAATCTTTCTCAGTCTATCTCAAGTCTCGATCATCCCTCTTCCTTATCCCATGGAATCGCTTACGTGCGACCACATACTCATAACGGCATCCTCCTTCCATCTCTCAGTGGAATCTCTGTCACAACTCCCCCTTCCATCTTTGTTGATTTTTGTTTTTATGTCATGCAAGTAAAGTACACTAAAGGATAAGAATATAATGCCACTGAGGATTCCAGTCACTGCTCAGTCTGATTCGGTTCATAGTTTTGAGGTCCAAGTTCATGTATGGACCCAAGTGAATTGTGTGGATGTACTTGATGTATTGCCCTTTTTTTTGTATTAGGATGACTAGCAGCTAGTTTTTCTTAGTTGTCATTTGTCTTGTGTTAGTAGCTAGTTACACTGCTGTCCAAAAGTTTGGGTTCAGTGAAGGTTTTTTTTTTTTTTTTTGTAATGAAATTAATACTTTTATTCAGCAGGGATGCATTAAATAGACAAAAAGTGACATTAAAGACAGATATATATATATATATATATATATATATATATATATATATATATATATATATATATATATATATATATATATATATATATATATATATATTTTTTTTTTTTTTATAGATTTTTGGTGTAGAACTTTGCTTTAGCATTTCTTTTCAAAAATTGTCTAAAATGCCATGGCAGACAGTTTTAGCAGATTGTCTGCATGCAATTGGACATCTTTCATTTAGCCTCTGAAAATGTATGAGGGATTTTGGGTAATAAATCAGTGCTCAGCGTAGAATAAATAAATGAAAAGCATTACAGGTAAACATAAACTGAGAGATTAGTACGGCTGTCACAGCTTTCCTTCTGGTGTAATTTCAGAGCATTTGGCATGGCTAAGATAAGAGCATTTAAGATTAACCTTTCATTGTGCGGCTCTACATTGTGCGGCTCTACCTTAAGAATTTGCTCAAAATAGTCATGCCTGATTTTTTTTCTATTGCTATTTCACAATGTTTCCATGTGGCTATCAAGACCTGTAAAGGCTGTAAAGAATGAGGAATCTTTTGAAGGTCCTGACCCATTTCAGAGCACAAAGCACCATGAAGAACCCAATCAGATGCTTCTCTCCAAATGATGAAGCCAACTGACATCAGTGTATTTATTTTTCTGTCTATACAATGACCAAAACAGCATTGTACTCCATTGGACAAGACATAAGAAAGTATGGCTGATCATAAATTCTCCCCATCTTTCCCATCCTCTCTGTGGTTGTGCAATAGCCTGAAACAGAGGTCAATAATACTTCACTCTGCTCACAGAATTCCCACATATTTGCTCTGAAAGGTACACTGGTCAGTCTATATCCAAAATTCAAACATCCGAGACGTCAGTCTCTGCGTTGACAAGACAGAGGTCTCTGCTCTCTGTCAATAGACAATGGCGTGAGAGCGCTGTGTGCCGAATGCATTCAGTAGACATTGTTACAGCTGCTTTGGATGGCGACCCCTGTGGTCAAGAGGTGACTGCCCCCTTCAGCTGTAACCAATAAAACAGGAAGTGCCCGACGTGAGCAAATAGCAGCTGGGAACAAGAGCTGTTTAGATTCTGCTCTGGTGTTGTTTTGGTTAGAGAAATATGTTCAGTGTTCACAAATACTCTGCGGTGATTATGAAACAGCATCCGGCTCAACAGATGGAAATGCATGAGCACAATGGTGGCTGCTGCTCTCATTTATTCTAATGATCTGACAGAGGCTCGCAGGATCACGGCGGCAGCTATGCGGCGTGCTACATTTTTCATATTCCGGCTCTCGTGGGATGGCTGAGGCCTTAGGAAAAGGATGCTTCAGACTGGAGATCAAAATGAGGAAAAGCAACGCTAAGCGTCTTCTTTTTGATATGATCACTCAGCGGTCGCCCAAGGTGCAAATTTCAACTCTCTGACCTCAGAGTTTGATGAATCTGGGCTGATTTCATCCTACTCACTCATGATTAATTTCCCTCTGCAATTTGCCCAGATTGAATTATTGATGTAGTCTTTGCCACTGGTGGGCTAATTTGTGACACATAGACAATGGAAGGAGACAATGAAACCCAATGGGAAATGCCTTTTTAAAGAAAAAATTATTTCACTTGACTTGCAGCAGGCATTTGTACCCACTGCTAGTCTTGTTAACAAAATTACTGGCAAAAATGTTTGATCACAAAATATTTTTCAATTTGTCATTTGTCAGTTTGCCTTTGTATAAAAAGTAGAAAATTAAATTGTTATTAACTCCTAAACATGTTATTATTGTTAAATTTTAAAGATATTTTTGTCAAATGTCCAATACTACAAAAATAAATAAAATAATTAAAAAAAAAATAATAATAATCCATTTTTTTTTTTTTTAATAATCAGTATTTTTGACTTGGTAAAATGTCTAAACATCTTAAAAATAAATGTACAGATAATACGATATAACTTTTAAAAAAAATATATATATATATATATATTATAAGACTTGTTATTCTCTGGGAATATTTTTTATATTTAGTTAAATAAAAAAAAGAATATATGACAGTTGGGTAAGAAAATAAACTTATTATTAACTGATATTAACTGAAAATAAGTCTTAATATCTTATTCAAGTACATTTCTAAAGTAAATGTATGCTATTTTTTTAACATTTAAAGATAAAACGCAATGATTAAAAAATGAAACAAAAAAAGTTTTTAAAAAATGACCCCCCCCCCCCACCACAGATTCTATATCCTATGCAAGTTTGTGTCACACGTACATTTGACATGGGGTAAAATGAAACAATGAAAGCAATTCTCAGGGTTTGCTTTAATTTGATTAATTTTTATTATCCCTCTTTTTATGTTTAGCAGATAGAAGAAGATGCTGTAGCTTCAAATATATGGCTATTATTGGACAAGTATTTAAACATCTTAATAAGATTTTTTTGTTTTGCTTTCCAGTAAAATGAAATATTTAAATGTTTAAAAATTTAGATAATATGACTTTTTTGGAGTACTGTATGTATAATTAATATTTTTTTTCTTTCCCTTATGACAAACAAAAGATTTTTCTTCTTTTAAGAATAAACTGAACCAAATTTATTGTGATTTATGCTTAAAAGGGCGCTTAAACCTGGATGAGAAAAGTACTGCGGCGTCGTTGTGCCTCAGTCTCACATCATTGCTCTTTTGCTTGGGAGTTTTGTAACTTGCTGAGGCAGTTGGGTTCAATCAAAATGGCCTTCTTAAATTAAAGCCATCACTCACGTCCACACATACGCCTTTACTTTACGTGCGATGATGCTTTTATCCCATTGTTGTAGCGCAGCCGCATTGTTAGAGCTGTGCATTAGACATTGACCTGTTGCTTCATTTCTCATCCTGTTTTTCCAGCCCCAAGTAAATGCGTTCAGATGGCACAGCTGTGAACCTTCAAAGGGCTCACTATTTGCATGTCCTGGGCACACACACGTCTCTAGACAAAACCAGGCAGTACCCTTATTCAGGCCTACAGAGCCGGGTGTTCACCCCCATGCTACACTGCCTCTATTTTTCTGATGGTGAATATGGTGCTGGAATGTGAAGTGAGAGAGAGAGACAGCTCAGGGAATGTCGTGGGGGAAGGAGGAGACTCTAGAGAGCATATCTGCGCCCTCTTGTGTAAGGTTCAGCATTCTTAGACAATGAGGCGAAGGTATTGAGAGTCATGTCACATCTTTGAGGGCGGCGGTAAATGGGGATGGGGCCGCTTGAATAGGGCATTCTGTTAAAGGACAAAACAGGGCGGTGCCTCGGCTTGCCTATTGAAGCACACGGACCTTGAAGATCCGCCAGTGAGACGGATAGCCTCACTGCTCCAGCCGGCTGGATGGGGGCGGAGCCATCACACTTTAATCAGGGGCCTCCTTAATGAGTATGCAAATGACGTTTTCATCCCAAACCAGTCAAGTTTTGGAGGGAAGGGAGTGTTCATGCAAACTCAAGTCCTTCATTTCAAGTATTAGTCATTGGTATTTTTGACTTGTTTTCTGGTAAAATATCTAAACATTTTTAAAAAATAAATTTACAAGAGAAGTGAAACTGTCTAAGAAGAGGATAAATATTTATTTATTCATATATTACAATTGTTTAAGAGGCGGGTAAAAAAATTATTGTCTTGATATTAAGTATCATAAGTAAATTTATCTTAATTTAAGATAAAATTTAAATAAATAAATAAAAATTAAAAGGAATTTTTTTTTTTCCAAAAATGAAATGTCTCATACAGATTCTATATCTATATGTAATTAAAAACAAGAATGATTAAGACTTTGTAGCAGTTTAAAATTTTGCACAGTCTGTATATCCTAAGAAATTATGTGCAAAAGCATTTTTGACAAAGCAACTCACTGGCTTTGTTCTTTTCTTTTCTTTTATTTATTCTATTTTGCTGATGCTTTAGATCAGGGTTCCTCAATAGGCGGCCCGCGAGAGAAAAATGTTTGGCCTGCGCTAATTTCAAATAATGTGGCATGAAAATTCAAATGCAGCATCAGAAAGCGACATTAACTTACATCGTGTTTACACCGGACTCGAGCGGCGTGGTGCGATGCAACAAAATACAATAGAACTTATTATAATCAGTAATGCTTTCTACACTGGATGCGGACAGTAAACTACTGACTCGTTCTATATATGACGTACTGACACAACGTTCAAATGATTTGCAATGCATTGTCGTGTCCAGGGTAGATACTATGTGACAGCAAAAACATGGCAAGTGTGAAGTAAAGAAAGCTGGACACGGAAAATAGATGATTCAGATGTTAATGGATTGAACAGTTTTGAGTGAGTGAGTGGCTGATACCATCTTTGTTATGGATGTTGGTTCGCTGTGAGTTCACAGTTTTAACGTAAATTTGTTTTAATTTATTTTCAAGATCTGAGGTAAAATATCTATTGTTGCTTTCACTATGGCTATAAACCTCACGCAAAATAATATTCAATTCAAACTCACATTAGATACTTTTAACATTGAATAAAGCGCATAATCATTACCTGAGATTATCACTGGCATATTTTGTATGTTGTTCCTGCTGCGACGTCGCAGAGAAAAACAAACAAAAAAAAAACAACAAATTCTAAAAATGGAATTCCTTGTCGCTTATTGTCACGTGTCGCTGTCGCGGGTGGTTAGGACAACAATTACATGGAAAAGATACTTTTTATCGCATCGCGTCACGTCTTTGTATATATATATATATATATATATATATATATATATATATATACAGGTACATCTCAATAAATTAGATTGTCATGGAAAAGTTCATTTATTTCCGTAATTCAACTCAAATTGTGAAACTCGTGTATTAAATAAATTCAATGCACACAGACTGACGTAGTTTAAGTCTTTGGTTCTTTTAATTGTGATAATTTTGGCTCACATTTAACAAAAGCCCACCAATTCACTATCTATCTATATATCTATCTATATATTTCAACAAATTAGAATATGGTGACATGCCAATCAGCTAATCAACTCAAAACACCTGCAAAGGTTTCTTGAGCCTTCAAAATGGTCTCTCAGTTTGATTCACTAGGCTACACAATCATGGGGAAGACTGCTGATCTGACAGTTGTCCAGAAGACAATCATTGACACCCTTCACAAGGAGGGTAAGCCACAAACATTCATTGCCAAAGAAGTTGGCTGTTCACAGAGTGCTGTATCCAAGCATGTTAACAGAAAGTTGAGTGGAAGGAAAAAGTGTGGAAGGAAAAAGATGCACAACCAATCGAGAGAACCGCAGCCTTATGAGGATTGTCAAACAAAATCGATTCAAGAATTTTGGTGAACTTCACAAGGAATGGACTGAGGCTGGGGTCAAGGCATCAAGAGCCACCACACACAGACGTGTCAAGGAATTTGGCTACAGTTGTCGTATTCCTCTTGTTAAGCCACTCCTGAACCACAGACAACGTCAGAGGCGTCTTACCTGGACTAAGGAGAAGAAGAACTGGACTGTTGCCCAGTGGTCCAAAGTCCTCTTTTCAGATGAGAGCAAGTTTTGTATTTCATTTGGAAACCAAGGTCCTAGAGTCTGGAGGAAGGGTGGAGAAGCTCATAGCCCAAGTTGCTTGAAGTCCAGTGTTAAGTTTCCACAGTCTGTGATGATTTGGGGTGCAATGTCATCTGTTGGTGTTGGTCCATTGTGTTTTTTGAAAACCAGAGTCACTGCACCCGTTTACCAAGAAATTTTGGAGCACTTCATGCTTCCTTTTGCTGACCAGCTTTTTAAAGATGCTGATTTCATTTTCCAGCAGGATTTGGCACCTGCCCACGCTGCCAAAAGCACCAAAAGTTCGTTAAATGACCATGGTGTTGGTGTGTCAAGAGGAAAATGAGAAACAAGAGACCAAAAAATGCAGATGAGCTGAAGGCCACTGTCAATGAAACCTGGGCTTCCATATCACCTCAGCAGTGCCACAAACTGATCACCTCCATGCCACGCCGAACTGAGGCAGTAATTAAAGCAAAAGGAGCCCCTACCAAGTATTGAGTACATATACAGTAAATGAACGAACTTTCCAGAAGGCCAACAATTCACTAAAAAATTTTTTTTTTCTTTTATTGGTCTTATGAAGTATTCTAATTTGTTGAGACCATTTTGAAGGCTCAGGAAACCTTTGCAGGTGTTTTGAGTTGATTAGCTGATTGGCATGTCACCATATTCTAATTTGTTGAAATATATAGATAGATATACAGATAGATAGTGAATTGGTGGGTTTTTGTTAAATGTAAGCCAAAATCATCACAATTAAAAGAACCAAAGACTTAAACTACTTCAGTCTGTGTGCATTGAATTTATTTAATACACAAGTTTCACAATTTGAGTTGAATTACTGAAATAAATGAACTTTTCCACGACATTCTAATTTATTGAGATGCACCTGTATATATATATATATATAGGTCAGTGGCCCTTAGCTTGGTATTGTTGGCAGAATTCGGCCCTCGTAAAAACGAATTGAGGAACCCTGCTTTAGATGGTGCTTTAGCTAACTATATGAGACTGTTGTTGAAAAACAGAAGGCGAGGATTATATATAAAACACTATCTACAAGAAAATTCAAATACAAAGTTTACATTAAATTTTAAAAAGTGCTATCAGTGTCCAAAGGCCTGTACTTTAGTCAGGAAAGTTTAGCTTGAGCCGAACCTGTATTTGATTTTGTTTTTTGATTTTGTTTTTCTTGTGCTGTGCAAATGATTCATTTTATATAATTCATTAACAAAAAAAGGTTATATTATGCATGTGGTTTTATGACCATGTATGATTGAGATATATTTTAATCAAAACATTAATTTGTGAACATGTTGTGGGAAGACTGATTTAAAATGGTGTCTTCTTAATGACGAGTAACAAGTGCTTGAAGTTGGCCTGAGGACGGGTGCAGTGTCCCATGATATGCTTTTCAGTTATAACACTTGTAATGTGCCAGCGAGACAATAGCCTTATCAACGGAAGCACACAGCTTGCAAACTGGGTAATTCTCCACCATCCTGCCCTATCTTGTGCTCGTATTAGCATTTTCTCAATACTTGATGTGAATGGAATGCATTTTCTAGCCTGGCGTTGTTTCTGTGCCTCACTAATTTATGTATAAATAAATCCCAACTATTTTATCCCTCCATGAAAAATTCATGATACTATTTCATGAGGATGCCAGGGGCAGGGCGCTTGGTGCCGCCACCGTTATTAGAACAGATGAAGTTTGAGTAATTATGCCACAAATAGTGGTGCCGAGTGTGATTTCTGAGCTAGTGCACATACACGGTGCGGTGGCCTCATTAGACCAGCGAGATCCAATTGCAGAGCCACATTAGACTGCACAGTCTTAGCACACATGCCTCACTGTGATTTTCCCTGTGACAGCTTTGTAGGCGAAACGGATGCTCATCTGTGATTTCAACGTCTTTTATCTCCTTTAGGGAGTTTAACAGCTATTCCCAGTGAAAAAAAAGTGCATTTTGGACTACTTTATGTTGCATCGTTTGTTATTCAAGCATTGTAGGGGATGTGAAACTGTCGTTTATCTTTCTTAGCATATGTCTCTATTTTTTTCTCAAACCGCTCCAGTTTAAGAGGAAGCTACTGAGAGTCTATTTTTCACAAACAGTATTGACCGTTTTTATTTAAAAGTGAATTATTGTAGCTATTTTTAATTATTTTATTTATTATTTGTTTTTGAAATCATTCTAATAAGAAGAATAATAGTAATAAATAATAATAATAATAATAATAATAACCATTATTTTATTTAATTAATAATAATAACATTATTTTGTTTTATTTTAATAATAAATTAATGTAAGGAAATTAATATTATAGTGACAGCCAAGACTTTTAAAATTATTTGCAAAAATGTTTTTTTTCTTCTATTCAGCAAAGAATATTTTATGTTGTTTTGTTTTGTTTTGTTTTGTTTTATTTTTTGTTTTGTTGTGTTGTGTTCTTAGTTTTATTATTTTATATTATTTCATATTATTATTTTATTTTATTGATAATTCAAAAAGATTAAAGTATAGTAGTAGTCATACAATTAATAATGAAAAAGTATTATTATTATTATTATTAACCTTCATTTTATTTTATTTATGTTACTAATCATGCTACATTAAATCCAATATAAGAAACATTTTAGAAAAAGATTCAAATTATTATTATTAGTTGTAGTAATAGTAGTGCTCGTAGTAGTATTAAAAAACAACAAAAATAATAATAACCATTTTAATAAAAGACATATTTTATTTTATTTTTTAAAGCTAAATGAAATTCAGTGCTGGTGTTTATGACAGGGTACTTGAACCGTACTGATGGGGTTATGGGGGTATAAGACAAAAAAGGTTGAAAAACCCAGGCTTAATGAACAATCAGTTACGTCATTACCTCCTCATGCTTTTAATCTATATATTACCTCATCCTCTTTGGCATAACGCTTGTCAAAAGTAATTTATCATTCAAAGGTTCAAACCTCCCACCAGTGAAAAGCTCTCCCATCACCATCCACCCCAGCCTGGTGGATTCTGGCCCCCCATCGGTGGCAGGGTTTCCAACTTCACATTCAAGCCTTCGCCAAACATGGCATACAGTGTGCTTTTCACAGCCTGCCTTTTCAGAATGCTCTTTGGGAATAGCATTGGAGGGCTGGCATTGTTCCAGTGTGGTGTGAAGAGAGGGACTGCCGTGGCTAAGGTCAGGGTTAAGCTGACGGATTCTTCCAGAAAACAGGGGCTCACAGACAAGATGTTAATGACCTGAACGATGACTCACCACTTAGGCATCCATCACAAACATGTCTCAGTCCTGAAACACACATGAATGCAAACACAAACAAAAGAGCACCAGATCTGGGTGGCATTGTTGTACCTGACAACTTTGGTGTTGTTAACTGCTTTGATTGGCAAGAAGGAGGCAGCTAAATCTATATATGCAACCATTAAAAATCCAGGCAGTTTCTCAGTATTAATTGGTTAGTTCACCCACAAATGTGACCCTGGACCACAAAACCAGTCTTAAAGGAACACTCCACTTTTTTTGGAAATAGGCTCATTCTCCAACTCCCCCAGAGTTAATAAGTTGAGTTTTACCGTTTTTGAATCCATTCAGCCGATCTCCGGGTCTGGCGATAGCACTTTTAGCATAGCTTAGCATAGATCATTGAATCCAATTAGACCAGTAGCATCGCGTTCAAAAATGACCAAAGAGTTTCGATATTTGTCCTATTTAAAACAGTGATATTACGCAGCGCCTGAAAGTAGTCCCCAGCTACCGGGCACTACTTTCAGGCGCTGCGTAATATCACTACGCCTGCTGTGGCCATGTTACGGCAGCAAAGTTCCTTGATTATTACGCTGGAATGAGAGTAGTTCCTAATCATATCAGCCTAGAAAATCGCAACTTTTCATTTTCCGCCGATCTTAGTACACGATATAACTACAGAAGAGTCAAGTTTTAAATAGGACAAATATCGAAACTCTTTGATCGTTTTTAAACGCGATGCTATTGGTCTAATTGGATTCAATGATCTATGCTAAGCTATGCTAAAAGTGCTATCGCCAGATCCGGAGATCGGCTGAATGGATTCAAAAACGGTAAAACTCAACTTATTAACTCTGGGGGAGTTGGAGAATGAGCCTATTTCCAAAAAAAGTGGAGTGTTCCTTTAAGTGTCAATTTTTCGAAATTGAGATTTATACATCATCTGAAACCTGAATAAATAAGCTTTCCATTGATGTATGGTTTGTTAGGATCGGACAATATTTGGCCGAGATACAACTATTTGAAAATCTTTAATCTGAGGGTGCGAAAATATTGAGAAAATCGCCAAAAAAAAGTTTTTATACGTTTATGGTAAGAAATTTACAAAATATCTTCATGAAACATGATCTTTACTTAATATCCTAATGCTTTTTGACATAAAAGAAAAATGTATAATTTTGACCCATACAATGTATTTTTGGCTATTGTTACAAATATACCCCAGCGATTTAAGACTGGTTTTGTGGTCCAGGGTCACAAATGGAAGTTTTACCATTATTTACTATTTAGAAATACAAATGACATTTGAGAGCTGTGGTGTAGGACAATGTCTTTTTGAATTTTCGTCTTGTTGATTGATGTATTTTTCTTTGTCCATTTACATCAACTCACCGACCAATAAGATATCATTTGAAAGGTGCATTGCGCCACCTATCGAAATGACCTTTCGTTCAGTGTGATGAATGTTATTTCACTTTGGACTTAATGGTTAATCGGTTTTTGATTTCGCTCTTAACTCTGTCTTGACTTTGCCATCTTTCTTGGTCTCACTTATCCAATCTGCATGAAAATGCTCAACTTAATCAAATCCAAATACAACAGTGTGGGCTATATTTGCTGTATTTAATTGGCATGTGGGAAAAATGAACCGAGAATATCTCGAATCTCTCGAATCTCTCTTAGGCACACCAACTTTGTTTCTGGAGCTTGTTCATGAATTTATGCACTGAAGTTGTCTATTTCTCTTCCTGGTTGCTTTGCCATCTAAAATTCCTCCAGGTTCAAATGTTCAAAATAATTATGATTCAGTCCCATCAGTAAGAGCTCACTTGAGCCACAGCATGCCAGGTCATGTAAGAGGAAATTGCACTATTAATACACTAAACCAATTACCATCAGCTTTATATTCTTTTCCACATTGAACAGTTTCTTATGTTCCTAATATTTCCTTTGAACCTTAGTGGGCCATACAAACAAATGGACTATATTTAGAGCTTCAGTCAAGATCTGAAACCAATGGGACCTCAAGCTGAGAGACAAAGGTGGTAGCTTTGTGCTTCTATCTGAATAATCTGTGAAAGTGTGCATGTGATTGTGCACATGCCCACCTTAAGACAGCAGGACTGCAGTTTTTAAGTGCTGCCTCTATTATTGTTGGCTGGACACGCAGCTCTAAGGGGGCATAATTGGGCAGAGGAAAATGGAGTAGCTTGCGCTGGTGAAAAAAATAGAGAGAGAAGACGACGAGGTCTCTGTGCTTGAATGAGACAAGGGGATGGTATTTACATGCAAATTGCATCTGGTCTTCCAACTGTCTAGTTACCTCACCCTTTTAAGCCGCTGGCCCACTTATCATGCTGTTTACACAATAAACATTACAATAAGGTTAATGTCTTTTGATGCATCTGGCTAAATGCAATATTATCATCAACAGTTGCGTAACCTGGCTCCTGCTTTATTGTAAACAGCTGCTGGGCAACTGAGATTCAAGGCAAGTCACTTTTTCGGGGTTTATTTTGGTTTCCTAGGCAACGGAATGGGGCCCAGACGAAGACACCAGGAGGTCCTGTCAAAGCAAAGGGAAGACGGAGGTAACTTTAAACCCCCAGGTTCTCTGTTGAATAGGCACATTTCTTTTAAAACGCTGACAGCCCATTGGCCAGAGGGGTCGGGTATTGTTGAGGTTTGTGGGAGGGCAATATGTTGAGCTTACTTATTCAGTATTTTAAAGCCCAGAGGTCAGTATTTTCTTTCTTGAGCGTATCATTCACTGAATGTGAAAGGCAAAATGAAAAATCCACTAGCAGATTAAAGCATTGCCAGAAAAAGCTTAGCTTTTTAGAAGGGATCTAAAGACAGGTTCTTTTAACCAACACTAAAACTTAGTTTGACTCTTATTATTGTCACTAACAAAAGCATTATTCCTTTATTTCCCAGAATGATGCACATCTTCTGCTTTGACTGATCTGCTGCTCACTTGTTCAGTAAATGATGAACTTTAAACCAACATGGTGGCAGTCTTGAATAGACAGTACAAATCACAGTCTGTTACCTTAGCTGTTAATTTATGCCTCAGTGGCGTTAGGGTGCTTATCTCATCCCTTCCTGTTTGAAATGCTGTCACTTTTACAGTCGGCTGCACAAAAAGGTTGATGCTGTGACTCGCTGATCCAGTGTGAGACGGGATTATTTTTGGTTTGTAGTAGTACAAATGAAAGCTGAGGTAATCTCACTCTTTGGTGAAGCGTAAGTGCTCTCACAGGAAACTGTGTATACAGTATGTTCAGAATTAATGTTAATAATTTGTATAAGAATTTTGAAACAGTCCCAGAAGGATTGGGCAAGCAGCACAGATGTTTTCAACACTGATAGTATGAAATGTTTCTTGAGCGACAAATAAGCATATTACAATGATTTCTGTAGGCCGAAAATTCAGCTTTGTAAATGTATATTTATAAGTAAAATTTAAAACTGCGAAACTACAATAAAGTTTTGTATTACTGTATTTTCTTGATATTTCATAATCCTATTGTAATTTTTGGTTTAAAAAATGCAGCCTGGTGAGCTTTTTTCAATCTTATATATAAATAAGCAAATATAAGCAAATCCTTATTAGTTCCAATTGGAATTGGTTCCAAAAAAGACATACCATTAGCATTTCTTTAAGATTTTTTGATGCAGATTTCCTTTTCTGTAGTATGAATGACCGGATGATTTGCCAGATTTGATTTACTGAATCCCACAATGCAATGTGCTTAAACTGAAGTTTCTATTTCCACTATGATGCAAGAAGCAATGTCTGCTGAAACTTTCTTTTTCTTGAAATCTTTCTCACCTTATTATTTGATGGGGCTATAAAAAGTTCATTTCACAGAAGACATATTCACAAAATTAAACATGAATTAAATATGGAATGCAGTGAATTTCTGTCACAGCAATGTAGCATACTGCTATTTGCATACACTTTTAATTACATATATTAAATTGTATGCAGTACCATAGTATTTTGAACATGCCACTGCTATTGTCATGCTGTCAAGTGCATCTGCTCCTGCAGGTGGAGTGTCAAAACTACATCCGGGTGTTGCTTGTCAACAAGACAGAGGTGATCACCTGCGGTACCAATGCCTTCCAGCCCCTTTGCATCACCAGAGAGGTAAGCATCTATCAGTTAAATGAGCTGCCTAAACTGGAGCTTTTATCAAAGAGTGTGTGTAATCCATACCGTATCCTCCTCTCAGGCAGGGAACATGAGCAGAGTGTTGGAGAGGGTGAACGGAGTGGCCCGCTGCCCCTATGACCCCCGTCATAATTCGACGGCTGTGGTGACCGAAAGCGGAGAGCTGTACGCCGCCACGGTCATCGATTTCTCCGGCCGGGACCCTGTTATCTACCGCAGCCTAGGAGGAATGCCGCCTTTGCGGACCGCCCAGTACAACTCCAAATGGCTTAATGGTACATTAATCTCATCATCTCATTTCTGATATTCTCATATTCCAGGGATCGTCTGAAAATTTTTGACATTTCTCTTGATGCCCTTCCTTTTTTCTGTCCTGCTATGCAGCCAAATTGCTGAATGTTGTTCTTCAAAAGAAAATTGTTGATGAGACTTTATTTAATTTTGTGTATGCTAATAGCACTCCCCATAGGAAAGAAAAGTTGTTTGCCCTAGACAACAAAATTAAATGGAAATCAAGCTGTGTTATTTTGCTTAAGTCTCATGCTTCACAAATGTTTTTTTAAATAAAACCTCTCATAATAATCTCCTCGTTTCAGTATAGATCTCAAAATATTTCAGTCTCTGATCAAAAAAATTCAATTTGATTTCAAACATGTCTCATCAAACATTTCTCATTAGATAATCTCAGCTCTGCTATCTGTGTATTTTTTGATCTATATAATTTCTGTAAACTCTTACTGTATTGTCTCATTTGTGTCTTTTACACAGACTTTAGGAGAAAGATCTGAGCAGGGTTATTATCAACTAAAACTTAAATTATAAAATTAAAACCATAAAAAAGTGTTACTTGAAATAAAATAAACATTAACTGAAATAATAAAAAAAGAAAAAATAAGCTTATAATTTAGCCACTTGCCAAGGCATCATTTCTCATTATCTTTTAGTTTAACTTGAAGTACCAAAACAAAAATAAATAAATAAAATGAGTAAGAACTGTATAGACCTATAAAAACTATAAAATTACAAAAACACAGCAAAATTACTAAAATGTTAACTAAAATTAAGATTGAAATAAATAAAAACTAATTCAAAATATTAATAAAAACTATAATACTATATCAAAGATACAAAACAATTTTATTCTGCAGGTGCTGTCCATGTCAGTGTTCTTTTAGTATCAATGATCTACTATTAAATTTTTTGTTAATATTTGGAGATCTATGTTATGTCTAAGATATTTATTTATTTATTTATTTTTATTTATTAGTTTTAGTTATTTTAGTAACCTACCTTAAACTAAAAAAAAATTATAATTCAATTAACACTTATTTTATTACAAGGAACTAATTTTTTTTATTTTATTTTTTTTTTTAATGGTTTTAGTAACTAAAATAACCCTGTACCATGTTTGCTCTGAGCTGCTGTAAATGCATACAGTATGACAAGTTCCAATATGATACCTAGCAAAAAGTGAGAAAAGCAAAGTTGCACTCTCACAACTGTACCTTTTGTGTCGAAGGCAGTTTTTTTAGAGCAGCTCTGGCCTGTCAAGGGAGGAACCAGTCAAAGATAGAGACAAACGAAACTCAGCACACTTCCTGCACAAAGTCAAAAGGTGTCAATAATCTCCCAGCTGCTGACACTGTGCCTTTTCCCATAGAAAATTCATCCAACGCCAGTCAAAATGGAATAAGCAGAAAGTTCTGATGCCAGAGCTGTAAGTCATACAGTGAGGCTCCACCGAGGAGATGTCAGAGGGTAGTTGAGGTGAAAGGAGAAGGACATAGACAAGGGTTGGTAGAGTTAGGATTGGGCGGAGGAGATGAACATTCAGGCATCCAGCAGTGTAATTATTCCTCATGACCGAGAGAGGGTGAAATTGCAGCTGCAACGCTTCATGTCACTCAGTCGGCCTGTAGTTCCACTGTAGGTTCACACTTGAGGAGAGAGAAAGACAAAAAGAGGGAAGCAAGATTATTGAAGCTTACACATTTACCTGCGGGAGCACATATATTGACCATATTTGAATAAAATCAGCACAAGAAAGCATAAAGTTAGTCTCAATTGCTATTTTACTTCCATAATATGACAATACAAAGTGAAAGAGAAAATGAAAAATGACTTATCCACTGTGAATAAGCACTATTGGTAACTAAAGTAGCTTTTTGGCTAATGGATAGCAACATTATTAAGTGGTTTGCTAATAGCTGTACAACTGAATAACATTTCTCTTCAAATATGCCTTATTCAGTTTAGCCATAGTAAAACATGAAAGTAAAACATGAATGGTGAGTTAGCAATAAAAGCTCTATTTGTAGCTAAAGTAGCTATTTGACTAATGGGTAACAACGTCATCAAGTGGTTTGCCAATAGTTGCACAACTGAATAACATTTCTCTTCACATATGCCTTTTTACAGTTTAGCCAAAGTAAAACGTGAAAGTAAAACAAATTGTGACATAGCTAAAAAAAGCTCTTGTAGCTAAAGTAGCGTTTTGGCTAATGGATAGCAACATTATTGAGTGGTTTGCTAATAATTGCACAACTGAATAACGTTTTTCTTCACACATGCCTATTTTCAGTTTAGCCAAACTAAAACATGAAAGTAAAACATAAATTGTGATGTTGATAAAAAAAAAGCTCTTGTAGCTAAAGTAGCTATCTGGCTAATGGGTATCAACGTTATTGAGTGGTTTGCTAATAGTTGAACAACTGAATCTCTTTAAAAATTGCTTTTTCCAGTGTAGCCAAAGTAAAACCATTAACCTTTTCAATCGTGTGTTAGCGGGATGTGGACTCGATAGAGATGAAGTGTGAATTAAAAACTTATTTCTCAACTGGGGGTCAGTGAAGAACGGCATGAACCTCAAGGGTCTACAATCGAATCCAACAGGACTGTTATTATATTGTTTGTGCCAGGTGCTGACTGAATAGTTTTTTTAACACTGAGCCCATGTGGGGTCGTACCCGAAGTGAGATGTGATATTGTTTTTGCACAGCTCTGATTCAATGAGAAATATCATCATCTCCTGCTGTGTGGTTATTAGCACATGCCTCTCTCCTCTGGTGCTTATTGGGACTCGTAATTCACTTCCCGGCTTAGTGTTTTCCCCTGACTGCGGCTCGCAGATAAACACACAAGCATTCAGGAATGGAGTGGTGGTGTGGAAATGAGGCAGTATTTACGTTCAGCATGGAAGAAGGAAAATACCGTTTGTCATGTTCAGTCCCTCACAAATCGGCACATTTCAGCTTAGCAAAAAACCTGATGAACTCATGCAGTCACTGGGAAGTAATTGTTCTAGTGTTGAATGGATCTGTATTGGTATTCACTGAGACTCTCTGACCACTTTCTTTAACTTGATCTGTGAGGAAGTGTAGTTATGACGTCTCATTGAAACTGAAAGCAGAAGAATTGTTTGTTCACAACAATCCTCGGTTAATGCATCTGGAGAAAGAATTGAATCTTTTTTTTAAGGTGCACTGCTTTAAAAATGTGCCATGGTACAGTGAAGCATTGACATTTAACTTCTGAACTGTATTCTATAATAAATATTCATATACTAGTGTATTTTCCTGGTACCAGATACTTAAAATGCTAACGAAATAAGCATAAGACTACTCTAAATGGTCCAAAAAGATCCATATCCAAAATATAATAATGCCATAATACTTTTTTGGTACTTTTTATTAATGCAAATTCATCATCAGTAATCATTTATTCACATTTAAAATACAGAGATGGAATCGGATCTTAATACCATGGTATTATATACAGTACTGTTCGAAAGTTTGGGGTCAGTAAAAATGTAATGTTATACTGTCTAAGGCTGCATTTATTTTATTGATTATACAGTAAAACAGTAATAGTCATTCTAATATGCTCAAGAATTGTTTTGGTGCTCAAGAAACATTTCTTCTTATTACCAATGTTTAAAACAGTTGTGCTGCTTAATATTTTGTGGAAACTGTGATAACGAATTTTTTCAAGATTCATTAATAAATAAAAAATTCAAAGAAACAGCATTTATTTGAAATAATTTAAAAAGTCTTTGCTGTCACTTTAATATGAATTACTTTATATTAAAATAATAAAATAAAATAAAACTGATTTAACCTTTTTTTGACCCCCAAACTTGCACGGTAGTGTAAATTGGTACACATTAATATACCACTATATTTAAATGGTGCTTCAGTGTACTTTAAATATGTACCAAAATACAAAAAAAACAACAACAAAAAAAAACATGGTAATGCCATGGTACTTTCATTGGTAACCCAAATGAATTTTCTTCGTTTACTCACCGTGGTACAGTGATTGGATAGAGCGTTAATACCATTGTATTTGATATATACCATGGTACATATTTATATACCAGAGTATTTACATTGCCCACCAAAAAGCATGATATGAGCCTGAAATAAAGTATAATTTAGTGTGTGTTTGTGTGTGTGTGTGTGTGGGGGGGGGGTGTTCTGCCTGTTTCTCACTCAAAAGCTTTTCTCTGGTTTCAAATGAAAGCACTGAATATAGCACAAATTCATATGGGCTACGCTGATGTTGTCTTATTGTGATTTTTGGACCAACACATGGTACAGTTCCAGTCCAGTTTTGACCATGTAATTCTGTTGCTGTCAGTTTTTGCAGATAGAGCAGTATAGTTTGCAAATCGTTTGCAGTATCGTATGCAAAGACTTCTCTGGGCTGTTTTTGAGTCTGTGTCCACTGAGATTTGGTATTTATTGTGCTTAAAATTGAATCAAAAGCAGTTATAGCTATTGATGCCTCTCCTGGGATTCACAGCATAACAGTAATCTCATTCTCGTAAACTGCTGCGGTGGCCTCAGCAGTGATTATAGTCATGCCTATTTACAGGTGAATATCTGTGGTATGCATTACTGGATGGGCTGGGGAATAAACAGGCCTTGGGGGTAAGATATTATTCAGAGTGTGCGATATTAACTCTGACTAATGCAATCCAGACCAGTGCCACCTGGACCAACGGGACAGCTTTTTGCATTCAGAATAATTTTTGCATGCCACATGCACACAGTTTTCTGCTCCAGTCATAGGCAGGCATAAGCGGATATTAAGAAAGAGTGGAACAGGGATTCAGGCCAGTTTGCTATGGAAGTCGTTGTTTTGGTGTTTAAACCACTTTATGTCGCATTACTGAGAGTCCTGCTCTAGATGTACCCATTTGAAATGCTTTTTGTGTCTGTAAGGTGTTTAGCCACGCTTTTTTTCCTTCTCCTTCAGAGCCTCACTTCATCTCGGCTTATGACGTGGGTCTTTTCACCTTCTTCTTCTTGAGGGAAAACGCAGTGGAACACGACTGTGGTAAGACGGTGTACTCGCGGGTGGCACGGGTGTGTAAGAACGACATAGGAGGCCGCTTCTTGCTGGAAGACACGTGGACCACCTTCACAAAGGCCCGACTCAACTGCTCACGGTCGGGAGAAATCCCGTTCTACTACAATGAGCTACAGAGCACCTTCTACCTGCCTGAACAGGATCTCATCTATGGCATCTTCACCACCAACGTGTAAGTCAAGTCATCAAACACAATGTCTGCAATATATATATATATATATATATATATATATACACACACACACATGTTCTATGCACGTTCTGGGATCTATACAGCAGCTATGCCCTTTGCATTCCAGCACCTTCATATTTACAAATCAAGCGCTGCTCATACCGGTCTGAAAATTGTAAAACTTATATCCTGATGGATACATTATGTCCATATATATATATATATACACGCTTGGTAAGTGAATGTGTAGGAAACCCATGCTTTGCAAACCCATATAGCTGTGAATATCATTTGTCAGGATGTACTATTTGAATTGCACCTTAAGTTAACAGGTTAACTCTGTTTCAGTGTGTTCAAGAAATGTGAGAAGGAATATGCTGCATCACATCCACTTCTGTTACAACTTAGAACAAGAAAATAAATTAGCGCTAGATTATCAAGTATATGTTTGCCCTTAATTGCAAGTCACTTTGCTAACAAAGTATTTGCTAAGAATATGAATCTAATAACATTAGGAAGTAATGTCAGACTTTTCTTAATAGATCTTTTAATAAAATCTCTGCTCTTCCTGACCAACACCAAGTGCTTGTTTCGCGTTATATTCATATCTTGCCGTGTTCTTGCTATATATACTACATGCTGTTTACTGCATATTATTTCATGTAGCAGTTGATTCATCATGCAGTATGCAACAAAATCACTTCTACCCAACTTGGTAGTGCAACACCTCTTGGAGATTCTGTCCTATAGCATGAATCACTTATGCATTACATTCGATTAAATAAATGGAAAGCAACATTTTTGTTGAGATATTCCAGAAAATATGCAGTATGTCCACTAGTGTTGGACCAACATTTTTTATCTATCACTTTTTATCACTACTTGACAGTATGCATGATACAAACAACATTTCAAATAGCAAGTAGTATGGCAGTATATAAATCTGCATACTCTCCTTCTCTTGCTCTCCTTCCCTATATTTCTCCCTATTTCTCTCTCGTTCTCACTCATTTTATCTCTATCTTTTTTGTCTCTTTTCCTGTCCCCTTTCACTCACTGCCCCAGTAGGAACGGAATATGGTAATGCAATCAGAACAACAGAGTCTCCATCTGTCTGTGGTAAATTGAACACCTTAAGCAATGCTCCCTGGGGTTTGGGGCTGCAAAACAGGGAGGGCGGGCATGGGAGGAGCAGAGTGAGAGAATGCAAGAGAGCAGCCAAAAATGCCTGAAAGTGTTGGTAGTAGTTTGTCCTGAGGTATTGGCAGAGTGAGTGTGGACTTTCATTGAGCTGAAGGTGTCAAAGCAGTATATGGCCTCATACTGAGCTTACAGTCAGTAATAGCCATATTAGATGTTGTGAAAAGGTTATATTACATACAGACCTTTTCTTTGCCTTTCTGTGATGGATACATGGATATATAAGTTTTTCTTTCTTTTATTGCTTTTATAGAACTTACTATATGGCTCTCTTGATTCTGATTGGTCAGTCACTGCATTTGGTGGTCAAATCATTTGCTAGTTTCATGTAAATGTAGGATTAATTTATTAGCTCTCGATGACCCTTTATAGGTTTATTTTGCCATATAATTGGACATTTCCTCCTGGTATGATGAAGAAGGAAATGTTTATGGAAATGCATTTCAAATTATTTTGAAGTGGTTTCTTTTTTTATATTCGGTCACACTTTATATTAGGTGGCCTTAACTACTATGTACTTACATAAAAAAAATAAGTACAATGTACTTATTGTGTTCATATTGTATTGCAAAACACTTTTGCTGCTATTGAGGTAGGATACGGGTAAGGTTAGGGACAGGTTTGGTGGTATGGTTGGGTTTAAGGGTGGGTTAAGGTGTAAGGGATGGGTCAACAGTGTAATTATAAATGTAATTACAGAAATTAATTACAGATGTAATTACATATAGGTATTTTTAAAAATATAAGTACAATGTAAAAACATGTATGTACACAATAAGTGCACTGTACCAAATAATTAATTTAAATGTAAGTACTTTGTAGTTAAGGCCACCTAATATAAAGTGGGACCTTATATTCTACCTTTTTAATTATATTTTTGAAGGAACAGCTATCATCCTCATTTCTGTCAATCATCTGCAGGTTAACTGAGTGGAACAGACCTTTTGGCAGTTAATATGATGACAGACAACCCCTCTGGAAAACAGATCTGCGGGTGTGAATGAATACGTCTATCGTGAATACACACACTTTCATGCCTGAATTACAACAAATACAGAATAACAGCCAAGTGCATCTCTTCGCTCGCTGTGATGCAGCATGACAAAATCCACCTTGAAATGAGTTTTTTGTACCCCATAGCAGGAATCTTCACTTCGAGTTTATTCCATGTATATTTCTTTCATGTAGATGTATGGAGGTTTATTAAATAAATTCAATGCACACAGACTGAAGTAATTTAAGTCTTTGGTTCTTTTAATTGTGATGATTTAGGCTCACATTTAACAAAAACCCCTCAATCATCTCAACAAAAATCTCAAACAAAAATCTCAACAAATTAGAATATTTAAAAAGACCAATAAAAAAAAACATTTTTTGTAAATTGTTGGTCTTCTGGAAAGTATGCTCATTTACTGTATATGTACTCAATACTTGGTAGGGGCAACTTTTGCTTTAATTACTGCCTCAACTCGGCGTGGCATGGAGGTGATCAGTTTGTGGCACTGCTGAGGTGATATGGAAGCCCAGGTTTCTTTGACAGTGGCCTTCAGCTCATCTGCATTGTTGGGTCTGGTGTCTCTCATCTTCCTCTTGACAATACCCCATAGATTCTCTATGGGGTTCAGGTCAGGCGAGTTTGCTGGACAATCAAGCACACCAACACCATGGTCATTTAACCAGCTTTTGGTACCTTTGGCAGTGTGGGCAGGTGCCAAGTCCTGCTGGAAAATGAAATCAGTATCTCCATAAAGCTTGTCAGCAGAAGGAAGCATGAAGTGCTCTAAAATCTCCTGGTAGATGGCTGCGTTGACTGTGGACTTCAGAAAACACAGTGGACCAACACCAGCAGATGACATGGCAGCCCAAATCATCACTGACTGTGGAAACTTCACACTGGACTTCAAGCAACATGGATTCTGTGCCTCTCCACTCTTCCTCCAGACTCTGGGACCTTGATTTCCAAATGAAATGTAAAATTTACTTTCATCTGAAAAGAGGACTTTGGACCACTGAGCAACAGTCCAGTTCTTTTCCTCCCCAGCCCAGGTAAGACGCTTCTGACGTTGTCTCTGGTTCAGAAGTGGCTTGGTAGCCCTTTTCCTGAAGACGTCTGAGCGTGGTGACTCTTGATGCACTGACTCCAGCTTCAGTCCACTTCTTGTGAAGTTCTCCCAAGTGTTTGAATCAGCTTTGCTTGACAGTATTCTCAAGCTTGCGGTCATCCCTGTTCCTTGTGCATCTTTTCCTACCCAAATTCTTCCTTCCAGTCAACTTTGCATTTGATATGCTTTGATACAGCACTCTGTAAACAGCCACACCTTTCAGTAATGACCCTCTGTGACTTACCCTCTTTGTGGAGGGCATTAATGTTCATCTTCTGGATCATTGCCAAGTCAGCAGTCTTCTCCATTATTGTGGTTTCAAAGAACAAGGAATACCCGGAATTTGTACTGTAGGGATGGTCATTAATTGAAACTGAAATGTAAATATTCTAATATTTTGAGATACTGATTTTTGACTTTCATGAGCTGTAAGCTCTAATCATCAAAATTAAAAAAAAAAAAAAAAACTTTTTAAATGTTTTGCTTTACATGCAATGAATCTAAAATATATGAATGTTTCACTTTTTGAAATAACTTACAAGAAAAAATTAACTTTTTCACGACATTCTAATTTATTGAGATGCACCTGTACTTACATTTAAATATTTAACATAATATAAATATTGCATTTAAATGTAAAAGTGCTATAGAATATGCTGAAGAAGTTTACAGACGTTTTTCAACACTTGCTAAATTTGCAATATCGACAATAAAGTTACTATGTATTGTTTAAAAATAATAAATTACGTACACGCAGATGAACTATAATATGATTTTGATAATTAGTACTCTTTTTAAACAAATGCTTGAGTGCACGTTTTTCCACAAGGGCAGATATTGTTATGCTGTAAAAATATTTATTAATAATCTTGCCTCAGTCCTGGCTGTGGAAGGTTGCTGAGTTGGCTCTTTGTATTTTTTTGCTGCGATGCAGGTATTCACTGAAGTTGAAACACTGAAGTAATGTGTTTTCTTTTTTTCTCTCCTTTTTCCCCTTGAGTGCTGTCCTACTTTATGTCTAAATCAACTTTATGGACCTCTCGGATGACCTCAAATGACCCTGTGCTTTTTGACATATTGTCTTCTCTGTCATCATAACTCAACATGACTTCATCTAAATAAGCATGTGATCTACTGTACGTGTCGCTTGGAAAGCTCCGAAGTCATCTGCTCTCACAGTGAGAAGACTTCATTCCCATATGTTGTGTGTTATACTGAGCGTGTCATGGGATTTGCTAGAGTAGGTGACTTTCCAAAGGGTTATAGGACCAAACTCTGTACTTTACTTTTTACACACCTCAATAGCCTTTAAAACTGCACCATCATCTGTCTGAAAGTCACATCTGCACAAGCATATATGCAATAAACGCCACCGTGGCTTAGCTGAGGTATGCACCATTTGACCAGACAGTGCATTTATGCATTTTTATGTATGTATGTATACTATAAACCTTGCTCAAACATCTATCTAACTCTTCCATACAGAATCTCTCCAGATCCTTCAAATTCCCAGGTCCATGTTGGTACACTCACCTCTTCAGTTCACACCACTTATTTTCTATAGGGTTCAAGTCAGTAGACTGAGATGGCCATGGGAGAACCTTAAGTTTGTGCTCCATTTCTGTGTTGATTTTGATGCTTTTTTTGGATCATTGTCCTGATGGAAGATCCAGCTCCTGCACATTACAAGATTTCCAGCAGAGGCAGTCAGGTTTTGATTTTTTTTATCTGTCGGTATTTGATAAAATCCACAATGCCATGTATCTGAACAAGATGTCCAGGACCTCCAGAATAACAGGCTCACAATATTAAAGATCCAGCAGTATACAGTATTTAACCGTGGGCATGGGGTACTTTTTTAGCCTTGTGTATCCCCTTAAAACTCATCTTGTGTGGCAAAAAGCTCTTTTTTGTTTTATCTGACCATAGAACCCAACCTGGTCCAGTTTGAAGTTCCAGTAGTGCTGGCAACTGAATGTGTTGGAGTTCTTTTTGAGTAGGGGATTTTTGTTTATTGAAATTATTTTATTTTATTTTATCTAACCCAGACTCAACTAATTTCTGCACTATTCCAGATCCAGAAAACTATCCTCCTCAGTTTGTGTTGGATGATATAGGCACACGTCCTCTTCCAGGCAGATTTGATTGCAGATTATTGCCCTGATGGTGGAAATGGGAAATTTCAACGGTTTTGCTAATACAACCACATTTTGCTTATTTTTGCTGCACATCAGAACTATATTCTTTGGTTTTACTCATTGTTATGGATGATTAAGGATATTTTGCTTCTGTGTTCCCTCCAATTTATAATCCTATGAAAAGAAATTTATACTCCAGGGAGTCATGGTTGGACAATTTTATGTTCATAGGCACCTTGGTGTGCAAAAAAATGTGAATATGAATGTGAATATTTATTCATAAGAATTTTTCAGGGTTGCTAATAATTGTGGCCAATGTGTATTGGAGAAAAACTTTTATCTCATAATGTGACTGTGACTAGTCACAAGTGTTTGCAAAATTCAGAATTGAAGTAGATTTGGCTCACTCACAATTATGAATTTTAGTATGAATTTGAATTGAACTGGTCACATCCCACAAGAAGATGAATTGTAATTTTAACTGAAATAACAGGTGTAGTTGTCTCTATGTTTAAGGAATTAGAGTGATTATTAAAGCGGTATTGTTATTCTTATAGTTATCGTCCTTGGTGTGAACTGGCGTTACAGTGACTGAATAAGAAAGAGTAAGCAACTGGATATTTGGAAGATTGCACTGTATGATGAATTTTAACTTTGCGTAAATGTAAATGTATTCAGAAGTATAAAAACAAGACTGACAACTGTATTCTGCTGCTGTGTGAAGAAGGCAGCCGCCTATATAGGCAGTCAGCGGGGAAGCAGCTCACTAGCGCTTTCCTATCTCTATAGAGGTAAAATCTCAAAAAGACAAACTCTTGTAGTTTCTCATAACAAAGTTTCAGAGCCTTGCTTTTGAATGCTAGAGTGAAAGAGGAGAAATAGCTTGAGATAATTGGCTGTCCTGTCAGAGCCTGATCTGTCCTCGCATCCTAGGGCTGACCGGTTTATAGCCCATGTTTCATCTGTACACCAGTTTTTTGAGCTGCACTGCCAAGAGCCTCTCGTTTTACCACGCTAACTTTCCATGTCAAACCCCTCATATGTAGTCCCCAGGGTCAAGCTGCAGAACCAGGCTTGAATCTTCTTCAAGTCCATGCCTCACCAGACCACATAACAAGAGCCTGAGCCAGACACCAGCGTCTGGCAGCACGAGTCCCCCTCCTGGAGCTCTGCCCGTGGGACCATCTGTCTGTGGCTTCGATGTTACCACCACAGTTATTGCTGTTCATTTATGTGTGGTCTCAACAGCACACAACAATGAATCTGATAACAAGAATATCTTCCCCTTTTCAGTGATCCTCTTAGTTGACCTCTAATGATCCCATGCAATTTTTTTGTTTTTTGCATGAGTGTAGCATGTGACTTCTAAATATCTATATAATCTACTGTAACCTTCATAGTCACCTGCTGTGACTATAATAGCTCTGGGCCCTAAGGGCTTCTGGCATCCCTCTAAACTCTGGACATACTGAAAGCTCAGGGGACATTTCTCAGGGTAACAAGACAAAACTCTGTCCTTTCTTTGCCACTTCAACAGCTTCTGAAACTGCACTGTCATCTGTACAAAATTCAGTGTGAATCTGGTAACGAGAATAACCACCCAATCTATTCACTGTGGAGCTCATCTCTGCTCCTGACAGCTTACTTGGGTCTCTGGGCCACCTGTCACTCAAATCGATGGAGTTAATTAAGTCACGATGCATTTGAGAATGTTTCATGCCAGAAGAAGCTGACAAGATCTGCCTGGCTGAACCGATTATGAACTTTTATGTTTGTCTCGAGATTATAGATTTGTATAACTGTCTGTGCAGCCATGAAGTGTAAAGGTCTAACAACTGCATGCTGTGTGTGGGAAAATACATGCTATCATATTATTTTAGAGATCAACAATTCTTTTTATGATGGTACTGATACTTTTTTTTTTTTTGTTAACCATTATTCAGAACTGATTTTTAATTGTTTTATTTTTGCTTTTTGACAAAATATTTGTTAGGTTATAGAACAAAAACTATTTATAAAATATATAAAAACTAGTATTTATAATTTCTATAAACATTTTATTTTATTGAAGTTTAAAATAATATATTTTAAAATATATTTATTATACAATTTTAAAATAATATATAATAATGTATTGATACATAGAGTATTCTACTATATATTACATAAAAGTATAATATTCTCACTGTAATGGGTTTTAAGGTAAATGGCATTTATCTGCAGACTCAATATTAAAGAACCAATGACTAAACATTGTGAATATCTATAATATTGTATTATATACCATTTATATTAAATATACAAAAGACCATACACACACACACACATATATATATATTTATTTGAAACTAGATCACCAGTATTTATGTATCTATTTATAATATATATAATAACATATTTCATGTTTTCATAGTACTAAATTGTAATCATCTTTCTTTCTTGTGATCCAGGAACAGCATTGCTGCCTCTGCAGTTTGCGCATACAACCTCAGCGCAATCACGCAGGCTTTCAACGGGCCCTTCCGTTCCCAGGAGAACCCGCGCTCCACATGGCTGCCCACCCCGAACCCCATCCCTAACTTCCAGGTGCATCATTCCCCTGAATGTCTTTTACATTTTGTTCTCTGTGTGTGTGTCTGAAACAAACAGCCAATAGATAAATTCTATCAGCCTGGCACTGTGAGAGTAATTGCTCAATACCAGCTGGGTGTACCTGCATGCATTGTAATTCACAGTTATTGTCTACTTTCCCATAAAATGACATGGTGAGAAGTTTGAAAGTTTTTTGTGAGTTTATATTTGTATTGCCCTGCTTGACCTCTACACTAACTAATGAGTCTAACCCTAATGACACTTACCAGTGTGGGACCATAGAGGAAGAAGGGCCTAATGAAGGACTGACTGAACGCAGTCTGCAGGACGCCCAGCGGCTCTACCTCATGAATGACGTGGTTCAGCCTGTTTCTGTGGACCCGCTGGTTTGGCAGGATGATGTGCGCTTCTCTAAGTTGGTTGTTGACATTGTACAGGGGCAGGATACTTTGCACCACGTTATGTACATAGGCACAGGTAACTAATCAAAGTCAAATTTAGTCACTTCTGTTTTGTCTTTTTCTTTTGCACAAAAACCTGTTAAAAGTTTACCACCAAATCCTTATATAAATAGTATTAGTTAGAATTAGTTATGCAGCCTTGTGTAATTATGCTTTGCCTTCTGTTCTGACTTATCAGAGTATGGAACTATTCTTAAGGCCCTGGCAACCACTAATAAGAGCCTGCAAGGTTGCTACTTGGAGGAGATGCAACTCTTCCCTCCTGGTCTGCGGGAGCCAATCCTGAGCCTTCAGATTCTCCATGGCGACAGGACTCTTTTTGTGGGCCTGAATGATAAAGTGCTGAAGATCCCTCTGGCGAGGTGCTCCAGCTACAAAACAGAATTGTGAGTGCCATGTTTCATCTGTGTGTTTTGTGCAGCAAACAGCTTTAAAGGGGTCATGAACTGCCTTTTTTATTATTTTGTACTGTTCTCTGAGGTCTCCCTATAATGTTATCAAGATTTTTACATGAAAAACATCACAATTTAGAAGTAAGTAGGCTATTTTCTGTCCTGTTTTAACCTCCCTCATCGGAACGCTCCATTTGGCTTCAATATAAGCTGTTCTTAGACTAAGAAAGTTTTGAATTCTGAAACTTACAGGATGTTTTTATAGTACCATGACCTCTTATATGTCAAAAGATCAATGGATTTTTCATTTCTAAGTTCATGACAATCAAGGACTTCATATATTTCATCATTCATCTGACATATGCAGGTGATCGGTTGGGAAGTGTGAAACTATTTATTTTCAAAATGGATTGGTTGCTGATTTGTCTGAGCAGCTAGTTGATTAACTAGTCATAAAGATGATTTGAATAATTGTTCTGCTTTTAGGTTCATTGATGACCTGCTTAGATGCGGTTTTAGGGATGCTGACATAAGGTTGATCTTGGGTTCAAAAACAGCTAAACAGCGACAGAATGGAACAGATTGCAGGGCTTTTGAAGGTTTTGACTATTTTTAACCTGACATGCTGTCTTAAAGACACAACGCTCATGGTGAAACACATTGCCCAAATACATTGGTCTGAATGCCTTTAAATGGATGAATTTTACCATGCAGATATTAAGTATTTAAGTACCATGCAAGTATTCAATAAAGCACTTTAATCTTTTAAAAATTAGTATTTAATTTAAATGTATTTTATTTACACTTCTGATTTAATTGACTTAGTAGTACCAAGATAAACCAGTCAACTTCACAAGTCAAACAGTATGACCCATTCCTAGTATTTAGACAACTTGATGCATGCATTTTGGGCCTTTTAGATTTCAGGGACAATACATGCTTTCTCATTAGACTGTAGGTGTTGGGTGACAGCAGACCCAGGTTGATGTACATGAATGGCTCCTTTCACATTGGTAAGAGCTCTTGTTACCCACCTCTGTGGAATTATACCCTTGATCTGTCATTGGAAAAGAAATTCCTCCTCACGGGTGACTGAAGCAGTAAGAGGAGCGCCGTTTGACAGCCCGCGTGTATTCTATCAAAGCTTTCCATCAACTTCCCACTCCAAATGCGGGGTGGGGACAACAGTCAGGCTCAATTTGCCAGAGGAGCACATTGAGCGCTCTGTCCGCTCTCTCTGTGCGCCGTGCATGAAGGTGAAAGATCGAGTGTGGGTTTGGATGAATGAGGGAGAGATAAAGGAAGCTAGGAGGGTTCAAAGGAAAGAGGAAGGGTGCCGTCTCGAGTGAAGGGTTTTCTGTGAGGGCAAACATATTTGACTGCGAGCTGATGATTAGTCAGCACTTTGATTTCACTTCTCAATATGTGTGCACACTCTCTCCCATGCACGGAAACACACACAAGGCTATGTGGTGAAGGCTGAGGGTGTTGAATACTAAGCAAGGTGTAGGTGAGATGTAGAGAGATGGAGCGGAAGCGAACTTTGCTAGCTCTATTTAAAACCCAGCAGGGAGGAACAATCACACTAGGTTCCAAGGGCAGGCCAGAGAAGAGAGTCCTTAATCCTTAATACGTAATTTCCCTTTGATTTCTGCCACATCCTGAGCACATTCACCTTTGAACACAATACAGCAGCGCAGCTTTGACATTTCATTAATGCTATACTCACATATGAAACGTCATAGAGGTGTGACATGGCTGCATATGAGCTGCGGACAAGAGGTTTTTATTCATTTCCTGCTGCACCAGTCCTCTCTTCCTCTCCTTGAGCTTTGACTGAAACGAATAATCATGTTATGGAGGATAAGGTGGATAGCTGCTTCTAGAGACTGTATCGATTATATTATGGAGTGTTGAATGTCAAGTCAAGTCATATTTATTTGTATAGCACTTTCCACAAAACACATTGCTTCAAAGTATCTTTACTAAGGCATACTGGTATTTTTCCAATGCTTTAATACAGAGCAAATTTTTGGGATGAGCAATATAGTGATTATATATCGATGATATAAATCCTCAGGATTTTGATCTAGCTAAGACATTTAGCAGATTTAACTATCTGTAAAAAGTATTTCAAGCGTATTTCAAAAACAACCCAAAACATTTAGCATAGAATAGCCCATTTTTTATATTTATTTACAATTGTATCAAATATATTAGTATATAACAGTCCAATGTTGCTATATTTAAAAATTTGAAACTATTTTGCATAGATCACAGTTGTACCATAATTATTCCTAAATTTGACCACATTTTTACCACAATAAATAAAATAAAATAAATAAATAATATTTTAGCATGTAGCAGCTCAGTGCGACCAGAATGATCAAAAAACTTTTTTTAAAATATAGTACTATACCAACATTTTATGCCTTTATTTCCTTTATTTCGGCCATTATTTCTTTCTTTCATGGAGCACAAAATGACCACACAAGATTAGTGTCTTTTTTTGGAATAAGTAACCACCAGTCTTCAAAATTTCTCCTTTTGTGTTCCTCGGAAGAAAGAGATGATTCTTTTTTGCTTTTTCAGAGCCTAGAGCTGTCACAGAAACATGTCACAATGACTCTCTGATATGTCAAGTAGTGCAACAATTTATGTAAATCTGATGATTTTTTTGTTAAATCTGACAAAAAAAATTGCCCTTTTTTCCAAGATTTTATATTGACACCCCATATTGTAGCACCAGACAGATTTGTTGTTTAGCAAATCGTTTTTTTGGACCAAAGCAATCTAAAGAAAGTTTCTGTAGGTCAGATGCAAATAAGGCATGTAAGATTGCATCAGTGATGTGAGAGACAAATTCTGTGATGCCCTTGTTGCAAGGAAACAAATCAAATCAATGCAAACAAAACGGACAAAAAAGAATAGCAGGCTTTCAAAATGTAATGGCTTGGTGTATAATTACTTGAAAATCATTCTGCTTCTGTTCACAGTGCTGCCCTTGTGCTGCTATTTTCCTTTACAGATGAAAAGAGACAAAGAGAACGCTCTCGAAGTCTCGCCGGTCTTGCCTTTGGAGAAGTGTTTATTAATGACTTAATCTACATTGTTGGTGGCTCTGGCTTGAAAGCAGTGCGATAATTAAGTTTGATCCCTCGAAACTCTCTTTTCTGCTCATGATCATGAACCTTAGCCTCTCGACTCTGATTTGAAAAACTAATTTACTCTGATCAGCCAGCTGATTGTTTGACGGGATCTAAAGGGACCAACCGGCTGGGCCAGATCGATAATCTTAAAGACAGCGATTCCTAATCAAGGACGAAGCAAATGTGGAAGCTGATGGGCTGTGTTCTAAGCAAGACTACCAGCAACAGCAAAACGCTGAGTATTGGTGGTGTGGGTGGGATAAAAGTACTTCTGATATTAACCATTTACACATATGTGGCAATGGACCTTATAGTAAACTGCATATTTTCAAAAACGACTGCTTGATTTATTGGTCTTAGAGAAGTACTGAAGAATTAGACTGTCTTTGGGTTGACTTGTCCCTGATTCAGCCAACAACACACAGTCTTCCAAATGTTTTCCAATGAAAAAAAAAATGGGTTGTGAAAATACAACATGACCTGGGATCATGACAACTCCTTACAGCTTCATTTTCATCAAATTAATCATGGCAGGTTTGTTATTGATGAAGTATTTTACATTCAACAGTCTAATTAGAGACAGCAGCACAGTTAGTGCTGACAGTTTTGATGATGAGATGATGAAGTCTTGGAGCGCTGTTAGGAATGTGGGTTTGAGGTTACAAACATCTGTAGCAAACAGAGCATACAGCAAACAACCCAAACCACAAGCTTTACTTAGAAAACCGCAAATATGTTTTTACAGCTTTCCTTTCCTACTTCTTCTGATGTGGCAAACCCATGTTCCCATGTCTACAGAGATGCTTGGTCACTATTTAGGATGTCATTTTGGCATCCATTTATGGGGGATTTTTGCTGTAGTAGTCACTACATGTTGTAGTTTTTAGACCTCTCTTGCTTAATGGATGGCGGGGTGTCGAGCTGGACCTGAATGTTTACTTTTGACTATTTCTAAGCCTTGTGACAATATTTTATGTATCTTTTATTATTTTTTGCATATGCTATGAAGCTACTTAAAAGGGTAATTTTTTATCATCAGAACTGTTGTAGTCAAGTACATTGAAATTCTTTAATGTAAAAACTAAAACAGTAAAAATCCAGTTAAAAATAAAGAAGGCATTTTTTTAAATATTTGAACACAAGTAAAAAAGGTTATTCATTTAAGAATATTTACTCTTTTTAAAATATATATATATATATATACACAAATAGAAAACAGTTAAGTTGTAATAATATTTCACAATATTAATGTTTTACTGTATTTTTATCAAATTAATGCAACCTTGGTAAACATAAGACTTTCAAAAACATTTGAAACATTTGAAACATTAAAAACTTACCAACCCCAGCTTTTGAATGGTAGTGTATACAGACCAATATAACAAGACATAATAATAAACAGGAATATTTAATGACTCACAATTCAGAGAAGCATTGTGAAACTAATCTAATGACAGTCTTAGATCTCACAATTTAAGGAAAATTGTTGGATTGATCTCTGCAGGGATGAAATCGTGATCTACGACTACTGTGTGCTTAACCTTAGGTTGCACCAGCATAATTTTATCTGCAATAATGCTGCATTCATGTTGTGTTAAAATTAGCGCAATTATGAGCTGACAACCTGAGTTACTCTGAGCACATCCTCAAATTATTGGTTTCCACGGCAACCCTCATAATGCCAAAAAGGTTCCATATGTGGTTGTGTTAATGACAGCAAAATATTTAATCACTACTTTAATTCACCTTTATATGCTTTTTAAAATAAGAACTAAGAAAGTGCAGCAGGTTGTAAAAAAGAGAAATATATATATATATATATATATATATATATATATATATATATATATGATGTAACTTAGTACATTTAATCGTTGAAGAAGTTTTCATGCAGTTTCCAACTTGTAAGTGTGATTTTGAATGTTTTATTTTTTTTTTTCAGTCAAAAACTCTTAATTACCGTAATTTGAACAGCTCAAATTTACTGTGCCTTGCTATGGTAACATCATGAAATTCCATGGACATGTGGTGATAAATATATTTCCTGAAGGCACTTCGTCCTTTACCTGTGGCTAAGCCTTATAGCCAGCCTGTAAGAAATTCTCATTTTAGAGGCTCCCGTCTGACCCAAACAATTTACAGCTCCTGTTGCCACCAGCTTGTCAACAGGGTGCTAAAAAACACCGGGTTTGAGAGCTCGCAGCTTGTTTGAGCACGCTGCCCAGCACTTGAGCAACTGGAGGAGCTGCAGAGAGAGGAAAGGCAGGGAAAGAAAGTAATCAGAAGGTGAGAGCATTTATTACCACTGGCTTTTAACTGACTCTCTACTGGCAGAGTCCCAAAATTGAAGCCATTTTTCTCATGTGCTTTCTCCCATTCTTGATTAAGACAGGCAATATGTCTCAAACCCCGCTGTCCTGAACTTCTGACAAATAGCATCTTTTCTTCTTCTCCTGAGATGAAGCCATTAAAGCATCTGACCATCTTATCTCTGTCTGCGCTAAGCTGTCAGCGATTGGTGTGTGTGTGAAAATTTCTCAAGCTGAAATTTATGGGACCTGTTTGGCTCTGGCGGTTTCCTAAAAAAACAAAATATTAAAGGGGGGGGGGGGTCATATGGAGAAAATCTATTTTCTTTTTCTAATTTGAGAGAATTCCTCTGTACTATTTCACTGGAATACATAAATAGTACTGTATCTAACATGCAGAGAATTTAATTGCTAAACATAGTTTTTTATATACAAAAATGTGTGTGACAAAACGTGGTTAGCTAGAAAACCTGAAGCTGGTTTTATTGATTCTTAGTATAGTGCATCCATAAAAAATAAAACCTTGGCCCTTGTTTACAACGAAAAGGTCATGAATTGCTATTAAAAGGATGGCAATAACTATTTGCCTTTGTTCATCTTTTTTAAAGGCCTATAAAATAGACAGTATTTTTTATAGCCCTCCCAATGACTTTAAAACATCTATTAAACCAACAAGGAGAAAGAAAGATTGATCGTCTTCTGTCCACTGTCTTGCCACATCGTTTTATGTGTTACTTTATTTTTTGCACTATTTAAAATTTTACAAGCAATGTCTTCTGGCTTTGCTGCTGAAGCAGTGCACTGTAAGGAAACCATGTTAAATTATACAGCAGTGTGATTCATGTCGGTTCGTGTTGCTTTTGTTTTAGTACTTCTTCCATGCACAGGAACCTTGAATTAAGGTGCAATTCTTTGAATTGGCCCTCAAGTGCACCAACTTATTTTTTTCCAGCAGTCTATTTTTAAAAAAGGTGAGCTGTGTGACTGGTTGCAAGGCTAGACGGCAGTTTTTCTGCTGTGCTTGTTCTTTTCCTTCAGAAACGGTGGTCAGCCTGTGAAAATCTCTCTTTACGGAATGTAAGTTGCAGAGCTCGGGAGAAAAAAACCCACCTTCAGGAGGCCATTAACTGAGGTTTTTTCCTCACTAGGTCAGCTGGCACAGTCCTGAGAGCAGCCGAGTCCTGGCAGTGCCCCAGGGCCGTGTTCATGTCTCCTGAGCTCATCAGTAAAACAGGCTACTGCTGTATGCCAACCGGAATGTCAAATCAGCATTCCTTCCACGCCGGCACATTTTCATAGTCTTAAGAGATTACATGGACGGCTGGCTTTCACTTTGGTTCGCGGGAGTGGATCTTTCCAATGTAATTAATGAAATCACTGCGAAAGTTTTTGTTTAAATGGGTAGTTCTCGCAGGTCAGCGCCCTGAGGGCTTGTGTTTCTGCCCTCTGTAATGGGGGGTAATTGGGCTTTAGATGTGCGCGAGGAAGATATCGTTATTCTCTCCATCCTCACATCCTTTTAATTGGCCGGAGTCATTTATGTCTTCAATTGTGCACTAACTGTATAACTCTATGGATGCTTCAACTAATTTACTGTTGTTTATTCCTGTTTCATTATAGCTGCTGTTGTATTCAGAAACTAACGAGAAGATGATAATCAGGCCTGTTTCATGCACCTAAAGTCTGATGCACTTGGTGCCTATTTGTATTCTCATATTGAACAGGATGCAGAATTCACACTGCATGCACCCATTTCCGAAAAAGTCTTAGGACTGAATCCAGATGACTTAAGCAGTTTTGCATAAAGTTGAGTATTTCTAAATGTTTTGATGCTCTTACTGCTTGTTTCACTCTACAGTCAATCCCACAATCTCCCCACATGAGCCTGCCACTCAGCTCCTATAGATAATTAATTGAAAATGCTCATTTACTTTAGTAGTACCTTACTCTACATCAATGACATTACTGATGGTTACATTAAGGCTTGTTTGTTTCATTTTCTATTGTGTTAATAATTCTTAAGTTACTTTTGATGTCTGCATTTGCCCGTTCCTTTGTTGGGGCCTTTTGGAGCCACAGGTTGTAACAAAATGAGGGGCTCGTCCGGGATTTGAAACCGGGAGCTCTTGCTCCCCAAGCGAGAATCATACCCCTAGACCATTTATTTATTTGAACCAACTGGTTGCAGTAATAATTCAATGATTACTTCATAAAGACAGTCACTTGTTTTGTTCCTTACTGAATCAGTGGTTTCGAACAAATCAGATGAATAATGATTAATTGATTTACTCGTAACTAGTGCTGTCAATCGATTAAAAAATTAAATTGTGATTAATCACAAATGTAAAATACTAGGATTTACCTGTAAATGTGTTGAAATAAAGAAATGCATGACAAACTAGTTTAAGGAAACAGAACCTTTCACACTTCCGCCAGGTATGATACATAATCCTTATTATTCTTTTGTTTTTATTCAGCCATTATCAGTCTTTATACTGGCAATAAAACGTTTACCAAGCCACATCGCTTCAATCCCAGTATACATTTACCCAACTATTATTAAAAGTATTTCTAAATAAATACAACAAAACATATTCTTGCGACCGTACGTGAAGTATTATGACAAAATGCATTATGAAGAAGAATTGGACCTGTTCTGCAGGTGCATTAGAGCTAACATTAGCATCATGCTTCATAAGACAATTAATGAGATTAATAGTGCACTTTCACTCAGAACTCACTTCGAGTGTTTGTAATAACTTCCTTTTGCGATCACATGTGGAATTTGGTTGTTTACTGTTGTTAAAATATGCTATTTATAGCCTTTTATATCGCTGCACAAATGATCATTTCAGATGTACATATTCAACTCAAGAAAATCACATACAAATATCCTATCGTAATCGTGCGTTTATTATCTTATATAATCTATAGTGGCTGTTGTCATGTTTATTTCTGCTGTGTAAAAGCCTTAACATGTATGCTCTGCTGAAACTCACGTTGTTTGTGATGTTACAACCGCCTCTCCGTTCTTAAGTTGCCAGGGATACATTCCAAGTATAATACACATTATAAAAGTAGGCCAAAAAACCGCAACCCACGGCTCTGTAATTTTTTCCGCGACTGTATTTTCAAAATAGCCCACTTGTGCCGCTACCCTGGCAACATTGGCTCGCTGTACCCTCATCACACAATGATAGATAACCTTCCGCGCTGCGATGACAGGAAGAAGTTTGGATCAAACCTTATCAAACGGTTAATTTACGTTAAAAAAATATTAAAGCGTTAAATTTTTTAGATTAATCGCATGTGTTAACGTTGACACCCCTACTCGTAACATAAGCAAAGTTATACAAAGTGTAACCTACCATTGCTCTTGAGTTCCTATACTAGTACTCTGATTTCACTTTTTAAATAATGCATTATGTTTTGTAGGTTTTTTTTTGGGGGGGGGGGGTATAAAAATCACTGGTAATGAAATTTTCATTGGTATCTGCTTAATGGATATTTTAGTATCATGACAACCCTAGTTCCACTGAAAAAGAGAGATCCTATAGATTTTAAACAACACTGCACGGATGATGACAAAACATTCACTTTTTGGCATTTAAAAAGAGGGTTGTCCAGGATCTATGTAAATTAAATTGTTGAAGGATGATATTTTCCTTTTGCCTTGATGTTCTTGACAGAGTTGAAGCATTGGAGTGGTTTAGCACTCAACCCAGTTCGAGCTCCCTTCTCGGCAGGATTCAGTCTTGGCACTCCGCACTGTATCAACACTCTGTGTGTTTCCTCAACCTTGAGGCTGGAACGCCAGAGGGCCAGCGCAAACAAACTGATACACTTGTGCCAAAAACAAGCCTTTCAAGCTAAAGGGAAGGTTGTGAGGCTGCTGGTGCTTTACTAACACACCGCCCCAAATTCCTGAGCCCTTGAAACGGCACTCATGGCTTAACTTCATTAGTGGGTTTAGATTTAATTACACCTCATTAGGCCTCTTTTTTTAGCAGCTTACAAATATTTAATCAATTTCGAGGTGTTGCGTAGCAAGAGTTTTGTAGAAAGGATGGGAAATTCTCCCAGGCGTGTTTTAGATTTGTATCAGGGAACTGTAGCGCCTAGGGCTGCTGTCAGTTAATGTGCAAGCTTTTTAATCTACGATGTTGGGCAAGGGAAGCAGATGTTGGATGTCTCTTCAGGTTAAAAGTCAATGTTAATTGCTGTTTGCCACCCATTTTTCTTTCACTACCTTTATATGAATGCAGCAGGATGTTCAACTTGACTTTATCCAGTTAATGTCAGAGAGTTTATTGGATCATGAAAAGGGTGTAACCCAAATTAAAGGAACACTCCACTTTTTTTGGAAATAGGCTCATTCTCCAACTCCCCCAGAGTTAATAAGTTGAGTTTTACCGTTTTTGAATCCATTCAGCCGATCTCCGGGTCTGGCGATAGCACTTTTAGCATAGCTTAGCATAGATAATTGAATCCTATTAGACCAGTAGCATCACGTTAAAAAACGATCAAAGAGTTTCGATAGTTTTCCTATTTAAAACTCGACTCTTCTGTAGTTATATCGTGTACTAAGATCGGCGGAAAATGAAAAGTTGCGATTTTATAGTCCTATTTGGCTAGGAACTATTCTCTCATTCCGGTGTAATAATCAAGGAACTTTGCTGCCGTAACATGGCCGCAGCAGGCGCAGTGATATTATGCAGCGCCTGAAAGTAGTCCCCAGCTAGGTAACTAGTTATAATATAGCTGGGGACTACTTTCAGGCGCTGCGTAATATCACTGAGCCTGCTGCGGCCATGTTACGGACTAGAAAATCGCAACTTTTCATTTTCCGCCGGTCTTAGTACACAATATAACTACAGAAGAGTCGATTCATCAAAGTTTTGATTCATATGTATATATTCATATATTTAATTATAGTTACTTATATAATAATATAATAAACAAATGTTGTCATTTATAATTTATATAATTTTGATTCATTTATATGACGTGTGTGTTTTCTATTTTAATAGATTTTAAAATGTAATTTATTCCTGTCATGGCAAAGATGAATTTTTATTATTCTGGTCTTCAGTTTATGCTGATTTGGTGCTCAAGAAATATTTCTTATTATTACCAATTTTGAAAACAGTTGTGCTGCTTAATAATTTTTGTGAAAACTATGATGCATTTTCGTCAAGATTCTTTGATAAATAGACAGTTAAAAAACAGCATTAATTTGAAATAGAAATCTTTTAAACATTATAAATCTCTTTACTGTCACTTTTGATTAAAAACATCTTTTCAGAATAAAAGTATTAATTTGTTTATAAGCAAAAGAGAGTTACATGATTAAAGATCGCAAAAATAATTTTATGTCTTTGGAATTAATCACTTAATAAGACTAGGAACATGCATTTATAAATAAATGAGGTCAGTTCGATTTTAAAATTGACTCTAATCTACCAATACTAGTCATGCACTAAGCCTATGTGTATTTCTTCTCTCTCTCTCCCTTTCTCTTTTTCTCTTTTTTTATTGCTATTTTAGGATGTGTTTGGATGCAAGAGACCCTTACTGTGGTTGGGACCGAAAGCAGCGCCGTTGTACCACCATAGAGGATAGCTCTAACATGAGCCAGTGGTTCCAGAACATCACTGCCTGTCCGGTAAGGACCAGCCGTTTAAAGAGTCCACCTCACTCACTGCCTCATGCATGACTGATGTTTCGACACATGTCCACCGTCTCCATAGCGCTCAGACAGTCTCCCTCTGCAGCTTTGAAATCTGTGTTGCATGAAAGGTGCTATGCCGCATGATTGATAACATCACTTGAGGCAGCTGCTTTGTGGTCATTATTTTTTAGGACTGAGATTCTGCACGCACCCAACCTTCAAATTCACACGCTTTTTCTCATTTATTCCAGCTGAGGAACCAAACCACAGATGGCGCATACGGGCCCTGGGCTCCATGGCAACCCTGTAGCCATGATGACGGCGAAGGCACCAGCACGTGTCTTTGCCGATCACGGGCTTGCGATAGTCCGCCCCCTCGCTGTGGAGGTAAAAACTGTGAGGGTCCCACCATTGAGGTGTCCAACTGCTCAAGGCAAGTAAAAAGTTTTTCCTTAAAGCAATGGGAAATAATTAAATATTCCAAATAATTAAAATTCAGTTATAGCGTTTCTACAGTCTTGTTTTTTTTTTTTTTTTACATTTGCTGCCATCCTGCATCTAAGGTGCTGAAACTGAATTGTGTTTTTACCAGAAGTGGCAGTTCTCTCATCACACGAGATGCGCAGCAGGAACCAAGCACTTTAGCAAATTGAGAATGTTTCCCGATCAAAATTCCTTACCGAACCTGTCCTCTTTCTCTTCCATCATGTCACATTAGCCTTATCAAATGCTGCAGTGCTGCTGGGAAAAAAAAGTATTTCTATATCCCAAATGAGAAAATGGGCTTGTACCCATCACGTCTTGCCAAGGTTCACTGATGCTCACTGTTTTTTCTTTCTTTGCTTTTTCTGCAGGAATGGAGGTTGGACACCCTGGTCGTCCTGGGGCCAGTGCAGCACAAGCTGTGAGATTGGGTTTGAAGTCCGCCAGCGATCCTGTAACAATCCTTCGCCCAGGCATGGTGGCCGAGTGTGTGTGGGGCAAAGCAGAGAACAGAGGTAAGAAGAGAGTTTTTATTTCTTGCACATCTAAATGTAAAAATCAAGATCTGAAACATATCATAATTATATTTAGATATTCATCATTTACTTAATAAAGATTAGGTAATGTAATTAAGGAGCCTCAAATTAGATTTGATCCACTTTCATACGAGAAAGATTAATCTTCCTTAGTCCGTTTCTTTTAAAGGGGGTCTTATCATACATGATTTTTTAAATGGACCCCCTGGGGTCCACTTGTAATGTTTTTCAGAGTCTTTACACCAAAAATAGTCATTATTTAGTTTTATATTATCATTTTTACTCAGTGATCCTTATAATTAAATCTGCTTTTATTTGCTCTTGTGCCTTAGAGGAATAGTACACTCCAAAATGAAAAGTCTGACATTATTTTCTCAGTTATAGTTAACTAAAACTAGAACAGAAATCTAAAATGAAAACCTTAATAATAAAATAAACAACGTTTTTGTTACTTAATAAATAAAATGAACATTACCTGAAATAAAATATAAAAAACTTTGGTAACACTTCACTTGAAGCCTTTATGTACAGTGAATTATTAAAGGTTATTAAAGGGTATAATGCATTATAATTATTTATACTACGGGGCCGTTGAATGCTTGAATCTGATTGGCTGGCAGACATTAAGGTGTGCAATTATTTTCACGGAAACGCACGGCGAACGTAGTTCCAGGCAGCTCTTGACCTCATTACATGACCATATCACTTCGCCAAATGATTTCTGTTATTTCAAAGGTCTTACATCAGCAAAATAACCAAAACCCACAACGACACTGGCCAAACAAATAAATATAGTAAACAAATGGATAAAAACGACAGATCATGTCCATGTTTTTGCCACAAAATTACGCTTTATTATACGGAAAGCACATACTCTATGTCTCCCTCACAGACCGCACATACATAACAGTTTGCACACACTAACATACATCGTGCTAATGTTGTTAGCGCTACTCTGACGATTTCATCAGTAAACAACTTAAAAACTACATTATTTTTCTAATAATTCAACGGCCCGTCGTCAATTATTCCTTACTCATAATATGCATTGTAATACATTATATCTTGTCATAAATAATTATAAATTTAAAATGCATTGTGTAGCAATAAATTGACAATAAAGTGTTAGAATGTTTTAACTGTGGTTACAATTATTCATGATATTGTACAATACATTATAAGGTGCATTACAAGGCACTATAATGCATTATACATAAAGGCTTTAAGTAAATAGTTACCAAAACTTTTTTTTTTTAGCTAGTTGACAAGGCAATATTTCTCATTTTAATATAGTTTTACTCGACGTAGTAATATAAGTAAAACAAAAACTGAAATAAAAATACAAACTGAGTGTGTGTCTAAAAAAATACAAATTAGAAAAACACAACAAAATTACTGAAACTTTAAGTAAAATTAAAATGTAAACAGAAAATATAAAAATTTATATTAATCCAAAATGTTATTAAAAACGTCATGATACTATGTGCATTTTAAGTGCAAGTTAAATTTAAAAGCATTATAATCCGATAATCTTCCCCTCTGCCGAAGCTGTCAAATGTGATGCCTGTAGTGCAGGTTGGACGTCGGTAACATCAAATGCCAGGTTTACAAGTATCTCATAACCAAATGCAATGTTGTCAAACCTGTGGCAATTTTTCTTATAATATGACCCCTTTAAACATTTCTCCAGTTTTATCAACTCAGAGCAGGCCTGACTTAAACCCATGATACGAGTAAAACACATTTTTTATGCTCACCAGATTCTGCAATGAGAAGGTGTCGTGCCCTCAGCCCATCTTCTGGTCATCATGGTCGCCCTGGTCCAAGTGCAGCTCGGAGTGTGGAGGAGGGGTGCACTCCCGCTCCAGGAACTGTGAGAATGGAAATAGCTGTCCAGGATGTGCGCTGGTATGTACACCTGAAGTACACACACACACACACTTTAGCCTTGAAGCCTCCTGCTCGACTGTGATAACCAAGCAGCTCTCCTCTCAGAAAGATATGTGTGATGTACTGTAAAAGTGGAGCTCATTTGTGATTCAGGAGAGACTGAGTGGACTACACAAATCTAATACGCAGCACACTGTTTCATTTTGAAGATTTATGCAGTTCTGAGACTGTCACTTACATTAAGCCGATCGTCCACACAGCCTGCCAATGGCCTTGTAGTTATTTACATTCATCACCTTCAAAATGAAAAAGAAATAAAACATGCCTTTGAAGAGATAGACTTAAAATAAACCTACTCTGAGAAATATTCATTGGACTAAATGTGTGAATACTTGCCTCGGTTTCTCCTTTGATATACTGTTTCTATTTGCATACAATTTTTTTTTTTTTTTTAATTGTGATGTTATCCCTTAAATATTTGTTTCAAACTAAGTATAGTTCAGTTCTATTAACATATTTACTGACATATCGCTAGAGACTTACTGATATAAAAATGCATATTTCTTAATATTAAGCCTAAAATGTGCTAAAATGTCACTATTGATGAGGATAGCATGATCTTTGAATAATATCGGTCTTTAAATGCAAGATATTTAAAGTGTACCTGAAGTATACTTGCAATATTTCCACTTAAGCACAGTCAAATATACTTTAGCATATCTTTACAAATTTAGCAGACTTTAAGTATACCAGTTTAGTACACTAAAAGTACAGTTGCAGGGAATTTTTATTACGTACATAAATATGTAAATGTATTTGTAGTATACTTAGCTTTAAATAAATATATTTCTAATACATTTTAGTATGTTTACTTTTCACTAGGGTAGCATTATAAAAACTGACATGAATTTACACAGGACAAAAATACATTTTGGGTCCCAAGAGTAAGCGGACTAACTAAAGGTTTAAAAGGACAGTAAATTGAACTCCAGGAAGCTTATATGCACTAAATGATTTTATGGTTTATTTTATGTTGTCAACACATCACATCACAACAAAACATTTTGTGGCATTTTGTGCGGTTATATGCTGAAATGCGTCTTTCTATACAACAAAAGATCAGGACAAATCAAAATAGCATTCAGTTTCCTAAAATGCTCTTTTGCTCTTGCATTTTAAATCGGACAGATTTCTTTGCTCTCCAACTCTCTTAAGAGCTGCAATTAATTCAAATTTAATCGACTTAATTAGGACTCAAATTAACGTTCCTTGCAAAGAACTGTAACACTCCCTTGGGTGTCTAGCAAGGAGCCATTACATTTTATTAACTGTTCACAGTGATGGCACAAAAATGAGCTTCACGTGCATCTTAAGAGGTGAAGTAATGTCGCCTGTGCATGAGGAATAAGCAACTGGATGATGTCATCTCTTTGTCAATTTTTCTCATTGCAGGAGTACCAGGCATGTAATCTGGAGTCCTGTCCAGAGGTGCGCCGAAACACCCCATGGACCCCTTGGGTACCAGTGAACATAACCCAGGGAGGAGCACGGCAGGAGCAAAGAGTACGCTACATCTGCCGGGCCCAACTGGCTGACCCTCATGAGCTTCAACTGGGCAAGCGTAAAGTGGAGACACGCTTCTGCCCCAATGACGGGACGGTAACCTGCGAAACAGACTGTGAGTGTATAATTCCTTTTTCCAAAGGCACACCCACACCACACCGATACCTCTGGCTCGATGACAGTTCAGGGTCACAGTTCTGCTCTTGCCCACTTTGTGCATGTCGGGCGCCCATTGATTAACTGTATCTTGCTGTCTGAACTCGGGGGAGGTCAACCACTTGAGGTGCACATGGAATGCATTAGAGGCAAGGGAGTGTCAGAATTCACCTTGTGCAGGTTGCTGTGACCAGAATGTTTTTTGTCAGAGATGCTGTTAAACACAGTGTGACATTGGTAGGTTTTTTTTTAGTAACCTTGAATTAAACAGAAAAAGGCCACTCCTTAAAAAAAAAACACACAATCAGAGAGTGCTGCAGTGATGACGTATTTATTAGGCCAACCCGGAAGTTAGCATCACCCTGGTTCTCTCAACAAAAACCCAATAGGATTTTTCCATTGGATTTTTGAATTCTTGCAGAAAATAAGCTTTGTGAGCAAACAAATATTTATGATTCTTTAATATTTTGTTCATCATGAATTAATACAACAATTCTGAAGCTTACATGCAATAGCCAGAACTAAAAAGCTAAACATAAGCTATAAACAAACTATAAGCCCATTAATCTTCCAAAAACTTGCTCTTTCAGTATTGTTTTTCAAAGCATTTTCCCTAAACATTTGAGTTAGAATAGTTCATTATAAACTATGCAGTTATAAATACAGTGAGGCTGTAAATGCGGACTAGTGAGATAAATAATTTCTAGTTCATCGTGGTGACATTTAATGTTCCCAACAACTTTTGTAGTCCCATTTAGCCACTTGTTAGCAAACATCAAGTAAAAGATATTTAAAAATATCACAAGAGGTTATTACAGGTGTATCTTGTTGTAGGATAAATTTGAAAATATCTTGACATTGGGTTAACCACATACATTATTTCAGTATTTTTAACCCAAAGCCCATTCAAAAAATGTATTGGCTTCTGGACGATCAAGTGCTAAAATGCTCTTCTCCTGTTTTTGACCTACAAAAACCCATCATCCCTGCAGTGCTCTTTAAATAAAACAACTAAATGACTGTTCACACCAAGAACAATAACTGTAAAGATAACTAATAATTTACATAAATATATTAGTCAGGTGGATTCTGTATCATCATAACAGTGTCAGTAGGCTGGGAAAACATTCAACGGGATAGAAAAATACTGACAAAAACTGGCAAACTTGTAACACGCAATATATGTTTTACAGCTCTCGTTGAGGAGCTTCTCAAGACGCCTGGTGTACGACTGACAGGCTCTGGCTGGTCATCATGGGAGATGTGGTCAGCTTGCACTCAGGAGTGTGCCAAAGGCTACCGTACTCGCAAACGCACCTGCACCAGCGCAGAGGGCAAAAGTGTTCCCACCGCCTGCCGGGGATCTCCAGTAGAATTTCAGGATTGTAATCCTCAGCCCTGTCCAGGTAATACACACGCACAGAAACACGCATGTAAACACAAGCACACTCCAAATGCACATTTACATATGTGCACACAAATACACACATAAATAGACGCCCATGCTCATAATCAAGGTAGTTGCTCATTGTGCTGGAAAAGCCTCAGCTTCCATTAGAGTGTGTGAAGTGTATTACTGATTTCATTAGCTAATGGAAACCAGAAGCCCTGTAGGGACCTGCTGCAGTCAAATTAAGAGGTTTCACCATAATTCCAAACAGACATGAACTCAAGGATAAATCGAATACTCTTTTCTGATTTAAAAATCAGACAAGATCAAAAAATGAAATTTTCAGTTAGCACCAAAACTTTAAAGGTGAGGTGTGCAATGCATCAAACTGAATTGTTAAAATAAGTAAATAATAAGTAGAACAGAGGGAGTTGCTCTTTGGTTGCTAAGATGTTTTCAAAGTGTTTTTACCATATTGCTATAGTATGCGATTGCTAGCATGCTAATGGACAGTTTAAGAAAAAAAAACATTTTGCTAACATAGAGTGCTAACAGTTTAGAAATGCTAATGACAAGTTAAATGGTGCTAACAGACATTTCAAGGGTGCTAAATTAGCACTGCTAACAGACAATTTGGGCATGCTAATATGCGGTTTAATGGTGCTAAAATACATTTCTCTCCACGTTTAACATGTTTTGAAAGTGCTAATACTTCACCTGTGATTATTCACAGTGCAAATTATCTGACCAATCTCATTTAGTATGCGATTCCTAGCATGTTTGGGGATGCATCTGGACAATTTAAGGATACTAAAAAAACAGTTTAAGGATGATAACAAATAGTTTAAGTTTAAGAGTGCTTACACAGTTTAGGAACGCTAATGAAAAGTTAAATGGTGCTAACAACATTTCAAGGCTGCTAACAGACAATTTGGGCATGCTAATAGACAGTCTAAAGGTGCTAAAATACATTTTTCTCCAGGTTTAACAGTCCTCTTTGGCTCAAACAAATAGAGCCATGTTTTGAAAGTGCTAATACTTCACCTGTGGTCCTTCACAGTGCAAATTATCTGACCAATCACCCTGGAAGTTCCGAACAGATGGTTTTGTGTGTTTCTTTAGACATATTGACAGCTACTTGCCAATGCATTGTCCACTCTAAACTCTCTCTGAGTGTGACAAATGAACGGCACCCACAGTATTTGCTATTGCTGTTTTCCACTCAAGCAGAAAGGGAAAATAGGATTGAAATAGCAAAGAGGAAGGGAAGGGGGTAGGGCACATGGATTCAAACACATTACTGACATCAGCCAACCATTTTAATCATTGTTTTGACCTCAGACGTGCACTTCAATCCAACGCCTGGCTTCTCCCTCAGTGTGTGAGGTTGCTGGACTCACTGTGATTGCTATCGGTCTGCCTTCACACTTCAGTCGTGCCCCAGTACACACATGCTAATCCACTGAAGTTAAACAGTGCTTTCTAGTGCAGAGAGAAGGAGCCACCCCTAACCTTCTCCTCCATCAGTCTGATGAGACGTCAAGAGGATGGTGGCAGGGTCTGTTAAAGTGAGAGGAAACTGCACAACAGCAGTGCTTCTATCCTGGTCAGTGCTGGAAAATCTAGTTTATGGTGGTAGCGGTGATTTGGAACATGATAGCTGGTAGATAATCTACAAACGAGTTGGTTATACCAGCTTTAGGTGGTCAAGCTGGTTTATGGTGACCAGCTTGGACCAGCTATATATCAGTCACCACCTTAATCTGGATTTTCCAACAGGATAAACAATGATATGGAGGTGAACAGCTGCTGTTCATTGTAACAAGTCTCAAGTGATCAGTGAGGAGCTTTGTGGGTCAAATAAAGCTGTTTGAACCTCCAAGCGCGACATTCTGCCCTGAAATTTGAATGTCTGGATCACCATCACATCCCATAACAGATGTCTGCTTGCCTTGTCCGCCTTGTGGGAATTTCCAATCATGTCCGTTTTTTTTGGATTGTTTTGTGTTTGCCTGTTTGATTGATGCTTTTTTGTTTGTGTTCGGTACATTGTGTTTGCATCCTCCACTCCGTCTTTCTTGTTTGCGCTGCATTTGCGTCCGCTTATCTGATGCTTGGATGATTGTGTCCCCCTCCTTGCCTGATTGTTTTGTGTTTGTCTTTGTATGTTGTATTTGTTTGTACGTGTTTGGTCTGTGCAGTTAACGGCGCCTGGTCTTGCTGGTCATCATGGTCGCAGTGTTCGGTGCCCTGTGGAGGTGGGCACTATCAACGAACGCGCACATGCACCAGCCCTGCCCCTGCCAATGGAGGGGACATCTGCATCGGCTTGCACACAGAGGAGGCTCTTTGCAACACGCACACCTGTGATGGTAAGATCAGTTCCAATTCAGAACCACACATGGGATAAAAATAAAGCTTTAAGTGAAATGTGCTACAAAAAATCAAGGCTCTCCAAATTGAGCTCCACCTCTGTCCGTAAGCACAAGATACATTTGGTTTTCAATGCGTCATCTTTCCATCAACACCCATTATTATCACCATTTAAAACCATACAGTTTCTATGGAGGCTTATTGTTTTTTGTATTTTTTGTAACTTACAATTTTTTTTCACAATTGCAAGTCTATGTCTCACAATTCTGACTTTTTTTCTGAGTTTATATCTTCTATCTAAAATATATCAAATTTTCTCATAATTCTTTTTAATTACGTTTTTCTGTTTAATGTTTTGTTTGTTTGTTTAATTAAAAGGTAATTACAAATTTTATCAGCTTCGATTAGCATGGTTGATCAGCATTGGAATTGTATTCATCAGCAAAACTTAAACTTAAACTGTTCTGCAGAAAGTCATTGATAGTGGGTTCATAAATGATGACCAAATTTAAATTTTTCAGGTGAACTATCCCTTTAAGAAGCCGTGTGAGCAGCACACCAGCATCCACAGCACAACATATGCTGGTCTTTTTAATGGGATTGTTTATGGCCAACTGATTATCATTGCATTGAAGGAATGATTTCAGACCTTTCAATCACCAGTAACAAATTCTTCAGATTCTGAGAGGGGCTTCTGGGGTCCTCCAGGCTACAGATGGTGCCGTATGTGAGCTGCATGCATATAGAAATGTGCTGTGTGCAAGCTGACTGTGGCAGTACAAAGCTCTGTTGTCACATTCTGCTGCCATCACTTTAAAAATGCCCCTTTATTTCAAAATGTCCAGCTGTCCCTTTAAGATAAAACTGAAATATTTATGAAGATTGCATCATGTAAAGCCCTGTAGCTTTAACAAATACTATACTACCTTTGTATTGCCTTTGACTCTCTGATTTACACCTCAAATCCATGCTGAAAGATGATGAAAAGATCATGTATTTAATTATCAATAAAATATCGGTCACTTGTAAGTTTCCATTACAGTTAGGATTCTGCTTTACAAATAATTTACGACATATTGTTTGCTTAAGGAAAATAAATGAAGATTGATGTAACAGTTATCGTGGCTGCCTTTTATCATTAACTGTGGATCTGTATTTTCTGAAATGCTACGATATTCACTGGGACTAGTTGCTACTGATCTTAAAGTCTTTTGGATCCTTGATTCAAACATTTGGCCCCTGTTGGCCCCCTTCATGAATGACAAATTTGTCAGGCTCTGGGAGAGTTATAAGACTGCGTATGGTCTAGACAAGCATCTTAAAAGCTGAAACATGAAAGGAATGTGTCTATTTACAGATTGGATTTTCCCAGCAAACAAATACATTTTAAATCAAAGTTTCGTCTAAGTAAAGTTCTCGGTACACTTGCTGTGAAAGTGTTGCCTCAGACTGTGATTATTTTTGCCTCCTCGTGTGACTCTGGCGGTGTTTGTTTCATGTGCGTGGGTGGGCTGTTGAGTCGGCAGCGCTCTGGTTAGATTGCCTCTGAACTGTGAGGATGGCCAAAATTGGGACGCTCCTTTTAAAGGAAGAGTTCACCCGAAAAATGTTCTCATCATTTACTCACTGTTAAGTTGTTCCAAACCTATGATTTTCATTCTTCTTTGCACCAACAAAAGGTGCAATTTTAAATAATTTACTAATTTCTCTTTTCTATGCAATTACTATAAATGGAGACTTAAGTTAATAGATTTTTAACAATACATTTGCATATTCATGGTTCTCTGACGACGGTTAATGGTCACCAAACGTAAGTAAGCTTAACATTTAAAATCCTTAAGCTTTAATTTGGTGGAATACTGGTGAAGTGCTGTACACTTCTGTCCAAACATGTTGGAAATTATGCAAATGTACATGAAGAGAACCTAGCACACACTGTGTTCCCATATGCACATTTAACTTGCATCACCTGCAGTGATTTACTAATTATATTATTATATCATATTATATAATTATTTAAATTGTAGCCTTTGATTTGATAATTGCTCAAAGCTATATCGCAATTGCGTTTTAATTTTGATTACCTATGCAGCCCCATTTATCTATTTTAATTTTGCATTCGATTTTATTTTATAGCTTTTCATTAACTCACAAACCCCCATTTGGGAAATCTTGACTTAGAATATAGTGAATATTGTCATTTGGACCACTTTATTAAACATCTATGCATACAATGTATATATGCATATAATTTTGGTGCTTGACAGAGGAAAGTCACACAGGTTTTGGAATGTCAGGAGGGTAAATGATGACAGAATGTTCATTTTTAGGTGAACTGTTTCTTTAAATCCTGTGTTTATGCCCGTGTCTTTGTGCAGGTGGGTGGATGGCCTGGTCGGTGTGGTCTGAGTGCGATGACTCGGGCCTGCAGCTGCGCAGTCGAGTGTGCGGGGCTCAATCCACACCATGTGTGGGAAACAGCTCCCAGCACCGAGACTGCAATGAGATCCCAGGTGAGAGAGAGCTATATATAAAAACACACACACACACACACACACACACACACACACACACACACACACACACACACACACACACACACACACACACACACACACACATATATATTCACACGGCGTCCGACTATCCCAATATGAAGTAAAGCCTTTCCCAATTGCAGTGTTACTCTTATTAAATAAACATACACTTTTAAACCCTGTCAAACTCGCTGTTGTTTTTAATAGATTAGATGTAATATGTTTACTTGCGCTTATTCATTACTCTGGCTGGTGGAGTGGAAGTGTTCAAAGTGAAGAACTGAACGCACCCAGCCTGCAAGAACACGAGTTATCAGAGCGGAATACCAAGTGAATCAGGCACTCTAATTAATATTAATGTTATGCCACAAGGCAGCCTCACATCCAATTTCTCTCCAATTTTGGGAAACGGGTTCCAAATCCTGAGGTGTCTTAGACGGTGAGGAGATCAAGGAGAATTGTGCATCTCAATCAAAACATCTTCCCCCCCCATACCCATCTCTGCTCTTTGTGGAGATTTCAGATAGAGCTTGAAAAGCATGACTCTGGGTGGTAATAGAGAACTTCAGACTCTATCGCAGCAGTGAAAAATGCCGTTTCCATCGAAGTGCACCTCATTACTTCAACCAAAATGGAATATTTACTCTAAATGAGCATTTAAAGTTTTATTCAGCAAAATAGCTTGCAACTGTTGTTATTGACATTGGCTGTTCATTCTCAAATAAATGCAATATTTGAATAACGTAGTGCATAATGGAATCATAATAATTTCATCACTTTCGTGCGACCTGACTGACAGGCTTTGATGTGATTTCCTGCACTTTATCACTGCAGACCTGCTCATCCCTCAGGTATAAAACAGGAGACTTCCTCACCACTCAGATCTATAGCTCTTTGAATCGCCCCACTTCCAGGAAGGTTGCTTTTGAAAGGAGAAAGTGGAGTGGGATAAGATGGGGAATGATTGACGTTTTGGCTGTAATTCAGCAAAGGGAGGCAAAACAAGAGAGCATGTAATGACCTGCTCACAGGATTTTTTCTTGCACCAGCCTGCTTCATTTTTAAATTGTTGGTTTATGGTTAGACTGTTGGTCGCAACCCAAAAGTGTTGGTCACAACCCAAAATTGAGCAACAGAACAGACCAAAAAAGTGCACAAAATGCATTAATAAAATAAAATGTGACTAACCATGCATAGTTACAATAGCAAAATAAGCTTATTAGCTTTTAAAAGGATGTTTCATGTCTTTTGATGTTGACATCAAGGCTGCTCATCCATTTTATAAAGATATGAATAATTTTGCATATTGTTGGCTCTATGCATTTCACGGAATATTGACAGTTTTCAATATTTGGCCATTTTTCTTTACTTTTATGTTATATTTTTAAAAATCTGGTATTATTTTTAGTCAGCACTTCATGTCTAAAGTAAAATTTACATTTACAAGCATCTGACATTTCAACAGTTTGGACCATTTTATCCAAAGAGACTTGCATTGCATTCTGGGTATACGTTCATGTGGTCCCAGGAAAGCAGACCCATGACACTGGTGTTGCTGCCGACATGCTCTACTGGTTGAGCTACACGAATTTAGATTTTGAAGCAAAACTACTTGACAGCTACTGCTCTAGATGGATGTCTGTGACTGTTCCGATACATCTCAAACCACAATCGTTGTGTTTTTAAGATGCCTTGTCAATTTGAAAGATGTCTGACATCAGTTCAAGACATACAGAAAGAGCTCAAAACCCTTGCAAGAGCTCATCTTGTGCAAACAGCCACTAACTATACATCTCTTTCTCTACACAGCCATTCTCCCAGCATCTAGCTATGAGAAGGACCAGCAGTGTGGGGGTAAGTGCTTTGACCGATATGCTTGTATGGTGTTCACCGCATGTTAGTATGCGCTTATGCATGCACGCTCTTGTGAATGCTCAAAGACATGTAGCAATGTGCTGCTTGTGTGTCATGTTTCACGTCAGCTCCTTTTCATCCTGAACTCAGGCAGAAATGGAATCGCTAAGCAGGTTTAAGTGAGTGAACTTCATAATTCACACTGCTGATTTTCAGTTTTCCATGTGTCGTGTTCCACGGCTCTTGTGGCTCTCCCATGCAGTGGTGCTGCCTTTCCAGTGCATGCACCAGATGAAAAATACATGAGGGGGCACAGCGGTGCTTTTTAGGTTGCGGATCCAGGCCACATCATGTGGAAAGTTCTGCTGCCCTCAGAGTTGGCACTGCAATGCCAATTTGGTGTTTCTCCAGGTGGCAGCACATATTACCCATCATGCTCCAGCAGTGGTGCTCTCCTGAGTGATCGTTGTCCAATTAGAGCAGTTCATGGCGGGGTATGACGTTCGCTCTCCTCAATCAAATTTTGCACTCATTACGGGTCCGTCACATCGAACGGCTAATCACAGCACTGTCCCTCGGTACTGCATCATTCAGCCAGACGCTTGGAAGCACCTGCCTACCGCTGGTTGATGGCTACGGACATGTAGCGTTAATGATGAGGGATGCAATGGTGCCATGTCGCTCCGAATCTACTGACAAGGATGACTATATTGTCTCATTATTTTAAAAATCATATTTAGTCAAAGGTCTGAATGAAAATGCCAACATATTACAGTTATTTGCAGACAAATGGTTACCTTAATATTGCCTTCTCTTGTTTTCCCAGGGTTCACTCTGCTTCACCTGATAGCTACAGGTGTGTCGTGCTTCCTGGGTGCTGGTCTGCTGTCCTTCCTGGTGTATGTGTACTGTCAGCGTTTCCACAAGCCCTCGCAGGAGTCTGCCGTCATCCATCCCACCACTCCCAACCACCTCAACTACAAGGGCAACACCACACCAAAGAATGAGAAATACACACCCATGGAGTTCAAGGTCAGCATTGACACCATATTCAGAAGAAAATAATTCTCATAATGCTTTAAAAAGGGTTGTAAAAAGGGTTTAGCATGTTGTTGTTGATCATTCTGCTGCACTTAATCTAACTCATGTCAGTTGTATGCATAGTTCTTGGCTCTTCGCAAGTAATGACCTCTGATTCTGTTGACTTAAAGTTATTAAAAAAAACGAAGACTCTCTTGAATGAGTCTAAATGGAAGAAATTCAACATTTTTATGTCTACATTGTGTGAAATGTTGTGCATGATAAGGGGGGGGGGTGTTTTGTTTAGTTGGTGATGTTTTCATTTCATAAATTGTGATGAGGTGCAAAGTCATATAGAAGTGTTAAATGGCTGTTTGCTAAAATCATGCACACATTTATTTAGGGATGCACAGAAATTAAAATTTTGGGCCGAAGTGCAAACCGAAATTTCTGGATGCACTTGACCGAAAATTTAAACTGAAAATGCTTTTTAATAATTATTCATTCGTTTTATTAAATAATATAAAATAATTTTGTAAGACTTTTTAATTCAACTCTCAACTAATAATTTGGTCGCACACACTTTATGTTAGGTGGCCTTAATTATCGTGTACTTACATCAAAAAATAAGTACAAAGTACTTATTGTGTTCATATTGTATTGCAAAACACTTCTGCTGCTATTGAGGAGGGATACGGGTAAGGTTAGGGACAGGTTTGGTGGTATGGGTAGGTTAAAGAGTAGGTTAAGGTGTAAGGGATGGGCCAACAGTGTAATTATAAACGTAATTACAGAAATTAATTACAGATGTAATTACATATAGGTATTATTAACAATATAAGTACAATGTAAGAACATGTATGTACACAATAAGTGCATTGTATCAAATGATTAGTTTAAATGTAAGTACATAGTAGTTAAGGCCATCTAATATAAAGTGGGACCAATCATTTTTAAATTACTGAATTTAAAAAATACAAGCCAATAAAATAACCACACTTTTTAGTGGAGCGTTTGCATGGGCCGTGAGCAACTCAATGGAACACACATTCATAGAGCAGAATATTGAGTGGAGTGTTACACCACGCAGTGAAAAAACCTGCAAAACCGTTAAACACCGCTGGGCACTGCTGGATATATTTGCAGCCGTTTTTCTCTTTCAGCCAAAAACCGAAAATTTTCAGCACTACCCTACTTCATAGTGTACAAAATTTAGATATACAATGAATTATAGTAGTTTGCAATGTAGTTGCTAAAATTAAGATGGAAGTATAAAGACTACTACTTGTCAGTATTGGCCTGGCGTCTCCCAAATGCACTTTGCGGCCATTATAATGTCACAAAGATTTATTTTTTAAATAAATGCTGGCCTCATAAACTTTTTATTCATCAAAGAATCCTGAAGAAAACATGGTAAAATGTGCTACAATAATACTGCACTCTCATTGATACTGTAGCTGAATGCATACTCAAATTTATATATATATATATATATATATATATATATATATATATATTTTAATGAGCACTCAAAAGGCAAGGATTTTTAGACCTCTTGGAAATAGCGGTCATTGTAATTCTGCAGAGATTCTGTGTGAGCCTGAAGATAAGTTTCTAATATATGCCGACTTGGAATCTGTGGCCTTAGAATTCCACATAAAGCTCAGTGGAGTTTGGCAGATTGCAGATCCTGTTTGTATTTATGTATTTTGGCAACTTTCAGAATCTTCTCAGCTGCTTAAAAGTGTGTTTAACATCTCCGTTTTACACATTTGACCATATTCAAATTTCTTTCGCAGATGTTAGGCTCATCAGGATACTCCATCAAACAGATCAATGTTTCGATAGCACCACAGAGACACAGCGTTTACTGTTTTCAAGGGAATACGCCCACTAATGCCTTTTATTTACTCTCTGCATATTAAGATGTAACATCAGAAAATGACATTTTACTTTTACATTTCCCCACAGAAAAAAAGTTGCGAGCAGCCAAGAAAGCAAACTCTATCGTAGAGCATGCTCGTTTGTTTTGTAAGAAATGAGCATCACTAGATAACTGATAGTTTGGAGATTACCGCTGGTTTCACTCTCCCCACGGCCGCTTGTTTAGCCGCCTCTTCTGGCTGCACGCGGTTCCTGGCACACACTCCGTCTTTATTAATGGGCTCCATTAGGCTGTTTAAGCAGCAGCCGCTCAGTGGACTCCCACAGCTGGTTGTGACTGATCGTCGAGCTCATCCAATTAGTTTGGCTCGGCTCGCTCTCTCTCCACCTCGTGTCCTTGCTGTGACACCTGCGCAAGCCTTTTGCCACTTTTTCCATCGATCTTCTGCATGACCACTACTCACTCGAAACTCATTATGAGACTTGGCCAATATGAGTGGATCGAGAAAGAAGCAGCCATTGCAAAAGGCCGTCACTCGGGCCTCTGTCCACGCATTCCCAAGGCACATCGGTGTGCAGATGGCTGTGTGATATTAACCGTGTGACATGGAGGCTCTCTGATTGATGGGTGTTTGAATAAGCATCCGTTGAGAGCCATGTTGTAAATCAGGATGAATATTCCGATTTCGCACAGGGAAGGGTTTGTCAAAAGCCTGCTAAAGATACCACAGTCAGAAAGATGTAATTTTGTATCGTAATAGCAGCAAACATTCCTTTCGCTTGTCACTCATTGACTCTTGGATAAAAAAGCAATTTCATCTGTCTTGTTCAGACTGAAAATGGAGATCTCAGCCTTTTTGTACAGCTATTGTTTTCCAGGTATTGAAAACTATAATTGTTGCACAGCAGTTCTCGGCTACGGTGAGTCACTCAAATCAATCTTGTATGTTTCATAGCTTCACTTCCCCAGTAACTGAGCTACAGCTTTTTTAGAGCTAGACAAAAGATATTTCTCGAGAGCTCTAAATTTCATACACACACATTACTTTCATCCATGACCCCTGAGTTCACCACTTTTAAATTATCCATCTTATCGGCTGTGGACTCCATTCACAAGTGCCTTACATATTTAAAGGTGCAGTGTGTCATTCCTGCTCCGCTAGTACCACCAAACAGAATCGCAAAAATAACCTGATTTCTTGAGTTTGTCCTATTGTGGCGATAGGGTTGCTGTACAGTTGCTAGGGTGCTCTGAAAGGTGTTTAAAATGTTGCTGTGGAGTTCTAAGTGGTTTTAAGATTTGATATGCAGTTTCTAGAGTGTTCTATAGAAAAAATGTGCATTTTGGTAGGGTGTTCTGCGAGTTTTTAATGTGTTGCTATAAGGTTGCTAGGGTGGTCAGAACAGAATGTAAAAATTTTTTAAATGTTGCTTTGTGGTTGCTGTGGTATTCCGACCCTTATAAATTAACCATGGTTTTATTATAGTAAAAGTGTAGTAACCCTGTTTTTTTTTTTTTTTTTTGTCTGAACGATTACTATCTGTAACCTACGGAAGAGGATTGGGCCAAGCAAAAATAAAAAATAAAACCATCTCAAGATTAAAGGCGTTAAATTTCAAGAAAAAAAATCGGTAAATTTCAAGAAACAACTTGTTAAATTTTGAATCTGGAATCTGTAAAAATGTAACTAGCTTTTTCTTGAAATTTAACAACTTTTTTTCACGAAATTAAATGACTGTAATCTCAAGATGGTTTTATTTTTTATTATTGCTATACAGCATTACTATAAGTATCATAGTTAAACTATAGTTAGTGTAGCAAAACCATGGTTAATTTGTAGTTTAACCACAATAACTATAACCATGTTTTTTTTTTACATGTTTTTATGCAGTTTCTAGAGTGTTCCGGGTGTTTTTTTAACATAATGTACTGTTGTAAGGTTGCTAGGGTTTAGCAATTAGCATGTTGCTTTGTGATGGCTAGGGTGGTCTGCATGGTTCTGGGTTGTTTTTAACACACTGGTGTAAAGTTGCTGCGGTGCTCTGGGTGTTTTTTTTTTTTGTTTGTTGGTTTTTTAAACATGTTGCTATCCAGTTGCTGGGGAGTTCTATGTTGTTTTAACATTTCACCATACAGTTTCTAGAGTGTTCTGAGTGATAGGATGTTCTTCAGTGGTTTTAGCATGTTGCTACGTGATGGCTAGGGTGCTCTACATGGTTTTTAAAATGTTGCTGTGTGGTTGCTGTCATTGTTGATGTTCTTTAGCATGTTGCCATGCTTGGGTGGTTTGCATAGTTTTTACCACGTTGCAGTTGCTTAGGGTGACCATACGTACCATTTTTCCCGGATGCGTCCTGGGCAGGATTTCTATATTGCTTTGATTCAGAGTACCTCGAGAGCTTTCCAAAACATAAGGAACCGATGTCATACACTGATCGGTCTGCACACGCAAACAAAGCCAAATCCTAGATATTTTAGGCAATATAGAAATCCTGGCCAGGATGCGTCCGGGAAAAATGGCACGTATGGTCACCCTACTGTTGCTGGAAAGTGGTTTTAACATGTCACTATGTGGTTTTTAACAGAGTTACACCATGCGGTTAGAGTGTTCTTCAGTGATTCTTAGCATCTTGCTATGTGATTGCTAAAGTGTTCTGGGTGTTTTTTTGTTTTTTAATGTTGCTATGAAGTGGTTTTAGCATGTTGCTGTGACGTTTCTACAGTATTCTGAGTGATTTTTAGCACATCATGTCATTCTTCAGTTGTTTTAAGCATGTTGTTGTGTGGTTGCTAGAGTATTCTGAGTGGTTTTGCAGTCGCTATATTGTTCAAGTCAAAAGACCCCATTCGAAGGTCTATGTTATTCTGGTCCTCAGATGTGGCTCTGGTCTCTCCTTCATTATAAGACTCTGTGATCTACAAACTCATGCCATTGGTCGAGGGTCGAGACAATATTTGCTCAAACATGCTAGTGGTGCAGATATTACACCCTGTACCTTCAAGGGACTAGCTGGATAAGAGTTTACATGTGTTAAGCTGAAGTGTTTCCTGAAGGTGTGAGATCTTGCTGTGCTTACAGCATTCTCATATTCTGTTCTTTTTAGTTCTCAAGGTCACAAGAGGCTTGCAGACTGTGAGATCAGTGGTGTTTCATCTCAGAGACTGATGGATAGTTGTTTGCCTCTCAGCTCATCTAACACTCCTTTATTTGTTTTTTCTCCACAGACTCTGAATAAGAACAATTTGCTGCCGGATGAGAGGACCAACTACTTCCCATCACCGCTTCAGCAGACGAACGTGTACACCACCACATACTACCCCACAGCGCTGGGCAAATATGACTACCGACCAGACTCCTCGCCGTCTCCTTGCAGAACCTATAACCACAGCTGAGACACGTGTTCCATCCGTCGCTTTATCGCCATCTCCTAAAAGCCTCCACTTTCCCCACCCACACGCTCTGCACCCGATGAGGTGCTTATTCCAACATTCCAGCCGATTTTTCCCCTAAGCTCTCTCCCCTGAGGACCACGTCACCTAAGTCATGCCTTACGGTGTCCGACGGGGGAAAAGTCCAGTGATTCAAACAGCACTTTTTAAAGATTGTGTAGCTACACTGACTTTGATAAACTGATGTCTTGATTGATCGCTGCAGAACTCCCGTTACTGGAAAGAGGTTTTGCTGAAGCTCAAGGTGGGAAGGCAAAATTGCGCTGGCATCCTGTACCACTCCAACAATATCCATTACGGGAAATGCATTCTGCTGCACTGTGGCAGTTCTTTTTGAAACTACAGAAGAAGAATAGACGGACACCAGACAAAAGAGAGCAATCAATGGTGACATTATTAGGTTTGGTTAGAATGGCGGAATTGTGTTACCTTTGGATGCAAATGTAAGGACGTCCCACTGACTTCCGACCTTTGAGGGGCAAATCTCTGACAAAAGAGGATGGGTTGCAGGATCAATGCATCTCCTGGGTGAACTCTTCAGATACGAGTTTGGAGCAAAGCTGCAGAAAAAACAAACAGCTTAAAATAGGATGCTATTCAGAACGGACTCTTATCAGAACCGAAATATAGATTTTCAGCACGTTAAAAGGCCAGAAGAATGCGTCATTATTTCCCTGAAAAGTCGAAACGCCTTTCTTACTTGCGAATGCATGGGAATCAAGGAATATTGCACCAACATGGAATATGCTTAGATCTGAAGCAAACATGTTCTACTCTCTTACTGTAAGTCCCGGTGGTCATATTAAATATGACTGGGTTCAAACTGAGACGGACTATATTTTATTATGAAAAAATATAGGAAATACTGATAGCTTGGCACTTGTTTTATACGGTTATTTTAAAGAGGGAATTATTCAGCAGTTGTAGAATAGATGGACAATAGAGTTTATTTAAGATATGAGTTCAAGTATTGATGGAGCTGTACTGAACATTTCGTATATTATTTTTTATTATTGTTTCCAGATGGTATATTCCTAACCATCATCACATTCATCAGAGATACGAGCGAAGGCGTACACCCTTATATGAGCATCATATATTCATGAAATTGCCTAGAGAGTCAAGTTACACAGAAATGATCAATGGATCACTATCTTTGTCACATCGAACAACATCTAAAAAATGAATCTTTGTGCAGCACTATGTGCTCAACTCAGATTTTATTTTGCCCATGTGTTGACATGCTTCCCAGCGGCATCACGCCCACATTCCAGATGAAACTCAACAGTTATCGATAAAAGTGATTCAGGAACGGAAACTCATCGGGATATAGTATTTATGGTATTGCTTGGTTTCTAAAGGGCATTGAAAACTAAACTAAGCTATTTTATCATGCTCGTTTAATGAATGCTAAGCCAGCCATGCTTTCAGCTAAGCATGAGTACATGGGTTGTAAATAAGTGATGTCCCACCATGAAAAAAAAGTAATGCCACGCAAAGGTTAGTATAATGTACATGTATATTGTAAAGCTAACACTGTTTTTAAACGCCTTATAGTTGTAAAATAACATGTGCAGCAGCTGTGTAAATATACCAACCGTAGGGATTGTGTGGGGATGGAGCCTGTCAGTGTTCAGAGATTGACTGCAAGAGAGAGACCATCTTGTGGACCGACCCTGATCGATAACTTCAACGATTATTCATTAGAGTCCCTACAAAACTATTAGAGAGCGTTTGTACTTTTATTCATTTGTTCATAATTCATATGAATTTTTGCCATTCACATGACAAGGTTCACAAAATTAAAGTCCGTGTAAAGTGATATTAAAATATGTGTTCTGAGTTTATCACACAACAGAAAAATGTGTTATTAACCACCCAGCCAAATTTGAATGATAAAAAAAGTTGTAAGTTATCAAAATCTTTGAAAAATAAGCAGGACTCTGCTCTCAAACGCTGGGGGCGTGTCCACTGGCGGCGCTGAAACCACGCCCACTCGCGGGAAAGCGGCCATCTCTCTCAACTGATGCTACAGCCATACATGTTTGAGCCTGCAAGTTCCTTTTTTAACCCATTTAATCCCAATTTTTTCCCAGACATGAAAATATCCAAATGATGTGTCATTAGTAACCCTTTGAAATAATCAATAATTATTTCTTGACATTTCTTTTTGGAAAAGTGTGTGAAAAATTATGTTTTATGCTCGTGACCGGTGGGATATGGTGAGTAATGAAATCACATATTTCTGCAGTCGTAAAAATTGTTATATATCTTAGCTCAGCTATTTTAAACTGTTTGATCACATTCTAGGGTTACTATTATGCATAAAAAAACTTATGCAACATTGATAGGAACACTGAGATAAAAAACAAAAAAATTCAACCATCACCGCATTTCAAAATTTTTACTTTTTTCTAAAATATAACATCAAATTTTTATATCAATGCTACGAGTATTACAACATCATTATTGTAATTTTTTTCTAACATTTGAATTTTTAATTTAGTGCAATATTTTGTCATTGCAACATTTTAATGTCATTTTCACTAGCAACTGCCATTGGATTATACTGTAAAATAAAGTTCACCGTTATCCCACCGGTCACTATTGTGACCATCAACATGTTTACTCACTCTATCACCACACTCAACAAAACTGAATATATGCGAATGCATATATTAATACTAGACACCCTAAAGATAATGTGTACCAAAAATCTTTGTCATATCTTTGTTAACATACTTTACTAGCCTTTCGTTTTGGAGCTTTGATGCATCCATCATCATCTCAAGGTGCAAACAGGAAGTAAACTGCTCTGGTCATGTGACAATTTGCACTAATCATGTGAAACTGCACATATTTAATTGAGACCCTTTATTTTTTCCATATTTGCAGGAAGTGCACTAAAACATCAGTCAGTACGGTTTTTAGAGCTTTATAAATGATTTTTTTTACGGTCACTAGCATGACCGGTGGGATTAAATGGGTTAATTGTAGACAAGCGGCATGCGCGCTCAACGCGCGTCAGCGCTGCAGTGAGGTTGAAAAGGCGAGCGCGGCTCATGGTTGCTTAGCAACGGCAAACACCACGAGAGCGCGTTCAGCGCAAGCTCCGGTGCGCTTTGAAAGAAGAGAAAGACGTACAGCTCGCGTTTAGATGCGAACTGTGAACGCTCCATGTTTTTAAATTGTATGTATTCTGCCACAGATTGATGTCTCTAAGAACTTGACCTCTCAACATAAGTTATTGTAGTGTTAAAAAATCCTGAACACAGAATTGGTGAAAAACTGTTTAACGGTTTAACTCCACAGTTCAGTACCACATAGTTCAGAGTCTTTGTAATGTGTTTCAGCAATACATTTCTAACATTTGTTATGCGTTTAGAAACAATTCTCCGAATTCTCCTTACACGGACTTTAACATGAACTTCAATATCATACTCAAATACAGTCTTTAATTGTTTTGATGCTGTTGGATCCTGTTCAAATTATTTAATGGGGATTTATTTTATCTTCAAAATGCTTTCATACTGAGCCTTTTCATTGAAAAAAAAAAAAAATCAACAGAGGAGTCCAAAAATATGAGAGCATTACTGAAAATGTTCATATTTTGCATTTTTATTAATTACATTTTTATTGCTATATTAAAGATATGCTCACATACAAAGCCCTTTTCACTGAAAAAAAAAATACATATTTTTTTTAATAGGCTATCTTTACTTTTTTTTTAAAAAATCAGAAAACATTATTTCCAATTTTACCTGAAGTAAATCCCTGATTTTAAATGTTTTTCAAAGGCTTTTGGACTCAACTGTAGGCATGAAAAGAAATCCAAGAATAGGCAAAAGCTCTAAGCTCATATTCAAAGTTAAAGGTCAAACTGAAATCCCCACATTCGCTCCTGTGCGCCTGCCCAGATAATATATGTTGGTCAAGTGCAGCTGCTCTGTGTAAGTCGGGTTTTGAAAGGAATATCTCTGCTATTGAACACGCATAAAGCCGGACGACGCAATGAGGCGCTCCATCCCTGCAAGGCTTGGTGCCCTTCTATGCAACTGACCTGGTGGTTAGATATGCGATGTAGACTGTAATCACTGCCTTTTAGACACTGTGAATTTTTGGTACTCTATATTTTTGTATATTGTACATTGTAAAAGATAATAAACCTTGATGCCAACCCGGTCTAACTTGAGCTGTTTCGTCCTTTCCCAATTACTCCCACACTACATCAATCTAGGTCATCCCGCTGTCTCCCGCAGAGCGAAAGGTAAGCGTTTTCAAATTGTCATGTTTTTCAATCCATTGTCAGGTTGGCTATCATACTCTCCCATTTGTATGTGGAGGGATTTGTTTGGCAGGCTGAAGGAAATTGGACCTAAATGCTGACAACACGCTCTCACCATTTTCCCTTCACACAATCCCTCCTCAGAGAGAAAAATGGATGTTGGTCTTTGACATGATACACTGTTTGCCCTTTTCACTCAAGACCTGATGGCATAAATATTGAAGTTGGCATCGCTATATAAGATTTACCCAGTGAACGTGGGGAGTTTATTCACCGCAAGTCTCGGACTGCAAGTCTCTCTCACTTTTAAAGACAGTCTAGAGTTTTAAAAGAGTGAGAGTCAATAGGAACTTTTTTTTTTAAAATGGGTGTTTAGATGATCAAAAATTCTGTTGCTCCATTCAGTCAAAGGAATAGTTCACTCAGAAACGAAAATTCTGTCATTATCTATTCACCCTCATGTCGTTTCAAACCTGTCTGACTTTCTTCTCTGGAACACAAAAGGAGAAAAAGTATTTTAATTGTAGGCCGCTCTCGTCCATGCAGTTAGACAAACTAGAGCTTCGTCAAGAGATGATTGTGCAGTGAATTTCAGAGTTACTGATTTTGGTCGTTCAGCTTTCTCTGTAAGGGCTGTTAATAACTGGAATAATTTACCAATTAATATAAGACAGTGTTCTACCTTAGCACAGTTTAAGCTACATTTGAAAATATGGTTAAAGACGAGTCAGGTTTGTGACCATTGAGTATTTCTGTATTCTGAATGAAATTTTGGTTATTTGTAAAATTTTTTATAATTGTTTGTAGGATGACGCTTATTAGTATTTATAGGGTATATTTTGTAGAAATTTGGATTGTAGTTTCTATGTGGGGAATTATATATTTATCTGTTAAATTTTGGGGGGATTTTACTGTACATGGTATTATACTGATATTTTTGTTACATAATTTGTTTTATATTTTCCTTCCCAGGGACAGCAGATGAAATTTAGCTTTGTAGCTAATTCTGGGGCGGTTTTCTGACTGTCTATTTTACGTGTCAAATAATGAATTAAATAAAAAAATAAATTACAATGAATGGGAACCGAAGCTTTCAAGTTTCAAATATTGCACAAATTCATAAGAAAAGTGTCTTAAACGCAGTCCATTCAACTCATGTGCTATATTCCTTGTCTTTTTGCAAGAAAGAATAAACTTTAAACTGCAATTCAGTGAAAACACTGTCAAAATCAGTGAGTTGAAATGCAATCACATCAGTTTGTGAATGAATCATTTTTAAGTTTTGAGAATTGGATCAAACTATTCATTGAACAGATCTGACTCAAAAGACTGTTTCATTCACTAATTAAACATGGATTTTTTTTGTGTGTGTGCCCTGGAATGACTAGATTTTTAGTTGACTTTTGGTCAATACTTTTGCATCCCCATTTGGTCGAATGACCAATTCAAGTGCATTTCTAAGAACTATCCATTAAAAAGTTTTGAATGTGTGTTTGGAATGACATTAGGGTGAGTACATGATGACTGTTCATTTTTGGGTGAACTATGTGTGTTCTGAGATGTTTTTCCAAGCTCAGAGTGAATGATGTCATCTTCCCGTTGTAAACAATACATAAACCTACTGTTCCTCAGCATAAAAACCAAACTTATCTCAATCTACCCCTCTGAGTCCAACAGGGCAATGCTTTGAGACGGAGGGTGAAGGCCAGACCCCGCTGCGCTTCAGCGGGAGGGCCTGGTCTCTGCACAGCACTGCAATCATTTCAAAGTGGGTTTTATTGACGAGCACAAGGCTCCATCCATCACCCGCTATCTGCTGACAGACTGGCACTGACAGATGACCACCGCTGTCCTCCCCTGAGTGGCCAGCTGGCGTCATGCCAGAAGAGCACCGTATGCTGAAGGTAGGGGCCGAATCTGCGGCCCATCAGGGAAGAGTGGTGGCGAGGAGCGAGACAGATGCTCTTGTGGCTGGTTCTGCAAACCTCGTGGAATCAATTTATGCTGCTGTCAGCACAGAGGCTGGGACTGCAGAGTAATGTGTCTTCACCAGGACTAGACTGGAACTTCCTTAACAGTAACACACCTGATATGAAGGGTAATCTTCTCCTAGTCTCACATGGAGTCTGAACAGTGACGAAAAAGGTAATTAAAAATCCATTGTCTTGGAAATGTAAGCTTTGGAGTCATATTTGTTTAATAGGTTACTTGGGAAAAAATAATAGTCAAACATTTTAAAATGTCAAATGTTAAGTAAACAGTATTGGTGTGATGGTCTACTGGGTATTCTCTGTGATCGTTTCCTTTGGTAACACTTTATTTTAACTAGTTGCTTATTAGCATGCATATTACTAGAATATTAGCCATTTATTAGTACTAATTAAGCACATATTAATGCCTTATTCTACATCCCTAATCCTACCCAATACCTAAATTTAACAACTACCTTACTAACTATTAATAAGCAGCAAATTGGGAGAGGGAAAAGTCATAGTTATAGTAAACAAGTGTTCCCTATTCTAAACTGTTACCTTTCCTTTTTTTAAACATTTTAAAAACATTTAAAAAATATTAATAGTTTAATACACAACTACTGTATATAATAAGGTTATATAAAATTGTATATAAATATTATATCCTAAGAGTTAATGTATTAACTTACATTAACAACGCGTATTAACAGTATTAACATTTGTCGACGTTAATGAATGTAAAAACACATTTCATTGTTAGTTCAATTTAATTCACATTTATTTGCATTGTGATTTTCACAAGACATTGTTTCAAATACAGAAATTTATCATGTTCATGTTTGTTCAGGTCAGAAATTAGATCAGAAAATTAACATTAAAAATAATAACAAATGTAAACTTACTGTAAAGTGTTACCAAATCTTTTTTTTTTTTTCCCTCTCAGGAATTTCAGTCTTTATTGAAACACTTTGTGGCCCACAAAAAATTATCAAAATGAATTTTAAATTAGAAATGGGAAACATTCAAAAAGAAGTGTAATAATATAATTATTTATTCACTTATTTTTATTATTATTATTATTTTTTTAATAAATTAGACGACACATACAGCCTAACTGACACCCCTGCAGAATGAAGTTCAACAGATTCATTGGGTCTATTTCATAATGCATTTATTGGACTAGAAAAAGTTAATCAGTCAGGTGAAATCAGTAATCAGATTAGGCTACTTAATCCAGAAATTGGTTTGCATCTGGACTCAATGCATCCACGCCCTGCCGTTATTATCACTATATAACCAGTGATCTCTATGAGGAACACAGTGGGGCACATCAGATCCTTTCATCATGTTTGTGAACAAAGCTGAAATTGTTTTGGTGTTTGGGCTCCACAGGGAGACCGAGAGAGACTGTTTGCATGCTTACAAGATCAACAAACCAGACAGTTTGAGAAGGTCTCAGAACCAAAAACAGCTCCTTTACGCACAGAATATCGCCTTTATTCTCTGAGGAAAAGAGTCGCTCTGCGCTGTGAAATAACAGATGCTTTGAAATGATTGATATCATCTGCAACCAGATGTCATTGATCGGATCTCTTCCGTATACAAGGAACCTACACTAGAATGATTTCACAAAACCTGTCATATTTCACACTGACATCAAAAGAATAAAAGAAAAAAATGATTTTGCTTAAAAATGTTTTAGGACCTTATATATTTTAGTCTAGATTTTACTTTTATTTTATTTTAAAAACATGACTGTTGTGCTCTAGGAATTTGCGTGAAGCCTTCTTTAGGAGGCGTTTACACAGAAGAGCTTTTATGAGTTCTGGGCGTTTATTTTTTGGGGGCCATTTTTGAAAAAGTTTTTGAGATTGTCTCCATACACTGTAAAAAAAAAAATTCTGTAAAATTTACGGTAAAAAAAACGGCAGCTGTGGTTGCCGGAATTCTACCGTAAAATATATGATAGTAACATATTAGGTTTTATGATTTTAACTTAAATTTACAGTTAAATACCGTAATTTCATTAACTGATAAATTGTTAATATACCAACCTATTGAAGTACTGAAATCTGTTTTGTACCTTTGAATTACACTGATAACCACCAAATGCAGGTGGTGATGAGAAAGTCACATGATGAACTAAAGCCCATCACAAGCAGATTTTAAATAATAACATATATAGAAGGTGCACAGTGTCATTCACACATTAAACACCATCATGGTGAGACTCATTAAACTGAAATATGCAATAAACATTCATTTAACAACATTAGATGTAACATTCAACCCTAATAAACATAACTGATAAGAAAAAAACTAAGAAGAAACCTAGTTATTTCAAAGAAAAAAACATCTATTCAAACAAAATTTGAAATGCAACGCAGGGAATTCTGGGAATGTCAATTTATGGTTTTCCCCTGTAAATTTTACATTCTTTTTCACTTCCAAAAGCGGTATTTCACCGTAAAATTGTCTGAAATGTCTATTACAGTTTTTCACCGTATATATTAGGGAAACTTACCATTAACCATTTAACAGGTTTTTACTGTAGCTTTTTCTCTGTTTTTTACAGTTAAAATCATTTTTTACAGTGTATACTAAAAAAAACATGAATTTGTGAAAACAGTGACGTCATGTGCAAGTGTATTACGTATTTGCATAGAATTTTCTTCATTCTATTTCTTTGTGCTTTATTACTCTGGACACTGGAATTAACAGATTTTTCCCCCCAAAATAGCGAACAAAGATGAGTCATGCAGAACGAAGAAAATGTGCTTAACTCTCTGCTTAAGCCAAACACAAGGATCACATCCAGTGTTCACAGTTTTCTGCTCCTACTGACTTCTCTCAAAGTCATTTATGATCGAGCATTGTTTACCTTTTTTTGGATGTGACATTAAAGAATGGGTGGGTGGCCATAATTGGTCAGTGATAAAGGGTCCTTTTGCCTCCATAGTATTCACATTAATGAAAGCAGGAGCAGGCCAAATGATGTTAAATTACCTCACTAAGCCAATATGGTCTGGAGCTAAATGGAGCTTCTAATATATGTTCTGCACAGAGAAAATGAATAGAACAAAAATCAGTCAGAGATTTCCAAAAAAAAAAAATCCTTCATTTGACCGTCCTCAGGTTAGTGTGGCATTTATTTAACAAAACTTAACTGTTTTATTCAATCTACTGCCTGATTTCATAAAAGCTAAAACATGCTCCGAACCAAACAAAGGAAAACTACAACAATGTCCTTGACTGGAATATATATCTCTGTAACAAATTTTGAAAAAAAAAAAAAAAGTTTTCCACAGAAAGTTCCTTCTAACATGTCTACACAGGAAAGTCAAACAATGTCATTTTAAAGCAAAACTTAATTCAGCTTTTTGTTAATAATATTGTTTGAGAAAGTTTTTTTTACACACTAAGACTGCAGTGCAAAAGAGGAACAAGTGACAGAACTGATTTTTTTTTATAGCGCTACAACTTTCCATCAGGAAACATACTGCAAGCTTTTCTTTTTGCCCCATGAAACAGAAATTGCTCAGAACCTTTTGTAAGACTCAGAACACTTAGAACAAGCAACTCAGAAACTTTAAAACAAAGGGGGAAAGGGGAACAAGTTTTAAAGAGATAACACTGCTAGTCACTTTTTAAAGTATCTTCACTAAATGAAGCAATGTCTTTGTCCATGTACCTTCAGAAAATGTGCCGCCACTTTCACACGTATAAGATGCTGTGCTATAATTTAGTCAAGTCTGAAGGTGTTGCACATAACCATATAATTTAAACAGTGATTTAAAGTACCAAAATAAATCATTTTTAATTTCTTTATTACATCCATGACACTAAAACCACCCATTCAGTGGTGGTGATCTGGCCTGGTAACTGAAAGCTCGCAGGGTTGCGATTCATGTACAGTAAGTCATTTTGAATAATGAGCTACATGATTAATTATTAATTAGCAGCTCAGAGGTGCTTCAACCTGACAGGTGAGCACCTGCAGCAGCTGTTGTGGCAGCACCGCTATGCAATTCAGCCCCAACTTGCTGCAAGGACAGGTTAATGGAGCTACTGACCTCTGACACCGGCCATTTCCATTCAGCACTCTTATGATTGAACAGATCAAAGTCATAACTCCTGACCTGTCTGGCTCCATCGAACCCATGTTAACAGCACAAGTTGCCTTTCTGCTGGCTGCTCTCTCACGTTTATGAGGGAACAAAACAATAATCCAGATGTCACCCTTGACATATACAGGCATAGATTAGTTTGTACATTTCATCAGCATGTGCTTAATGGGAATTGAACCTCTTTGCTTTGTGGTACCAGTTGAACTGGAACATAATATACAGGGGTTGAACTAAATAATGGGGACATGGGGCTAATATCATTTGTGTAGGCTACAGTGAAAAAAACTGCTGTGTTAGCTTTTATTTATCTTTTTCTTGTCTATATTTGCTGGTGTGTATATTAGTGCAGTATAAATTGTATTCAGCAGTGTTTAGTACAAACGGTCTGTGAAATGGGTGACTTGTCAGACGTCCAAAAAAGACAAATCATGGAAGCCCATTAAGCAGAAGCGTCTGTAATCTTAACAGCCCAATTGTTTGGTGTTATAAGAACAACAGTCGTTACGATTATGACTGTGTACACAAAGCATGGCAAGACTTCATCAGAGAAGAAGAATAGTGGGAAAAAAACGGAAAGTGATTGAAAGGAACCATAAAACACAGAAAGATTTGGTCAGAACAACCGCAGTAAAGTGACAGGAAACCTCAATATTCACCCCGTTTCCTCAAAAACCAAACACATGGAACTTTACAAAACCAACTTCATATGGAAAGACCCGCCCCCTTCATTACTGCTCTCACGCCACACATCATGTTCTCACGCAGTGAAATATACAGTACATTACGAAGCAAAGAGGAAACTGACAACGCTCCGACAGAGCAGCTTACTTCTGGTATGAAACAAAGTCTCAGCTTTCAAATTTTGTAATACAGTAAATACAGTTTTGTGGTTCTTTAACGTGTCGTGATCACTGTTGCGCCTCGAAATACCATGAAATAAACATGAATAAACATCAGAAGGTGTCTTGTTTCAAACATGGAAAGATGTCACCAATTTTCACCACCACTACACACCATTTTTCAAGTTCAAGTCCATCGACGTTAATCTATTCTTCTGTCTGGTTTGTTTGTCAGACAAAATGGCAGATTCAGCGTTGTGATTGGTCAGATCACCTGTCAATCAAACTCCCTGCAAAGGGTCAATTGCTGAAACTTTAATCACAGAAATGCAAGAAAGATGGAGTCACGATCATAAAACCTGGAGAGTTGGAGCATCAAGATGAACTTCAACATCTGCCATGGCCAGACGAATCTGACTTGAATCTCTGATAGCACACGTACACCACGGAGACGTCTATTTGACGTATTTTTAAGAGTGTTTGCTGTATCTGCAATACATAGGACGTTTCCTCTCAGATGTCAAATAGATTTTTATTAGATGTCTTTAAGATGTTTAAGATTTAGAATGCATGTAAAACTGACTTCTTACAGACATCTGTCAGATGTTTGTACACAGCAGATGCTTTCCAGATCAAGCAATCTTTAACAGACATATTGCAGACGTACGTGTGCTATTGGAGATATTATCTAAGAAGAGTGAGAAACCCTCCTCCAACATTTCTGAAGCAAATGGCAGATGTTCTGATAGATGACATTCTACTGGAGACTTTTCACAAGTTGTATGTATCTATTCTAAGAAGGTAGGAAGCTGTATTAAATTAAAAATGCTGGTGAAATACCTTAATAAAGAAATATTGGTGTTCATATTATTTTGTCCAACCCCTACGGTATTAAAACAATACATATTTAGTTTGGTTTATGCCATTGTAGCCAGCTTCCTTCATTAGCAGAGCATGGCTGTGGGAGCAGAGGTGTTGTGGGATTAAAATGAGATGAGTGCCTGATCAAAGTGTCCGTCACTCTCCTGACCGCTGTGTTTCCGCTTGCCTGGATCTCTTAATTGCTTGAAGTCTCGAGACATGCTGCTTTGGTTTAGCCACGTCTCCGCACATTAGAGCCGCACAACTGAACCCAAACATGCCGTCTGCTCGTTCCATCTTCCGTCTGTTCTTGGAACGAAAGTGACTCACCTTGATGAGACTCAGCCAAGTAAAGTCCTCATCCAAACATGCTCCCCGATTATCATCAAGCTCCATTATGTTTTGTTGGACTGTGCTATTGATTTGCTCAAAGTGTGGGTTCCATGCCTACCTTCTTATTCAGCAGGATATCACAGTCAGGGCTGGAGCGAGATGCCTGCTAATGCCTCTGTGACCATGTTGCACACATCCCTGCCAGCCATCTGGTGCTTACTGCAATCATGTATCCTTAAAGAAACTGCAATGCACAGAGAAATCTCTACAGCTTATCAAAAATAGGCACTTGTAAGCTTGCATAAGATAATTACATTTTTGGTTAATAGCACTGTAAAAATGGGCACATTAAAAAAAAAAAGGCCACGATATTTATTTGATAAGTAAATGTACTCAGCATGAACATGAATCTTACCTTTATATTATTATAAATTGTTAAATCAAACAAAAAAATATAATGCAGACAAATTATAGACAAATGATGCAAGAACACTACAAACAAAAACTAAAACATTAAAATAATTAAATTTTTTATTAATTAAAATAAAGCAATAAAAAATCATTGGAAATATTTGATGAAAAACAATTCAATTTTTTACATTTTAAGTTAAATAAATAAATGAAACGGGAATAAATTACGATTAATAAAAACAAAAATTAACACAGAAAATATAATGAAAGCCAATTCAAATTAATTAATACTTTTATAGTACATAAACATACTAAAATAACTGCTTAAGATGGCACCAATTGCATTTTTTATGAAACAGTAGTACCATTATTGTGAACAATTTAGGCCCACACAAATGGGTCCGCAGTAGGGCATATTGTATTTTATATAAAATATAATAATTATAATATATTAAATGGATAAGTTTTTTTTTTATTTCACATTTTATCATTGGCATGTTGTTAACAAATTGATATTAGATTTAATAAGCTAGCAAGCTAACAGGCAAGTGGTATGCTAAGAGAGTATGCTGAGCAATTAACGAATGAGAAATAATGAAGAAATACTGAGATAAAATATTGAGAAATATAAAAGGAACCATTTAATCTGATTTGGTTTTTATACAGCGTTGTAATGCAAAAACAGCATCAACATTTCTTTGAAATAAAATATTAGACATTGAATGTGTGTAGATTCATTATTTTATGCTAAACATACTAAATATAAGAATCTTACAGTTTCTGCAAGGGGTGTGTAAACTTAAGAGCACACAACTGTAACTGGTGAAACCATCCTATATATAAATATATACTTTTTTTTTTCTTTCTTTTTCTCTATGTATTTGTATTTTTTATAAGACAGGTTCTGTTCATCTGTCGCAGAAGTCGTCCGCTGGGAAACATCTTGCCGGAAACATGAAAGGGCATGCAGAGCATGTGAGGACTGAAAGCTGCAACAGAAAACAAATCAATGGCTATAAAAGTGTCACCTAGATTGACAGTGAGCTCTGTTTACTACAGAGTGTGCATCATGTGCTCAAGAACAGGAACCACGGCAGAACAGAGCCCATGGATGGGGAACAAAGCCAAAATGTATTTTATGAAATTGCTTGTCACTGAATGAAAACACCTGTTTAAGCCAATCTTCTCCCAGGATGCCTGTTGCTGCTGTTGTCAACACTGAAAAGTAACACTTGAAATCTTAGGCTTTTTTATGTGCTGAAAAGTTGACGCGACAAGTTTAAATGCTCCTTTTTGTTATTCAGCTATGGTGGGATGAAGAAAGGGATCAATGTTCTTTCAATGCTCTGACAGCAGTACTGTGAAACAAAAAAAAAGAAAGAAAAAAAAGAACTTAAGAAACTTCAATACTTCATTCTTTGAAAGGGGAAAAAGTGAAAAAGTAAGACTTTTTTTAAAAAGTAAAGGGAATAAAAAAACCTTGAAAACATGTTACGGTTTCTGTGTCCCTGAGGATCGCTAATCCACTTAAAAACCATTAGATTGATTTTTAATGCAAAGTAATTCTAACATTCACAAAACTGCAAATTGATGTTAGTTTTAATAAAACCTAATAATAGTGACAGATAAGGACATGAATGGCAGAATAATGAATTTATATACACAGAAACTTCACTACTAAGTGAGGTCTGATATTCAATAAATGTATTATATGAATTACACTTATATTACCCTATATTATATTATTCACAACAGTCTGAATGGAAAATATACCAAGAATAAAAAAAAAAAATTACAATACAATGCAAATAAAATATTGAATATCTCTCCTTTATATTATGTTGTCATTTTTTATTTTGGTTTTGTAATATATTTGAAATATTATTACTGTTAAGCCTAAAAAGAACTCATATGGAACTATTCAAAGTAAACATGAATAAATAACATCTCAAGCTAAAAGTGACATGAACAGCAGGCAATTAAATTCTCACAATCACTGTCATTGACAACACAAACATAGGCAAAATTCACAGAGAAAAGAGGAAATCTATGAGAACCGTAATCTATAGGCTTGCATGTAAACCGCAGGTTTTTTGGCTGGTGTACCACACAATATGTTAACAACTCCTGAGTACACATACTGTCGGTGGACGCCCACTCTCAATCCTGATGTCATCTATGATCTCATGCTTTGAAGGGTGTGGGGCATCATGGAGTGTGAAAAACATGAGCTCATCTTATAGACACCCATGATAACACATTTACTGGAAACCAGGGATGCACCGATACCACTTTTTCCAGTACTCGCCCGATACCGATACTTTAATTTGTGGTACTTTGCCGATACTGAGTACCGATATTGATATTTTCATTGTATTTGTCAATTTTTTAAATATTACAGAAACCAAAAGAGTATGTATGATGTAGCCGGTAGTCTCCTGGGCGTGCTGTCAACCAGGTTCATGCGAACCTGATCTTCAATTTTTTCCCAGATTCTGTCTGAATAATTTTTGGTCCCACATTTGTATCAGTTTTACTCGTATTGGAATTTTTGGGTATAATATGTCTACTAAGTTTACTTTATTTTGCTATCCTCACTTACATAAATGAACTAGAGTGTCCTGCACCCACTAGCAAAAAAAATATCAAACATTATATCTGGTCTCTGTATATTGACTGTATATCCTTCAGTTATCACTTAACACTTAATTACACCCATTAAAATGTATTTTACAAGTTTTTGTTACTTTCACTGTTATACATATACTTCATAGACATCCTTAATCTCTAATAACTCCATTCTGCTGTCTGTTGTGTTTCTTTGTCTGAATATGGCACTTATCACATGCTATGTGTGGTATCGGTGCATTTTAACGAGTACGAGTACAGGAGCTCAGTATCGGCCCGATACCGCTGGAAACGAAACGTTGTTTCCTCGAAGGTCAGGCACATGTTCTCTAAAGGCTGTAAATATTTCAATCAATCAATCAATCAATCACTGTAACAATTTAAGATGGCTTTGTACATAGCATATCCAATCATATTTCAGAGTCAGAATGGTTTCTCATTACACACATCAAGCTGGATTAACAGTTTAATGACAGAGAGGAAAATTAAACACGATTCCTTTTTAAAAACATCTTTTTAATAAGGTGCTAAAAATCTTTGACATGTATCTGCACATGGACAGGGGCTTGTACGCCTCTCCAGTGCCTCTTACAATTAACATTACAGTGACAGAACAGAGCACAAGCACCAACTGCAGCACGGCACGCACATCACAGTGGAAAGGAGGACAGAACAAAGGTCACTGTTAATTAAGGCAACGTTAACGACAGGTAAAATAGAGAACCGTTCCGTACAAAGACATGAAAAGTGATTCACATGCAGGCTTTTCCCAGAGAAAAACAGAACCGTGTATGTGTCCAAAGTTCTCAGTTGGAAATCTGTGGAAACGTGGGATTCGGCGTGTCCATCAAATGCTTTTCCTTCCCCATCAATCAGTCCCACTGAAGTCAACACTAAATCCAACAGCAGACAGAGATTTGTTTAAATCTCAAGCTGCCAAAATTCACGGCAAAGTGAAAGTGGCAAACCAGACCAGATTCAAACGGGCTCCATTTTTATGGTGTTGCTCAAACATGCAGGAGAGAATAGCCCAGTTTGTGCATGGGTCATTCCACAGGCTATATTTTAATCTTAAGAGGGAGTATTGCACTCGATTTTGCATCAGGTTATGCCAGAAATCACAAAAGGCTACCAAACATGGCTATTATTGCTGGTGAATAGTGTTGTACTGTTCCAGCACTCCATAATGCCATGTTTAAACGCTCTTCTGCAACAGTACTCAGGCATAAAAACCATTAACAATCCCTTATTGTCAATATTAGTGTATTAATCCCTAAAACGAGTTAATAAATTACAGTTAAATGCATGATCAATTGCATAAAATTCTAAAAGGCTTGTGCAACAGACACCCACTGTGCGCATGCTACAGCTATAAACCAAGCCATCACATGAGAATGGGACGAACACAAACGGCTACCTAAACATGAATACTATAGATCCCTCATTACATAAACTATGACCTCAGACGCCTTGAGGTAACATGACCCAAAATCGGACTAATGGCTGCAAGGTGATTAGCAAAACCCCACAGCGGAGGGAATTATCCTTTGCATAATATGGGTTGATAAGGAAAAAAAGAAGACCACAGCGAATGCCACTTATTGACAGTCCTATCACAGGTCAATTAAAGCTCGGATCCCACAGGCTATTCACAAGTGACACTACAGCTCTAAGAGGTCCCCGGTCCACAGACGGCCGCAGCTCTCGCCAGGCGGCTAATTGAGCTTGTCTATAATTATCCATTACACTCCCGTTAGATGTGGTGAGAGCACTAGAGGAGTCATCACCATGGTGCACTGCCAAATCCGTAAGTAGATCCGCTTGTGACTCTCTATGCAATAAAAGTCTCTTATATTGTGCCAGTATGTAAACACATAATTTCCATTAATCGTATTTTTAAAAAAAATTAAAAATTAAAATAAAATATACAAAAGGGATGCATCCAGGAGGCAAAATATCAAGTAGAAAGGTCAATATCTACACTTCTTTCCTCCTTAGTCGGGTTTCAGTTCCCGCTGCTAGTTATGATGCTAACACAATGCGCTGCCAACACTGCTGGTCATATATTTCACAATTACAACATTTTTCAAAAAAAAAAAACACAGATCCATAAAAGTGAGCAACATGCTGTGTGCCCTTTCTCTGCACTCTGCTGGAATATAGTGCCCATAAAAAGACAAGCCTTCAGTCTCCAGCTGAAAAAAGCTCACGTGGTGTACTCAGACAGAGACAAAGACGTCCAAATAGAGGCGGTCGTACGATTCCCTGAAGAAGAGGAGGAGCAGGAGACTGAAGATGCAGGAGCCTGTCAGACACCAGTTTAACCAGGACAGCTCTGAAAAACAAGAGTGAGGTTGACTGAGGTTAGCGATGACAGCTTTTAGAGTGCCAGAGTACCACTGTACTTCAATGCATGATAGAACAGACATGTGTTTATCATATTCTTATAAATAACTCCAAGCATACAGAAAATAACAAATGTATGGACTAAAGGTTCTTGCATTTTATTTTGTTAATCGATACAAAAAAAAATATACAGCTTAAATTAGTGGGGGGTTTTTTCACATCTTCGCATCCATTAAAAAACTTCACAACAGTCTGAATGGAAAATATACCAAGAATGAAAAAAAAATTATAATAAAATAAAAAATTATTAATAATAATAATAATAATAATAATAATAATAATAATAATATTATATACAATACAAATAAAATATTGAATATTTCTCCTTTATATTATTATGTTGTCATTTTTTTGTTTTGGTTTTGTAATCCATTTAAAATATTATTACTGTTAAGCCTAAAAAGAACTCACATGGAACTATTCAAAGTAAACATGAATAAATAACATCTCAAGCTAAAAGTGACATGAACAGCAGGCAATTAAATTCTCACAATCACTGTCAAGTTAAAAGCACCATAACTGCTAAAATTGTAGGCATGTCCCCTCCCCTCCTTGTTTGCAAGCATAGTGCCTTCTGAAATTCGTTTTATTTTTTCCCAAATTCCGCTTTAATTTTTCTGATTTAATGGTTTAAACTTTAGATTTAATGGTTAAGTAAAATTTTATTGAATCAAAAAAGCATGTCTAATTAATTTAATCGTGAAACTTACACAACTGAACAACAATTTAAGTTGAACAAAAATTATATTTTTAGGGCCCTTTGAAATACATTTTTGTTCCCTCAAATTCTGTTTGTTTTTGTTTTTTTAAACCAAATTCTGTGTTTTCCATTTTAATTTTCAGAATTCCATTTTAATGGTTTAATTAAATTTTAATAATCAAAATCTTATGTAATTAATTGATTTTATAAAAACAAAAACAACTTAATTTATTATTATATTTATTAATATTTTACATACTGTGTGTATTATAAATGGTAAATAAATGAAGGCATAAATCAGTAATTTATCTTGATTTTAAAAATACTTAAAATCCTTCCAATCTTTTGGCAAACAAAGTGCAGCAACAACAGAGGTTTATGGTTAAAATTAAAACATGGAAGAAATACTGTGTGATTATTCCTTAAAAAATAATGTTTTAATAATAATTTTATTAGTAGTACTGTTATTGCATTAAGTCATATATTTCTGTCACAGTTTCTTCAAGTTAAACCAAACTTTTATTTTGATGGGTTGTAGTGAAGACCTTTCTGTTTGTATATGATAAGACAATCGTTTTCTCAAATGAAACAGTAAAATGCTCATGAAGTGACTCTCAGAGCAGCTCTGGAGATTATATTCTTGTGTCCATTTACTCATACATTATAGTGGCAGAGGCTGAAAACACACACTTCAGTATGTGTGTAGCAAACAAAACCATGAATCTGCACCATTCACTCACACAAAGACACGCAGAACATGCAGGATTCAAAGTAAAATAGATGTTCTACAGCTTAATATAAATAAAATTTAATATATTTGTTTTAAATAGCAAGAAGATTGGCAAGACAAAACCCACAAAACAAAATGAATAAATTGTTTTCTATTGTTCTGTTTTAGCAGTTGATTTTGCCATGTAAAATACATTTTTTCACAATTCATGATGGAAAAAAATAAAGTATTTTATATAATAATAGAAATAACAGCCCACATACTGTATTTTTTCATTTCACTACTTTACAAAGGTGACTACAAACAGCAATTTGCATTGACTAAATGCAGCTGGCACTTCTGACCATATACATGTTCATGCTCCAATAACCAAAGGCAAACAGACTAGAGAAACAATATAACTGTCTGAAATACTTTAGAGTATGCGAGAAAAAAAAAAAGGCACTGTTTCCCACAGCCGCTGTATTCCTTTCATTGTGCAGTTAAAGATACGAGAAGTTTTACATTAAGTTTGAAGGTTAAACCAGCAATAGAATCATTTCACACACTCTGCACATGAACACTAAGATTCCCTTTAAAAGACGACACTAAAAACAGCATGCGAGAGCTGTGCAAGCACATTCAGAGTTGACATATACAGCAGTGATTCAATGGATGAAAGCCTCACACCAGCTGCTGTGGCTCCGATAGAGCGCCGGGTTGAATATAACATAAACCAGGTCAAACACACAGACCCTCGAGGACAAAGGAAAGAGCGCAACTTAATTTAATAGAGAAGTGGATTTCAATTTCGAGGCGTCCCGTATCCAGATAACAGGTTGATCAATTGCCCCTGAAGTGAGAGCTGCAATCGATGGCAGAAGGTGAAATGCATGCTGGGTCAGCCGCTGAGCCCATTTGGGCTAAATGATATGATTTAGCCATGCAGCACAGTCAACACGCAGGTACGGCGGAGGATAGAGCCGTGTCGACTTGAAGAAACGGGAAGCGGGGATTCTTTCCAAAAGCTCCCTCATTAATCAGGCCTTACTATCCCTTCAGCAGCGCCTGGTATAGCGGCAGGTTAATGGAGTTGTGTTTATCTGGCTATTATGTCTCTGCCGCATGCCCGCCCCAGCCTCATCAATTTAAAAGAGAGAGGTAGCATCACCAGGCGGGACCGTCTGCGCCGAATGTTAATGAAGAGAGCGGCTCGGCTCAGGTAATCCAATCAGACGCCCCCCAAAAATCTGTGAGTCGTCAACAGTCACCTTTCCAGCGCTAATGGAAGACAGAACTATGGACACAGCACCCATCCACAGCGCTGCCATGGAGAATACAAAAGAAGCTGGGTTAAAGGATTCGATTTCTCCCATCTTCTCTCGCAATAATGGGAGCACAGCAATTATATCCTGTCTGTCAGTTTACGCAGCAGTCAAACTGTTATGTCGTGTTTCCTTCCTCTTAATACCTGACGGCAGAATGCAGAGATGTTGTTATTAAGGGTGCAATTTAGCCTGTCTCTTTTCTGCCATCGTCTCAGGAGCTGTAATGCGCTGAAAAGGCCACGGCGGAATGACAGCGTAAACAGGCCACTCACCGTGACACTCGCAATCTCTTATGTGAGGAGCGCTGGGACAAAAGCAAGGACAAGGGAGGAGGGATGCGAGGAAACATCCAACGGCCGCTGTCTCACGTCGTGACCAAGAGGCCCAATGTCTTCGCAGTCACCCACAGGGCTCCTCACTTCCTGTCACGCGAGCTAAGGCGTTGGAGATGGCCCTCTTATTGCTGTAATTATTCTTAATCGGTACCCATTCAGCTGGCAGGCTGATGGCATATTTCAGCTCGGTTTAATGTCTTGCTCTGGCCCCAAGCAGCATCGAGAGAGGCTGACTGACAGTTTGTAGGCTCTGTTTTCTCCTTATGAGATTAAATCACACCTATATTTTGCACCTTTGTTTGATTTGTTTATCCGGTTTGACTTGACAAAAAAAAAAAAGGGGGGGGGATTTTCAGTAATTTATTAAAATATACTCTGAATTATAAGTAACATTTTTATTACATTTAAAAAAAATTTTTTTAAAGCTACATTTGATATAGTATATAAAAATTACGGTCGATACAATAGTCACTTATTTTCGTGTTATGGGTAATAAGAAATAAATGGCTGATAATAATAATAAAAAAGCTATTTTGACAAAAAAGTAAATAAATACAAAAAAAACCATAACATCTAAAATTATTATTTAAATATCACATGCAAATTTATGCATCCAAATATTAAAATGTACAGCTGAAAATTGAATATTCATTTCAAAATGGAAAGATTACAATTAAAAATGACACCAAGGTCTAAATTAGTGCCGTCAAACAATTAAGCGCAATTAATCACATCCAAAATAACAGATTTTGTTTACATAATATGTGTATGTACTGTGCATATTTATTATACATTTAAGAAACGTATGTTTATATATTAAATATATTGGTAACACTTTATTTTGATGGTCCCTTTTGAACATTCTGTTGACTTTAAGTAATGTTGCAACTACATGTCAACAAACTCTCATAAGAGTATTCGTAGACTGTCTGCTTCATATCTACTAACTCCTTATTGTGTTGGTCTCCCAACAGATATTCTACTGACTATAAGTAACTTTGCAAGAATGCCTCAACTTAATCAAACCCTAACCCTACCAGTCAAATAATACACTACTGACACTCTAATGAGAGTCAGTAGAAATGTAGGTGCAACATTACTTATAGTCAATAGAATGTGTTAAAGGGACCATCAAAATAAAGTGAAACCAATATATTTATATACAATATTAATTATATGAATATAAATATATACATGTAAATATTTTCAAAATATATTCTGTATTTACACACATATATTATGTAAACAAAAACCTTTATTTCGGATGCGATTAATCGCGATTAATCATTTGACATCACTGATCTAAATCTAAAATAGAGGAAACGGGCATGTACAATTAATGCATATATAAAAATATCCAATAATAAACTATATGGTACCAATATATTTCATCCCTATCATAAAGTACTTCATCGAAAAAATGACACACGTCGGCTTTAACTCAGGGTTAAGCACGGTGTGAAAAGCTAGGAAACTTGATTTTGCTGAAGGTTTACCTTCACAGGCAATTGAACATTTGCTAAATCGAATGCTGCAAAAAGTGTTTAGAGCAGGAAGTGCACATTCTGGGTCTCTACAAAAGGTTACTGGACCCCTTAATTTTATTATTGCCATTTGACATAAGGGCCACCCTCAGACACTAGGTGACATGGCTTTTACTAAGCCACACAATCAAAAAGGCTGAACGTTCAATCTTTACCAGCTATTCACATGCTTTCAGATTAAGGGTGAATGAACCAACCTTGCCAATTTAAATGGCCAGCTGGGAAGGACAGCAACAGTAACTCGGTGAAGCACATCCCTTTCACTTCATTTTAAAGTGACTACAAAGAAAGTGTAAGACATTTGTGAATGTATCATTGGTCACAGGCAGGAGCGATTCCTGAAAGCACATCAATTCAACCTTGGGTGGCTGAAAAAAAGAGCATCTGGAAAATAAAAGCACATCTCTGAGGCAGGCTGAATATAGGAGGAAACAGGCGATTTTCAATACACGCTGAAAACCCAATCTACACCATAGTTCAGATCTATATTAGCAACCAAATGGAAAGAAACAGGGTAATTACAAGAGGGTAAACAACAGAACTCTGTCTCAATAAGGATTCAAGGGTCTTCTAACAAAGAGAGAGAAGGACACCGCAATGCAATATGAACCACTCAAAAGTTCATGATCTGTAGGATTTTTTAAATGATTTTGAAAGAAGTCTCTTATGCTCACCAAGGCTGCATTTATTTGATCAAAAATACAGCAAAACAGTGATATTATAAAACATTACTACAATTTAAAATAGGTTTTTTTTATATATGTGATTTATTTCTGTGATGACTGAAAGCTGAATTTTCAGCAGCCATTACTCCAGTCCTTCAGAAATCATTCTAATATACTGATATGCAGCTCAAGAGACATTTCAATCAATGATAAAAACTCTTGTGCTGCTTAATATGTTTTGTGGAAACCATGAGACGTTTATTTTCAGGATTCTTTGATGGAAAAAAAAAAAAAGTTATAAATTATAAATTACTATAGTCACTTTAGTGCATCTTTGTGGAATAAAAGCATTACTTTCTTTCAAAATATCTTACTGACCCAAACTCTCAAATGTCCATATAACTTAGGATAGGAAACATGTTTTTGTCTTCATGATTAGAACGATGAGTCAGAGCTTTCCCTAATGTGTAAGTGCCCTTGAGAAAAAAATATGCTTCAGTTTTACGTCTTGTGCATTTGCGTCATCTGTGCCTTTGCCTAGAATTGACTGCACTAACTTTTGGGCCCACTAGATAGAAACTCACAGTTAGGTTGTTCCTTCCAAGAACTAGCCAATGAACATGGAAAATGCCAATAAAAACAGCAGAATAGGATAGAAAAAATAACATCAATGGCTGTGCAAAGGGGTATAGTACTTATATTATGCGAGAGAATAGTATATATCTACATAAAGTGTTATTTGTTTCCTTAGGTGCCGAATTTTAAGTGGAACTACACCTTTAAGAGGTGGTTTTGTGCAGTTTAGTTAACAGAGAGCTTATTATGTCGAGAAGGGCTTTCTGCCAGTGGAAACAGCGAGAGGTTGCAGGATGGTTCTGATGAAACAAACAGAAATCCATCCATCATCTCTTCAGCGCCTACTCACCGGTTGGCCTAAACCGAAACAAAGTGTTCACAACTCAATAGCAATGCCAACGCAATAACCTTCTATATATAGAGACCTCATTGTTTCAACGTTATTTTCAGCTGTGGCATGGTGTTGGCGGGCCACTGCTGCTCTGACAGCCACACAAAGGCAGAACGAATCTCATGGCTTCATTTGGGACCGATAACCCAATCAGATTTGAAAGGATGAGCCAGTTAAGCTCACTCATCTCAATTTAATCTTCTCCAGGGATCAGCAGGAAGACTGAGGAGTTTTCGCAGCCTGGGAGCCATCCAGCAACCTGCCTGCTCATAAAGTAGACACCCGTCAGCCGGTCAATCAAGGCCAATGACAGAATGGGGATATGAGTGTATCACAGCGGGGATCTGGACTTGACAGCGGTCAGCGTGAACAGAGGTTGACAGCTCCATAATTTATAACATATGCTAATTTCTGAAGAAAATGTGAATGGTGCTTGCCTGCACCCACAAGTGTTGTGGGTGGTTTGCCAGGCATAGCTATGAAGTTTTAGAGATGCTCTAAGCTGTTTATACGATGTTCTTAGTGTTGGTTAGATGGTTGCTAAAAGTTTCAAGCAAAAAAAATTCAAATTTGCATTGCATTCTGGTTCCTATATTTGGTTCGTGTTTAATGCACGTCTACAAAGCATAAAGCAAAGAATGTCTGCTATTAGGACTCTTAATATTATGATGTTATTAAACCCCCAATTCTCATTAATGTAATGCATAAAAACAGAGCTTATAAAGATTTTTTTAGATTTATTTCAAATAATACAATAAATAAATAGGTATAATATAATTCATTTTATCATCATTTTTATTTTGGTAGCATTTGTTTTACTACCTTTAATTTACAAATTAATTTTAAATTGATTTAAATTTTTTAACAATAATTTAAAATAATAAGATTTTTACAGTAAAACTATATTGTTTTACAGTAATAAGAATGATAAAAATAAAGAAAATACAATACCAGGCCTATTATGAAGAACTGTGGGATAAATGTGCTTAATTATCAAAATAAAATCAAAACCTAAATAGGGGGGGGGTGAAATATGACTTTTCCTGGACAGGTTTTGGGAGATTTCACCCATTCACAACAAAGAACATTATTAATAATTAATAATTATTAAAATCACGTGTTGTGTGTATATATTATGTATGTGTTCTGTAGGGACATCAAAACACAATGCCTCGTGATATGCTGTTTTTGAAAGGAAAACACATACAGTGTTGTCCACCAACAGCAAGAGCTAGAATTAAAACCATCACGGACTACCTGTCAATCCAATGACACCTGTCAGAAGTGACTCATGAATATTTAGCTTGAAGCTACTATTTACACTGCAAGACAGGGCAGACGAGTCAATCATCCTGCACATTTTTTTCATGCAAACATCCCTACACTGAAAGTTAATCATCATTCAGGAGAAGGACAACGATATTGGGACAATGACATTGACTAAGTGTAAGTCCATATCTGTTCCTGTTTGTTTAGGCTGAGGGAAAGCTTAGTTTTCTTTGCTGTAAATCCTGCCATGCCTGTCAAGAGTTAAAATATCAAGGTACCTGTAAAGTAAAAGGTGAGGCAAAACAGCAAAAGTCCAGTGAAGAGGTTGCTGAGGAAGGTGACCACTCCGCAGGTGATGCCCTCAGGAACAGGGTAAACAGTCTCAATGAACAGCTCCAAGAAGATGGGCACACTGCTGTTGATGAAGATACCCACCAGGATGCAGGAGGTGTAGAGAGTGGCTAAAGGAGCAGAGAGAGAGAGAGAGGGCTGTATCCCAAATATGTTTCTAGAATACCTCCTTTACACAGAAAAAAAAGACAACCTTGCAAATGAGTATTTGAGGGGGAAAAGCTTTCTAACTCAATTTTCCTGTGCTGGCAAACCCTATTTCAGCGGATATTACTCTAATCGACTAAGAAAACACTGTTACACCTCATTCTTAAATAATGATTATTATGTGCCAAGCTGGTACTACAAAAACCTTTCTTTTTATCTTAGCACAGCTCAGAGTTTAATGAAGTGTGGAAATTGCATTTTTTATTTTTTTGCAAATGTTGGAAAGACAATGTTTTTTTTTTCAGTATTAAATACACATTCATTTCCAAAATTCTATTTTATTTAAAAAACTGCCAAAAAGAAACACCCAACTTTAGAAACGCATGAGTCTATTGACATTTTAAATCATGAGAAGCTGTTCCACATGTGAATGTGTAGTTCAGTTTTAAAAGAACATCGCAAACTGGTTGTAACCAGGGCAGAGAGATAAACGGACAGCCCAATGCACAACAAGAAGAGGACAAGCGTCTCCAGTTTGAGAAACAGATCCCTCAGCTGTGTCATTGAAAGTATAGGGCAAACACTAGTTTCAAAAATGGGCAAAAAAAAAAGCAAAAACAAAAAAAACTGTACAGTAAATAAGAAAACAGATGAATTACTCAACACTTGAGGTGTTGGGTTCCTATGTGAATAAGACATATGGGAACCTATGGGACCTATGGGAAATGTTGCATTAAAACGTCACCTTAATGCAATTATTTAAAAATAGTCATTTGAAACATTATAAAATGCTTTAAAGCACACCATGTGCTGTAAGATTTTTTTTATATTTTTGAAAGATGTCTCTTATGCTCACCAAGGCTGCATTTATTTGATCAAAAACACTATTAAGTATTAGTTCCCCTATTTAAAGATTAGTGTAATTTGTTACCAATTTAATGCAACCATGGTGAATAACAGCATTGAATGCTTTCAAAAACATAAAAAGTTCATAATGATGCCCAACGTTTAAATGTAATTTAGTTCTAAACACAAATCCAGAAAAATGTCTTACATATATGTGGTAATCATGGTATAAGTGAAAGAACTAAAAAAGGCACCACACAGTCAAGGTAGTAATGTCAATCACTGTCAATTATTCCTTATGTACTGTTATATAATGAACATTATTATTTGAATAATATTTACAACATTCAGATACAAGACAAATCCTTTTCAAACTGCTCTGCAACCTACTGAAATGAAGCAATAAAGCATGAAGTCTCTTTACGTGTGTTCTAGGAACACTTGCACTGTGGTTACATTTACAATCAAATGGGTTTATTCAAGCATGCATTGTTGCTTCTAAGCAACGGCATGTCTTGCCGAAATTCATTCAGAAAAATCTTACAGGTCGCAGTGACTGGAAGAAAAGCAAAATTACCTCATCAATATGCAAAAAATACCCACATTTGGTTCGTGACGGGAGTTAATTTGAAACACCGGATGTAAGGAAGCACTGGTATCCATGTGGTAACTATAGTATAAGTGAAGGAAATGATAACGGCACTGTTAAATTACATGGACATGGTAGGCAAAGGTCCATAGTCAATTATTCCTTGCATAACGATTCCAGCTAGAATAGATTCTGATGAATTGATGTTGCCACAACATAGCCTTGTGTTCATTAGCATGAAAGATGAATTGCGAGAGGCATGGAAAGCCACGGATGGCAATGGGACACGTGTGCGCGATAAAATCTTGCCAGATGGAGTGATGGCCCATGAGTCTATGAGCTCGGTCTGCCAGGAATTCTGGGAGACAGCAGATAAAAAAAGTCAGGTGCCAACCATAAAATGATAATTGATGGTAATATTTGAGCTGGCTGATCTATAGGGCATATGTTTGTTTCAGGCTGGCTTCTCTAGAGCCCCACTACCTTTTCCCTTCACTGATCTGGACTTAATGAGTTCCTCTGGCTCCCTCTCACCGAATACAATTGCAGTTTGCCTATGCCAGTGTTCGCCTACCAGACTCCCTGCGGGGTGACAGTTTTGTGGATGTGCACAAGGCAGAACATACTGCCCTTTTCAGCACAGTATACCTTTAGTGGAGGGCAGGTGAGTAAGCCTGGTCAGGCAGGTGAGAGTGAACCAGGTGGCTGCCAAGGATGCTCCGGCAAACATCAACACCAAAATTAGTTTCAGCATTCCTCGAATATAGTCAGCAAACCTGAGGGCAAAAACAGAAAACAAAAGAGAGGAGGAGGAGAGAGAAACTTGAATCTCGAGTCATAGCTCAAAGGTGGCAGAACAAGACAAAAAAGTACAGAGGAAGCAAATTACAGGCAGGCGCAGGTGAAACTTTTTCACAGATGTTATTTTTGGCACCCGCGTCAGAGACGCATGCGGAAAACCTTGTCCCTCAAAGACTTGCCTACTGGAGATGACTCAAAACAAATCCTCACATAGTCTTGTATATTTGATCCACACTAACTTTATCATTTCTGACAAAGTTCTCCACACCATTTCCTCTCATCAGACACATTTTAACACCTCTAACATGATGGAGATACATAGCAATATCTCTAGGGCATGTTCTTCATCACCTTTCTTCACAACAGAGATGAAAGTCATCATAAAAACACTTTATGGAGGAGTTGGCTGTTATTTGTTGTGCCGAGGTTGCAAGACTCATCATTAATGATGGCTTATGGGCTTTTAATGCATTATAAAGTAATTATTCACCTCAAAATGAAAGTTGTGTCATCATTTACTCGCCCCCACGTTTGTGAGTTTCTATATTTAGTGAACACTAATGGAGAAAGTTATCAGGTTATGAACAATGCTGGGTAGTAACTGATTACACGTAATTGTAATTAGATTAAATTACATTTTAAAATACTTGTTACTTTTTTATTGATTACATGATTACATACTATTCACATGGCCACATGACATGCAGGTAAACAGGTATAATACTTCATATTTTTATTCTTTTTTTTAATTTAGATTTTTAATTTTAGATTTTTAATTTTGAAATTTTTCTTAAATGTACACATGCATGTGTGTGTATTTATATTTATATATATATATTTATTCAAATATAAATCAAAGAAGGCTGTGAAAATAAATGTGCATTGTTAATTCTTTTGATCTTTAATTTAATATAAAAAATAAATAAATAAATAAAATTCACAAAAATCTAACCTTTCATTGGAGAATAAGAATTTTAAATGGGGGAAAATCTCCTATGCTATTTTGGCAAATGGAGGTTTCAAAAAGTATTGAATAAACGGGTACCGTTAATTGTGTCCAATGTGTATTAGAGAAAAACCATTTATTTCATAATAATATTTCCCTCCCATTTTAAATTCTTATTCTCCAATGAAAGGTTAGATTTTTGGGAATTTTTTAAATAATAGATCAAAAGGATTAACAATGCAGATTTATTTCCACAGCCTTCTTAGATCATATTTACCAAGGGTACCAACAATTCTGACCACGTGTGTATTACATAAACAAAAACTTTTTTTATTTAATGGTAACATTTTACAATAAGGTGTCATTTGTTAACATTAGTTAATGTATTAACTAACATGAACAAACAATGAACAATGCATTTATTACACTATGTATTAATCTTTGTTAATGCTAGTTAATGAAAATACAGTTGTTCATTGATGTTAGATCACAGTGCATTAACTAATGTTAACAAACACAATTTTAATAATGCGTTAGTAAATGCTGCAATGAACATTAACTAAGATTAATAAATGCTGTAGAAGTATTGTTCATTCTTAGTTCAGGTTTACTAATGTTTTTAACTAATGTTAACTAACGAACCTTATTGTAAAGTGTTACCAATTTAATTAATTATTAGCTTTTCATTAACAAACCCCAGTTTGGAAAACTTTGACATAATATAATGCTTAATGCTCTTCATGCTTTAATAACAACAAATGTAATACATTTTATTTTTCTTTGTATTTTTATATCAATATGGTACAAGATTATCCTATTTAAATCAATGTGATAAACACGTTAGGTCAAAAGTAATCTAAAAGTAATAAAAAAAATTGGTTGAATATATTACCTGAAAAGTGCAATGTAATGGATTACATTACTAATTACCATTTTTGTCATGTAATTGGGAATTGGTAATAGACTACAATTCGCAAATAATGTACTCAGCACTGGTCGTGAACATTCACCAGACTAAGTCAGGCTTCAAAAACGACAAAAAGCACCATAAAAGTATAATAAAAATGACCCATATGACTTAAAGGTTACATTTCAAGTGTTCTAAAGCCATTAATTCGTTTTGTGTGCATAAAAGACAGAAATGTATATAAATATTTACCGATCAAGTTACATACACATACAAGATGTGCAGACCAATTTTTTCAACACTTTTATTGTGTTTTTTGGTCATTTTTGAAGTTTGACAGCACAGACTCCCATTCACATTTATTATACAGAAAACAGCGGTTAGGACATTCTTCAAAATTTCCCCTTTTGTGTTCCATGAAAGAAGTCACATTGTTTGAAATACATGTCAAATGTTGTGACAACATAAATAATTAACAGAATTTTCATTTTTGGGTGAACTATCCCTTTAAATTTCAAGCATTAACTTTAATCGGCTGTCAATCACACTTTCATGACCCCACAACGCCAGTGCCTTCTGCATTCAAAAAGCAATGTCACCCCTACCTCCCGACTGCTGTCTGACAATTAAAGTCTGGTGGTTTATCAGGCATCCCAGTGTTTGCCCAACTGCTCAGCATACCTCACACCACAAACCATTAATTGACCTGCGGAGACAGCCTCTTATGATTCACCCGTCTTGTATAACTCCACCGTAATGGTGAACGAGGACGAATCTTTGACGAGGACTTGCGGCTATTATATCCGCCTCTGGAATCGCATCAATTAGAACGTGCAGCTATCACCCCTGCAGCTCAATTTTAATGCATCCATTTTTCTAAAGCATAGACTTGACCCAAAGGGCTGAGCTCTGCGGCGGAGAGCTGGTGGCGTATAATAACTCATGTTAACGCATTTGCTGCACGATTCGTGGCACAGGGAGGGCGCTGGACCCTGTAACTCACAGGGGCCCATTAACGAGAGATCACTCGCCAAACGACCACTAATAGGACTAGGCTGCCGTGGAGACTTAGTGGGGCATCTGTTGCTTCTCTCTGCAACCTGTCCCAAATGAACAGCCGAAGTGAGAAAAAAAGCAAATACGTAAAAGTGCCAAAGCAACCGGCGGGGTGTGCATTCTTTAATCAGCTTTACGAATCCCCATTCGGCTTGTAGCTCACAACTCATTTGAATAACACACACAACTGAGGCAGATCACAGGTTTTCATTGATGTTTTAACCCTCTTTGTACCTCCCTATCTTAACGGCATTTCTAGTACCAACCCAAAATCCAATGCAGCAATGTGACAATTGATTGAACGCAGAGTTTGCCTAATTAAAAGGTTTTCAAAATGCAGAACCTGTCTGGATGTGCTGATTGGGGCCCTTCTGCAAACATTTAGTCATCAGGGGCAGACAAATCTCTTGTTTTTTGCAGACAACAGTTTGCTCTTTCTCTCTTCTCTACGCCAGTGTCTTAATCAGTCTGAGCGACGTGACCATTTCATTAGCATTTTCACCCACTGTTCATAACAAAAGCTGATTTTAATAAATTAGCAGGAAGAGAATAAATTAGCTTTGGGATCTGGGAGGATCCAAAACAGCCTGGGAAAAAAAGCCTAACAGAGACAAAAATGTCTTTCCAGCAGGAGCATGAACAACCTGAAAAGTACGACACAAGTTTGACACTGGTTTATATGCCTAGCTGCCACGGATACACTCATATGAGACCATTTAAAAACTAAAAAAACCCCAAAAAAAACACCTTAGAAAGTTTCTAGTACTGTCAGCATTCCAGCATTTTTGTCATGAAACTTTAATAATTAGTCACTGTTGTGACAAGTATAAATATATAAAAATGCATATTTTCTTCTGTAGTTCGTATCTTCTCTCCTCAGGAAGTTTTTCTTTCTGTCAGTGGCTCGGCACACAAACTGTGCCTAGCGTGGGTTATATCATGAATATGCATTATTTTATGTGACGTTTGCCCTAATTGATTTACTGTAAAGTGGAAGTTGGTAGCCACTGTAGGATGACCACCTGCCATTCAGCCCACTCCTATAGAGATCCAGTGCTGGTCTCAAAAAATTCATAACTTTACCAGCTGTCTACATTCTTTCCTTCGCGCGACTGTCAAACAAAGCCAAAAAAAATATAATGATTATCTTCCAAAAAAGTGTGGGAGACTAATTTTATTATTTATAACAGTAGAGCGACAGTTCAGGCATGCTCAAAACTACATATTTTTGAAATTGAGTAGTGTGCTGCCTGAATGACTAGTTAGTCTTTAGTTAGCCTTGCATCATTGCACTGGATTGGAGTGGTGTCTTCCAGACACCGATCAGACACTTTTCTTACGGCTTTCTTTTTTCTTTTTGACCTTATTAGTATGGGACAATGTAGAGGAGACAGGAAGTGAAGTGGGAAAGAGAAGGGGGCGGGATCGGGAAAGGTCCTCGAGCTGGGATTCGAACTTGGGACGCCCGTAGCGCATCATGAGATTGACCACTCTGATTGGCTGTTCAGCTTAGTGAACGAGTGCACAACTGGAAAAACAGAAGTGACGAAAACAAGCAAACATTTGATCGGCAAAAAGTCAAAAGGGCACACAGAGGGCACACGCATGATCTGCATCTCATCTGGGATGATTTTGGAGTAATGGAGAGTTAATTCTTCTCACGTATGCGCAGAATGTACGTGCTCATTGGTTGTTGGTTGTAGTCTTTTCAGTTTGTTCAAGTGAAACTTTTTGGCCCAGATGCAGGTAACGTGAGGCGACACCACAGTCTGCTGTCGTTGCCGTTAATTCTTTGATGGCGTTTAGACCCGTAAGGTGCATTCATGCAGGATTTCTGCTTGTGTTGTAAAACAGAACGCAGAACAGAACACAGTGATCTTGAGATGCTTTTTTAAAAAGTTTAAAACTATTTTTAACACCTATTGAACCCACTGAGACAACGCAATGGCTATAGATGCCAGCGTGAATGCAGATCAACAATTAAAATATAGAGTTCAACGGTATTTGTTTAGAAATGTTTTGTTGAAGGTAGTCAATTTGTTACAAAAGTGATGCTTTGATGGCTGTGACTGCGGTGCTTTAAAGAGGACGAATTTAGAGAGAGATTTAGGATGCTGACAGTCCCAACACGCTGTCAGCATGCTAAACTGCTCCCAAAGAAGTTTTTAAAAAAAAAATCTCTCTAAATTCAGTCCCTTAAAAGCACCACTGCTAAAAAAAACCCCCTCACGATTCGACCTTACTAAACTAAGCCAATAAAATTGAGCCCTGGTTTCTTTGAGAAGGAAGGCATGCTGATGTGTGGGTCTGCTGCTTTTGGTTTTCACGTCACTGGACAATACATATAAAGTAAATTATAACAAATGCTAATGTATGACAACACCACCATCATTTCTCATGCATGGGGCCATTACTCACCTTGCCATGGCCACACCAAACACACAGCCTCCAACTAAGGACCAGAACCCGATCCAGCCCGCGTCCACCTGTGAGAGCAGAGAAAGGTGCGATCAGCTGAGATTATTCGCTGCTTGTAATGCTGGACATCACTTGTGGAGCAGCTAGATGGATAGTGAGCCAGGGGCGTCTGCAGTGTCGATCAGAGAGAAGAATAAACTGCCAGACATCATGCTGTCCACGAACATGTCTTTGATGAACAGTCTGGTTCAACAGCAGACTTCATAAAACAGATGGTCTATATCAGGCATGGCTGAGGTCAACCACAGTATTGATAAAAGCAGGAAGAACTAAAGTTTCTCTATGAGGACTAAATCAAATGTTGTTTAAACTTAGTATTTGTTTTTTTTTTGACACACTACTGTTCAAAAGTTTTGGGTTGGTAATTTTTTTAATGTTTATGAAAGAAGTCTCTAATGCTAACAAAGGCTGCAATTATTTGATTAAAAATACAGTTAGAAAATAATACTGAAAATGGAAAATAACATGAAATATTTTTACAAGTTAAAACTAGATAAAAAAAAAGTTTGTTGAGACCAACTTTGAAGTTGGCTTGAGAAAGCCCGGCCAAAAGTCTACAAAAGTTTTAAAAGTTTGACGGTTTTCAGTTTGAAACAGTTTTCAGTTTAAGATAGTTTAGAATAAAAGATTAAAGTCAGAATGTTTTAAAGACAATACAGTCTAGTAGAAAAACAGCGAAGTTGGTGAGATCGGGAAAGGTCTGCGAGCCAGGACTCGAACTCGGGACACCCGAAGCACAACAGCACTACTGTACATACTGGCACACTGCCCACAAGGTCATCGGCGCCAACCTATTTTTATATATTTTTAAAAGTAATTTATTCCTGTTTAAAGGTGTGTTCACGCAATATCGTAATTACCTTAATTATGAGATATCAACTTGTAAAAAGCATTCACATACTCATAGAACTCGTAATTTCAACTTGTGAACTAGGAGCTTTCTGCTTGTACCATCTGACCGCTGCACCTCACGCGGAACCATAGAAAAATGCCGATGCTTTCAAAGAAAGCTATATTACTGCTCTTAAAAAAAAAAAAAGGAAAATATATCACAAGTAGATAGATAGGTATAGATACTATAATAAAAAATACATTATGTACGTTATGTCATACTGTTAATATTTTGTTGTTGTTCTCAACATTCTACCTCATGGGTTCATTTTGTTGACTGTCGCTATAGAAACGGATAATCCCCAGAGGATGTGAACAGCACCAAGTTGAATATCACGTGTTGTCATCTCGGAATTACGGTAATTACGATATGGCGTGAACACAGCATAATTCTCAGTCTTAAGCATCACATGATTTAGAAATCATTCTAATTTGTTGACTTGGTTATCAAGAAACATTTCTTCATCTATCATATTATCAGTGTTGAAAACAGTTGTAAAGCTATATATTTTTACAGAAACTTTTTCTGAATTCTTTGATAGAATAGAAAGTTAAAAAAGAACAGCATTTATTCTAAATATAAATCTTTTGTAACATTATAAACTATTTTACACTGTCACTTTTGATCAATTTAATGCATCCTTGCTGAAAAATAAATAAGTCTTATACTGACTTACTGATTTTACAGACAAACAGATAGATGAGATGCAAGGTTAAAAGTATTTAGAAAAACAACTTAACTGTGAGTGAAATAATGGCTTTATAACTCTTTTTTTTAATGTCTTCTCAGCCAGCAAAAAACATTCTAAAACACATTGAAAAAGCAAACACACATCCCTCTTGTCCACTCAGATTAGAGAAATTGAATAAACTGCTCTATAACACACCACATAAGTACAATAAAAATTCTGGTTGGATAAAGTAACAGCATCAGTCTTTGTTTTGGCTGATTTGATAGCTAGCGAGGCTAACAGAGTGATTAGAAAAGCTGGCTCTGTCTGGGCATCAGCCTCTATTCTCTGGGGGTGGGGATGGAGAGGAGAATGCTGGCTAAGCTCTCCAGCACCAGGAACATCTCTCACCCACTGCACAGGACTGTCACTGCACAGGAAAGCACCTTCAGCAAAACACTGATCCCACAAAAAAAACAAAACACTTCCTTAAGGTCCTTCCAACCTGCGGCTATCAGGATGTACAACTGTACCATGAACTGAATCTCATTATGTCTTTGGGTGGATTGTAATGTCACTATTTAGAGAATCTTGAGCTCATGAATATTACTTTACTCATTGTTAGGTAATCTTCCTAGGCCAGAGTGTCACAGTACCTCATTAATATTCATGAATCATGCTAATTAATATACAAATTCCATGTTGTTTTGGGATGTTTAGTAGAGCTTACCCTCTGAGATGAAATGAAATATTAATTTAACATCAAGGCATGATCAAAAATCATTTTCAATTAATTCCATCGTTTTAAAATTGTCAATAACACACTATATGTTCAGTCTTGTAAAGTGTGATTTGCGTGCTGCTCAATTTGTGCAAAATAGAACGTGTGACATTTATTCGACAGCTTCATTCTACTAGAATACACAAACTTGAATGTAATGTTTATTTTACTTGTTGAAATCTGAAAAATGTGCAGTACCACACAATCAACTTAACACTGCCAATGTTTCTCTCTGAACAAGCACATTCTCAATAACCAGCAGTAAGGCACCGCTGCTCTAAGAATTTATACGGTCTGAGGATACATGTGCTGCAGGGGTAAAAGACATCTTTATCTATTTGAAATAAACATCAAGTGCTAAACATACAGTAAATCATAGCACATAATCAGAACGTAATATATCATGTGCTTTTAATGCGAGCCAACAGAGGTAGACTACATAATTTAATATCAGCCGATGGAGATGTGAGCTAAAAGTGGGGGGTGGCAGAGATGTTTGGCCCCCTGGTTCCGGTGCCCCTGGATGTATTAATTGCTATTTCCATTCTGTGATTTATGTCTACTGCTGTAACTTTGCTATTTCCCCCAGGAAATGAAAGAGGTATCATACCCTATGCTATTTCCTTTGGCAAAAGTGTAACTTATGCGTGTCCAAACCATTATTTCAAATTCAAATTTCTCTGTCATGCAGCATAGTGCACTGGAATTGTTAGAACTCAGGACAAGGAGGAGAATGATACGGTGGATACCCCTATTAAAATGATGTTACATGCGGTCTATACAGTTTAGGAAATGCTTTAGTCATCACTTGAGATCAAGTAGACTAATAATAACACTGAATCTGATAACACTGAACAAAATTATGAAATGGATTCAATAGAAAATGTAGGGCTGGCAAGGCCCAACTAGGCACCAATGCTAAATCCATCCCAAACAAACAAAAACATCATACATTATCTGGTGTCAGTATAAACTAATAATCACACAAATCACATTCTTCTGGGAATGCTAACACTTTTTCCAGGTATTCTAGACCTCCTTGCTCACTAACATGTTTACACTGGAAACCTCACGGGCAAAAAACATGGCATCACTCACTGAAATGGGTTTTAAATCAGAAAACCACACTGCTACACCTATAGCTTTAATCAGGGCCAAAGAGTTCTGCACAGACACACACCACAAAATCAAGCCCTAGTTTTGAGCAGTTTGAGGCAGCTCTGATAAAACAGTCATTTTTAATGTTTCTCAAACCCAGCAACGCATATTCTGTTTAATGATGACTTTCCAAGGGCAAAAGGTGTCTGTCTAATCAGTGCACAGCCATTGTGCGCAGGCTTAATGGCCATTCACCATTAATGAAGCAATTAGACAAGGCTGATTAATGTAGCAGAGGACCATGCACTTAAATGAAGCTAATTATTGTTGTACAACTCTACATGCTTACTGCCTCAGGGTTCTACCGTTCCATTAGCAAATGACCATGTGCGTATGTGGAAACGTATTTTGTATTGTTGTTGACTTGTGACACTGATCAAAACATAACTTAAATAAAAGCCTCAGAATATAAACTTTCTAAGGCTTCTAACCTCATTTGCAAATTACATTTCATACACAACTGGATGCTTTTCATTGCTTTCCATCAAAGACAACAGAGAAATCTTTCAGAGTAAAGTAAATTGCTAACACTTTACAAAAAAGTCCCAATAGTCAATGGATTAGGTATTGAGAAAAAACAATGAACGTTAGTTAGAATGAATGTTATACAGAATACACAAGTTAACTAGTGCAACAAAGTTTCTGCAGTAATTCTAAAATTAGTTTTTCCAATGCCAGGTTTCCGAAGTGGTCCAGGCTGAATTAATTGTTGAGAGTTTGGGGTTTGGAACAAATCCCTAACCAGAATGTCTGAGGAATATCAATACACTGCTGTCTTGTGAGGACTTTTTTTTTTTTTAACACAATGGGCTCCTAGAAATCTATATATAATTTCAGTTTGTCTGATAACACTTATTTCTCTTCAACCAAATTTAAATGACTAGGAAAAAAGACCTTCTCAACAATAGTGAAATATTAAAATGGGAGAAGGAAATGCTTGCGGCGTACGCTTTCAATTGTTGTTAAAAAAAGAACTGAGACTTGAATGAGAAGACGGAAAATTCAAATTAGTCTCACGATGGCTTTGGCAGCAGATACATATTGGGGAAAAAGGAAAGAGGCCTTCTATCTTCAACTTGCATGGTTATCTTTCCAAAACCAGTTAAAAAGACCACCTAGTTTACCTGAAAAAGAAACTACAAGACATCATCTTTGTCTCCGCAAGCCCATAATTCAACTGGACCTAGAATGTTACATGATTGCTTTGGCCCATAACTCTCACATTTCAGATGCAAATGTGAGGAGGCTGGGGAGAATCAGAAACTCTGAGGTGGAGAGCTCATCTCATTAAGCTGTGGTTGGCCCATCAAAGATGGAGTACTTTTGTGAGTATGCAAATAAAAGCGTCTTGAGCATGTATGTTTGATTAGATTCTGATGAGCTCTGTCTGGAGAGGGAACGAGTGGAGAGGGCTATCTTCATATGGATAGCTCTGGATTTTCAAAACTATAATTAGATGTTTTTAACAGCTTGTTTTGAAGTTCAAAGTCCACCCATTCAGGCCTGCCAGCTTTTTAATGAGAAAGTATAGAAAGGCAAACAATTTTTCGGTCAGAGTTTCCAGTCAATACTTCAGTGTGTGTGTTTGTACTCCCAGGGTTAATTATGAGTCAATAACCATTTAATCCAGGGAAATTACATTTCATTTTAATCATAATTAAACTCATAGAAGGTGCAAGTGATTTGTACATCTGATAAATGCAACTTACTTCAGAATCAAAGCATACTGAAACACACGGGTGAAAGTAATCAGGTCTTTCAATATTTGGATTAAAACATCCAATTGTTTTATTAAACATTTAACCATCAAAGCATAAACTAGACATCATTCTTTTCCTGAAAACCTTATAATTACCTACAATGTATCATCTAAATGGGCCCAGCATGGAACATGGAATGTGTCTTACCTGGCTGACTTTAGCAGGTGTTAAAATCATGTCCAACACTCCGGCCCAGCCGGCAACAACCCCTGTGGGCACGGAGTAGGCGAGTGCTATCATCAGGAAACGCATGTTGCTGAAAAAGCAAAAGCAAAGATGAGGAGTGATGAAAACTTTTCGCAATAGAACAGTATGAAAGCACTTTAAGGCACTAGGCTGCATTTTGACTGTATGACGCCCATTTCTGAAAGAGTAACAGATCTTTCAGAGCTGTCATGAAGCTGAACATCAAAGCTTGTGCATCTCACAAAGAGTCAAAGATTGTGGAGTTTCTTTCCTAAACCTTACAGCCTGTCACCAAACATTTATCCTACCTTGCAGCCCAGTGACAGACGGATAAAAGTCTCCTGAATACAAAAAAATACATAAAACTGATAGCAGAAGCAGATATCAGGGAAGCATAATGCTAGATTAAAAACATGCCCAGAAGCGGAGCTTTGTCTTACATGGATTTAGCTTCCTCGACAAAATATAGGACACTGCACATTATCAAGCAAAGGGTCAATGTAATATTACAACTTTATTAATATTACAACAAAATGACGCAAATGCACCAGTGAACAAGAAATTTACATTTCAATTCATTTGCCATTTTAGTAAGAGTCAACCTGACTACATTAATGAATATGACATGATAAAATATTGACTAAATTAAAAAATAAAGCTGTGATGAAAAGAATGATTAGGGCTTATTTTTAATTATTGAGGTCCTGCAGCAAATGAAAAATTGCCCTTGGGAATATGCAAAGCTAACAGACAGCTTTCTTCAGGTAATATAGACCTTGATATCAAGAGTTTAGCCAAGCAGGAATGGTTTTGAACATCTAATTAAATCTAACTGACCCACTGGGCAAAGCTATGCATAATATCAGTATCTGCATGTTTTTAAATAAATCATATATCTGTAGGGCACAGCCAAAATACTTTTACTCTATAATAACATTATCCACGAGACTCTCTAACAAGCATTATTTGCCAACAAATCCTTCTTGAAGCTAAGCAACAACAAAGTTGCTGTGTAGATACAACCATTAATACAAGCACAGTGCATGGTTTAGTGTACTGTCAATTTTGTGGTAATCCTGCCCTGATACAAAAATCCCTTGCAATGAGGGATGTTTTTTCTTCATGTATTAGCATTTTTATGAGCATCTATCCAGACGCAGGATTGCTGTAGTCAAGACTGAAACAGGTCGAGAATCCCTTCGTGGAATCAGTCTTTATGTGTGGCTTCTGGCAGGCCTCCAATCAATCCCAACTCAATTACAATCACCCACCCTTCTCACTCACGTCTCTACCTATTTTCCCTCAAGTGTCCCAAACAGCGTCTCCCCAACTTACCCAAGAGGAAACGTTTCCCCATAAAACAACAAAGCATCTGAAACCAATCACGAGGGCTCTCCAAAGATGCTTTGTTTATCTTTTGAAGCGGTGTGCTGTATGGAATTTACTTGTTGCAGTTTGGTTCTTGGTATTTGAGTCTCTCACACTTGATTCGATTGAAAGGAAGAAGTTGTTTGATTGTACCACCCTCCTCCAGCCCCAGATTTTTTTTGAAGCCATCATGCCAGAAGTATCATCAGCTAAGTGCCATTTGTCCTTTGCCGGCTGTGATGGAATCTAATGCCCCGAGATGAAGATTTTGCAAGATACGGCAATTTTTAGCACCAAGTCCATCAATACTAATACTACTCTATCATCACTTTTACTGCCCCGTAAAGGCATGATGATGCAACTGCACATATTAGACTTTTCCAGGTTTCAACAAAATTTAGATTTAAGGAATCGGTTCCTTTTAAATCAATGAAATTTAAATTGAATTTGCTGAACTGCAACTGCATAAAGTAGAAAGTACATTTTGTGCAGTTCAATTCGGTTTAAATTGTACTTCCTTTCAAAATTGCAAATGTAAATTGCAATTCTGGATCTTTTTTGTGATTCCATTTCAAATTGAGGAATTGCTTCAATGTTTTAATGTTTTGGATGCTTTGGATTTGGAAACATCACACGAAAACAGTCCTTGCACTGTTGATTGCGGCTCTATTGAGATTCTAAGAACACAAGCTGCTTTAAAAAGAAAAGAAATTATAGTAATGTGACCAGGTGGCCAGGCAAAGATGCTAATTATAAGTTCACAAATGAATCGGATATCAAATTAAATGCACCCATAGTTACTTGTAGAAAATTTGACTTTTCATGTCACACTACCCATAATTACCTCCAGGTATGAAGCACTGGGTGAGAAGGAACTTCTACCATCTACATCCAGTCTATTAACAGGAAAGTGTGAAAGCCAAGCATGGTTTCAGTGAATTTTACTGTGGTCTTGAAGAGGGTAATCACAAAAAAAAAGGTGTTGACAGAGGACCCTTTCTCCCAACTGTACCCGTTTCATTAAGCTCACAGCTGGGGGAGATCGATATCTATGCACTTTTTTCCCCACCAAGAGTTTAATTAGATTATGGGATATGAGAAAGCCTTTTTTTTGACAAATTTTGGGGAAGCCATCAAGCCAGAAGGATCATCAGCTAAGTGCCATTTGTCCTTGGCAGGCCCTGTTGGGATCTATTACCTCAAGATGAAGATTTTGTAAGCCATGGCCATTTTTAACACAGAGTCCATCAATACTAATACTATTCTATCATCATTGTTAGTGCAGTAATCAAACGCTGGATAATGGTTCCCATAAAGGAACAATGAAATAATGATGCTCTCTGCAGCAAACAAGCCAGGCTCAAAAAAAACTTTCACCAAGTTTCACCAAGTCAGGTGAACCAAGGACTTGAGAGTTCAGAGACTGGAGGTGAAACGCAATCATGATCGCACGACCCCAGTCCGTATCCAATTAACTGCCCCTGTAGACTAGCTGTTTTACAAAGCTCTACCAATCCACTCCTCCATTCAGATACAAATGTGAGACGGCTACTGGAACTCTGCCTATCTGTGGGACTCCAGACAGCATTACAGTCTCAATGGGGCGACTTCGTCCATTCATGTTTGTTCTTCTTTTTGCTTTCAGCTCTTCTGTGAGTGGGAAAGTTCTGGCGTTCCTCGGAGGGGGTCGAACTGCAGACTCTCTACAACAGTGGAAGCTCAACAGTCTTTTCCAGTTCACAGATTTCAGCCAACTCCTCTAGTGTTGATGTGAGAACGCATTCAAAGCAGGGCTGGCTTCCTCTGATCTGTGAATATCGCAACTACCCCAAGCGTTGCGGGTGCGACTACATCAAGAGAATTCTGACTAGCTGTAAAAATGTGCCGCTGTGGTCACACTGACCTTGGTGGACTTCAGTGGGTTACTAAATGTACAGATCAAGATGTTCTATTTATTAAGGAAGGTCAGCATGTGCCATCATAAGGCTTGGTAATTAATCTGCAGGGAGAGGATCTTGTCTTTGATGTGTATTAAATGACAACTGCAGCATATGGTGAGTGGCGGAATGACAAGACCCTGTTCATTAAGATTCTCTTTTGTAAAAGCAACGATAAAACTTCAGAGACCATGCTGAGATCAGGGAGACAGAATCTGGAAGTTACAGATACAATAACAGATGTCCATTGTTGCGTCCGTGCGCACATGTACCCAATGCAAAATTTCTCGTGAATGCCAATGAAGAACACAGATATTCACATTATATATTTATTTTTAACTAGAATAAGTATTGTGCTCAGGTTTTTTCAAGGTTTGAAATCCTTGCACATGGATTTTACAGGGACAGGAGATTCTAAGGGCTGTGCAATTAATCGAAATTCAGTTTCGATTTCGGCCTCCAACGTTTATGAAAATACAATAAACCGAGATAAAACAATTATTGCGCCCCGTTCCGCTCTCTTTCCAGCAGTGCACTTTCACTCCTTCATAAAAGCCCAATTTCATGTGCAAATCAGTAAAATCATGTAATGAGACGTGATGAGTTATTAAAGTATATTAGATAAAGTATATAAGTGACAGCGGGCTAATATTCATCAACTGGGGTTATATGGATTTCGTTTGTGTTTGTTTTGTATAGTTTTTGAAGTGTCAACTTTGAGGGATCCATCCACTCATATTATAAGACTGATTATTTTCCTAAAAATCTGTTTGTCTTCTACAGATAATAAGAAAGTCATATACATCTGGGATGACATGAAGGCCAGTAAATGATTAGAGAATATTCTTTTTGGGTGGAGTTTCCCTTATACAGAAAAACAGAACTTAAGTCATATGAACAAATTTTATGGTTCTTCTATCCTTTTTGAGGCTTGACAACTGCAATCACCATCCACTTTTGTTGTATGGAAAATAAATGTTAGATATCTCTCTTTTTCTTTCATTTACAATAAAGAGAACTTTTATTTTCAATTGAACTATTCCTACTTCCTAACCTCCGCTGTTTCATTCTCTGTTCAAAACAGTTAGAGCAGTCTGGTAAGGGAGGACTGTCGTTATACCTCAGCAGTCTGCAGATGCTGCTCCTATAGCTGAGACGCTGGCTAGCCGCTGCCACGCTGGGAGGGATGGGCGGCCTGGAGGGGAAGTAGAACAGCACAGCCACGAAAAGTGCTGCAATCATCCCAACCTCTGCAAGTTCACAAAAATACACAACATTTATCATGCAGCCTTGGTGTCAACATCAAATCTCACAAAGATTTTACGGATTCAGACTTAATCTATCTCTGTTAATTAGAAAAAGAGCTTAACGCGTCTGGCATTTCACTGCAATTTTCAGATACTAAATTCAAATTAATGAGAGAGAGCGAGAGAGAGTGGTATCCAAACCAACATCATTAACGGTCATTAGATGGCTCACATTAATCTAGAGTTAACCATGAATCTAGCAGATTTATTACAATCCTGCAGAGGGAGGAAATGCACAATGAAACAACTGATCAGCTCATTAACCCTAGTCCACAAAAAGCTCCTGCTTTCAAATGTGCTCATCCAATGCTGGAATTTGTGACGGTGCTACCAAGTTCATAATTGAGCATTGCTGTAGCCAAACACACAAAAAAAAAAACCTGTTGGCACGCAGTATCTCAAAACTGGATGCGCTGACACTGCCAGCACAGTCTTCAGGTTGAGTTCCTAAATTTTGCGTCCCTCCTGGGCGCTGTCCACATGATAAAATAAGTGCAGTTTCCTTGGACAGATCCCATTTTTATTCAGCTAGTTAACTTTTACAATATCGTTTCTATAAATCTGCCTTTTCCGTCATAAAATACAGTCTTATAAAGCAGGGTTTGGTACGGGTGGGCGATATGATAAAAATGCTATATCACAAATGAATAATTTTAAATCGCAATAAATAGTACATATCAAGATATACATTACTGCTCAAAGGTTTGGCGTCAGTAAGATTTAATGAAAAATGTATACTTTTAGCAAGGACACATTAATTCGATCAAAAGTGACATTTTGAGTCATTTATAATGTTACAAAAGATTTCTATTTCAAATAAATGCTTTAACTTCATATTCACTAAAGAATCCTGAAAGAAATGCATCGCTGTCTCCACAAAAACACTGAGCAGCACAATTGTTTTAATAATGAATATTGATAATAATAAGAAATGTTTCTTGCGCACCAAATCAGCATATTAAATTAATTTCAGAAGGATCATGAGACACTGAAGACAGGAATAAATTACATTTTAAAATATTTAAAGGGATAGTTCACCCAAAAATGAAAATTCTGTCATTAATTACTCACCCTCATGTCGTTTCAAACCTTCAGAATGCAAATTAAGATATGTTTGATGAAATCTGAGAGCTCTCTGACCCTCCCATAGACAGGAATGTAATTAACACGATCAACATCCAGAAACATAGCAAGGAGATCGGTAAAATAATCCATGTGACATCAGGTGTTCAACCATTGAACGTAAACAGCGTATCCGCGTACAGCATACGCTTTTTACGTTCAGTGGATACTCTCCAAAATGGCTCTAGGGTGACACGGAAGAGATGAATTGTTGAATAAAGTCATTATTTTTGTTTTCTTTGTATACAAAAAGTATTCTTGTAGCTTCGTAAAATTACAGTTGAACCCCTGATGTCAAATGGATTATTTTATTGATCTCCTTGCTACGTTTCTGAATGTTGATTGTGTTAATTACATTGCTGTCTTTGGGAGGGTCAGAGAGCTCTTAGAATGCATCGAAAATATCTTAATTTGTGTTCCGAAGATGAACGGAGGTCGTACGGGTTTAGAACGACATGAGGGTGAGTAATTAATGACAGAATTTTCATTTTTGGGTGAACTATCCCTTTATGATTTGAAAATGAAAATGATTTTTATATGAATTAATCATGTGGCATGCTTATTTTTGAAAATAAAAAAATAAATAGGTCTCAGTGCAGTGGCATCAGTAGGAACATACATGGGAACTACTTCAGTATGGTTTAAAATCTGGTTCAGCAAATGGTACAGTGACATATCTGCCAGTTGACAAATTTTACTATCACACAGCATATAGGCCTACTGTTACACCACCCATCTCTAAAGACCTGGCCCTTCTCTAAGGTTTTATTAGACTGCTTCTCTTCAACTTTATCGTCTTAAAGGAGCGTGTCAAAATCCAGTGCATGTGGCTGCATCTTGATGCCCAATGTTGCAGCAAGTGTCGCAATGACCTCTAAACTACTAGCAAATTGATGCCTTTCCTGTGTACGAAAGTAACGGCAACATCTTCAACTTCAACTTCAACTTAAACAGAGGCAGAGTATCAATCTATTATTGGCAAGATTTCTCTCTCTCCCTCTCTCACAATGTTTTAATTTTCTGAATCAGTTAAGCAGAACAACGTGAGGCAATCTTTATAGCGAGGTAAACGCAAACTACGTTAAGACGTTTGATTGTGGTATTTGGAGAGCCACCATGGATGGCTTTCTTGTGATTGCTTTTCTGTATGGCAAATGCTTAAAATAATTTAATATTGATTCAGAATGAATGCTGTTGCTGGATTGTCAGCAGACAATATCGTACCTGCGTAAAGAACAAACTGTATCCTGTCTCCTATGTGGTTTTGGTTCCAGTAAACAGTGCTTCCCACAGTGCCATTGGGTGCAGGGACAGCCAACGGACCAATCAGAAAGGCACAGGCTGATCCCAAGTAGCCGATAAGTGATGCAATAGCGGTGGCTGTAGCTCTCTGATCAGGAGCAAACCAAGTAGTAGAGAGCAGAGGACCGGCACTCATAATGGTAGGACCAGCTAAACCATTCAGAAGTTGACCTCCATGAATCATCCTGTAGATTTGAAAAAAAGGGGGGAAACTATAATGAAAGACAAATTATATATATATACACATTTTTAACATTTTAAAAGTAAATAAAACACAAGTGAGCTTTTTCCTGTAAAAACCACCATTACAATGCTATGTTGCACAATGTTGCTGGCTTTCCAGGGTTTCTTTTGTTATATGGCTGATAAAGTGATAAAGTCATGTTGCTATGCAGTTGCTAGGGTGTTTTGGGTGGTTGGGTGGTCAAAAAAGGCTGCTATGATAATTTTACTCATATATACACGCAGACAAGTCAGACAAGACAAACATGCAATAATTAACTATTCATATAAAAACTGGTCTAGATGCAATCACCTTTTTGTTGGTTTCTAAACACCAATCGATGCTCTCCTTCATATCTATCAGAGGTGACGTTTGATAGCAGGGGAAACAAAAGGGCTTTATCTGTGAGACAGGATGACTGAGTCCCAGCAGGGAGACTTGTGATAGCCTAACTGCCCAAATAAACGCTGCAGTGCTTGTCCCCAGAATAGATCTTCAGCATTGGTGAAGATAGAGAGTGACTGAAACACTTTTCCATTTTCTACAGTCCAGATGCACACCGAACCAAACCGAAATGGTCTTTTTTCCTTCATGGTAATCACTGTCATAAAGATCAAGAGGCTTTTTGTGTCAAGCTTTTTCTCGTTTCTTCCTAGCAATTGTCTCAAACTGAACAAAATGTTTTGAGGTCTATTCCTGCGTTCATGAAGATGTGAAGTTCTTTACTGTGGCTTGTCAAAGAGTGTCTGAGGGACAGTAAAAAAACCTTTGAAGATGTACTAAGTGGAGGATTGATAGTATACTTACCCTGGATTTAAATCCAGCTCACAAGTGCATTAGGTTTGGTCAGTACACAACATTCAAACAGCCCTTTATAGGTTCTTGAACTTTACAGTCTGCAAAAGACTTTGGGAATTGAGGAACGCATTGCATGATCGATGACTGAGCCAATCTAATATAGTGTGAAAGCTCTCTCGACTATTCCTTTCTCTTTTGTTCCAGCATGTTGACATCTGATTCTGCTGAAAGGTGCTTATGCATTCCTACTGCACGTTTCACGACTGGACATCAGCTCCTGTGACACTATATTCATGCTAAAACCTGTGAGATTTTGCTTCTAATGAAATGGGCTAGAATGCACTGTGGGATTTTTTTTCTAAATAAGAAGCAGCAGCCTCCATTTACATTGATTGCAATCATTGTGATACTCCTCACGTAGCTCATAATTGGATCGCAGATGATTCTAAATCCTACACCTTGAGCTGATCATTATGACTTCACGTTTGTCAATTATGGTTGGAAACAATGCAAAATTGGCAATTCTGGTACAAAGAATGACTACAGATATTGCCTACTATATCAAGGCCAATGAATTCCAGTCTGAATTGATTCTGTTAGCCTATTTTAATTGAGCAATAAAGTGTAAGAGGCTGTACTATATTGTGATTATAATGAAATACAGGTCAGCGTTACACACAATGCTCAGCAGAGTGCCTTTAACCCTTTCAGCCATGACTATATGGAAAATAAAGCACAGCCTTGAGAGAGTCATACAGTAGATAATTTCATTTCTAACAGCTACTACATAAAAATGCACAAATGTTTTATTAGGCAAATTCATTAATTCCCATTCATCCACTAGATGATTCAGACCTTGACATGTAAACGAAGGTTAATATTTGGCCTTTATGAGTCCTACAAAATAATAAATCAAGCAATTGAGCGTTTTGCATTATAACTATTAACTACATTATGTATTTTGGGTATGGCTATAACACTGTATAGACCAATCGCCATCCAGGACTTAAACTGTTTTAGAATATTGAGCTGGTGTAAAAACTTGCAAATGTTGTTGGACTTTCTTTGTCAGTGACTGTTAACTGGTAGGTCTAACCTGAAATTTATGCTAAGTGTAAATAATATAATAGGTCACATTTTATTTTAAGGTCCAATTCTTGCTATTAACAAACCATTAACTATGACTTTTGCCTCAATCTCCTAATTTGCTGCTTATTAATAGTTAGTAAGGTAGTTGTAAAGTTTAGGTATTGGGTTGGATTAGGGATGTAGAATATGGTCATGCAGAATATGTTCTTTATAAGTACCAATAAACAACCAATATGTTAATAACAGGTATGTTAATAAGCAACTAGTTAATAGTGAGAACTGCTCCCTATACAAAAGTGTTACAATATATATTGCAACTAATCATATAATCATGCATAGTTATGATAGAAACATAACTAAGCTTCAGCCTGTAGAGGAGAAATAATTATTTCACACATTTTTTATTTTTGATGTATCCAATCAAACACTACATTATTTTGGTACAAACAAATCTGTCATTTGGTAGAAGCTACTCAAATTATTCAGATGCCAGCAAAACAAAATGACCAAAACTATATCAAGCAAAACATTGTTTGTACCAAACACATTTTTTTCTGCTTTCATACTCAATCCATGTTGAAGTAATAGTATTCAGTCAAAAGACTGCCTGACTTCTGTTTAGTTTGGCTTTCAAGGAACACTGTGTCACTCCTCAAAACCAAGACAACAATAAAAAAAAAAAAAAAAAAAAATGGTACAATCTGCTGTGACTAGGGCTGCACGATATTGGAAAAAAAAACTCACATTGCGATATTTTGTTTCTCTGTGATATACATTACGATATGAAAAAAAATCAAATAAAAAAAAAAAATAAATAAAAACAGATGACTAGAATAGCTCTATTCATTGAAAAAAAAATACAATGATTGGGGTGATTTTGTAGGTGAGTAAATCAGCATAGAAAATAAATTACAAACAGTTAAACATAATAGAACAAAGATACAAATGAAATAAACAGTGCTTATATATATATATATATATATATATATTTATTTATTTTTAGGTAAGTCTAACAGTATTCAGGTACAGAAATTGAATAATTAAATGCAAAATAACACTGCATAGTCTTCACTGTATAAATTAAATCTAATAAATCTGTGTTAAAGCTACAAAAGTGATTTTTCTCCGTGTTTTGTTGTTTGATTAGCATTCATGACACAGAAAGCCTCAGGAACATTAAACTGCTGTGAACCAATAGAGGCTACTATCCCTTTTCTTTCTCAATTGTTTATCTTCAAGCCATAAGCAACCGTGTTTACAAGGATACTTGCAAAGACATGCATTTTGACAATAGTTTCGTGCGTATGTGTCATTTCAGGCACAAATAGAGGAGGAGATGAACGGAATTCAGTGTTCACGTGCATCTGCGTGGCTCTTACTGGGTCTATCCGGGGCATGGTGCGACGCGACAAAATACAATAGAACCCATTATAATCAGTGATGCTGTCTACAGTGGATGTGGCGCGGCAAGGAAAGACAGATCTCCGAGAGGAAATCCCATTTATGGCAACAGTCGCTTTGTCGCTTCCAGTGTAGACAGCTCAAGCGGCGTGACACGACAGCTGTCGCAAAAACAATCAGTTTAAATAATGATCAGTATACTAAACATCGCATATCCTGCGATGTGACTATCGTGGATGCTCACATCGCGATATCGATGGTGAAACGATATATCGTGCAGCCCTAGTTGTTACCACAATTGATATTGATTTGAGAATTGGCATTTGTAACCAAACGGCTTTGCAAAAAATGGATTTCATTGCTGCTAGTATTTGACATGATTGAATCTCAGTCATTCTGACACCACACCAAGCTTCTAAATAAAGATTTACGTTAATAAAAGTAAGAGAAATCTAGGAAATCCATGAATAGGGCTGCTAACAGTTCACCCAAAAAATTTAACTTACACAATTATTTACTATTCATGTTAGTATTATGTTGGATCACTACTTGATGTTCTTAAGTAAAATTGGTTGTATGATCTTTCTTCAGGTGACAATCCACTAAACCTCGAATCTGAAGCAAAGTAAGAGATGAAAAGGGAGAAATGAGTCTCACGCATGGAGAAATGTAAGGGCAGTGGAGAAGTGGTAATTTAGCCTTAGATGATTCTGATCTGGCATGAACAATATCAGGGAGGATTCTCTGCTTTCTAATGAAACTGCTGGGCTAACAGGATTTGAATGCAAATTTTATAACCCGAGTAACATATTTTATTAAATGGACTGCTTTACACTGACCAAAACAATAATGGTACTGCAAAATATTCAAACTAAACGTCAAAGCCAGAATAAAACAGAGACTTGGGAGAATCTAAAACACAGTGCCAGCCTTAAAAATCACATCAAATGAAGACATGATATATTTGTGTCCTTATCTTAAGCTACAGATGAAAAAAATTAATAGTACTCTATCAAAAGAATGCCTGAAACTTCTGTTCAGTTTGGCTTGCAAGGAACACTGTGGTTTTAACCAAGTGACTCCTCATCGCCAACAAAACAATCAAAAATTGACAAACGCACAATGGCACAATCTGCTGCGACCACAATCACTGTTGATTTGAGACTAAATATTGGCATTTGTAATCAAAAGGCATTGTAAAAAATCTTCTAAATAAAGATTTAGGTTAATAAACATAACAGAAACTCTAAAGAAAAAAAAAAAAAAGAATAGGGGTGAATACAGAACCACCATTCATATAGTGATTACATCAAAGTCTGTCCCCCCCCCCCAAAAAAAACCCTATCAAAAAACAAGTCTATTGGACATGTATTATATTTATATTCCAAGTCTTCTGAAGCAATACAATAACTTTGTGTGAGATCAAACCAAACGTGCTTATTATGAACTACTGTATAGAAAATGACTTATCAAAATTTCTTTGTCACACAGAATAAAATAAATAAAAAAATAATTAAAAAAAAAACACAATATAATCATTTAAATTATATCAAATAATTATATTATATTAAAATAATAAAAATGCAATATAAAAAAACATTATTTTATTATAAAACAATAAACATTAAAATAATACTTTAAAATATTAAACAATTACATCATTTTTAGTTAACAATTTAAACTTATTTTTTATCAAATGCTTCCAGGATAAGCCATCTAAACTGAGCTAACTGACGTCTGATGTTGTCCAATTTAGCCTTACACTGTGAATTCTTAAACAAAATGGCATATTCAGATCAGAATGACTCTTTCTAGTGTGGCATAACAACAATTACCATCAGTCACATGCTGGATCACTTGATATGCAATACTGTCATCACCTTTTCAATGAACAGCTTTTTACACTTTATTAATGCATGTGCTGACACCTAGTGGTAGCTCAATTCACAGCAGAAGTCACCAGGTCATGATGGCCATGTCTCCTACTTCCTCTGTGATCTAAGGTTAAGGCTTTCAGTAGCTCTCCATAAACCTGAGTTTTATAGTTGCAACACATGTATCTCATGACATAGGCAGTGTTAAATTCTGTGTGAGTCATGAGGTCTGTGAATAAGTCCTAAGCAATCCACCAGTAACTAATGTACTTTCTAGCCCCTGCTAATTTCAATAAAGCTGAGAGATCTATACATAGAGAGAAGACAGTCCATTGAATAATGTCCGCTGCTGGTGTAAATGTACTTAAACAATACATCATAAGCTGTACCGGGCTTCTAAAATATAAAACACACAACATAGAGTTGAGTCACTTTATATGAATCAATAGACTCGACACATTAAGTGCCCCCATGTTGAAATCAGCCATTACATTAACAGTCACTGCAGGCAATAGCTGCTTGCAATGTATCTTTGTGTATAAATGTGCTTGTGGTGTAATATATAAATATATAAAACAATCAACATAACCTCTGCTGTCTCTCAACAGTCCTAAAAAGCTTTTCCTATTACATATCAAGCAAATGCACAATTTTAGATTATATAACTAAGAAGGTCAATGTGGCACTGTGTGTTCTAGGATTGTGGGAGCTGTGAAACTAAGCTACGTAGCCTTATTTCATTCAAATAACTAATAAGTAATAAAAAAAACTAAAACAAAGAGGATAAACAGTCAAATGAATGCACTGTTCGAAAAATGTTTTACATGTGGAAAAAAAAGCATATAAAAACGTGGTAATGGTGTCTGGTGGTCATGTACTTGTATGGAACTGGCCTTTCTAACTACACACGTTTATACAATGTATTAACACAAATGGAAATAACATCATACAGATACAGATAAGTATGCCAATCTGCATGAATTATATGGTACTCTCAGCAGTTCACAACCAGACCCACATTCTCTAAATTCAATGAACCAACATTTTCTTCATGCCTTAATAATAAAATATGATTTATGTTCACTGATGTCTTATTTTAGTTTTATATAGTCAACTGACTTCACTAACAAAGCTACATGCTTCTAATGTCATTTAGATAACCTTGTTTAAATGTTCATTGTTGGCGTAGTTAGCTCTTTGTCAAAAAAAATAATAATAGAAAAGGTTTGTTTCCTTTACTCACAACTGCAATGAGAAATTTGCTTCAGCTATTTCTTTATGTGCTGATGTTAACCATGAGAAAGCTTAAAGAGATAAGGAGGAGCGAGAAAATGGAAAGAGGACACAAAGCACAGAAGAGGACAGGAACATTCAATTTTACAGGTAAAAGAATCCTAATCTAAAGCAAACAGAACGCAGTCGTTCTGTTAAAGTGTATTTAAGCAAATGAAAAGGTCACATCTTTAGATTGCACTTTATTTTACAGTACGTGAACTTACATGTACTTACAGTGTACTTATAGTGTACCTACCTAAGAAAATACTGGTAATATAAGGTAGCTACATGGGCAGTGTTGGGTAAGTTACTTTCAAAAAGTAATTAATTACTATTACATCATCAATATTGTATTTAAATGTCTAATTACTCTGTCTAAAAAGTAACTTAGTTACTCAATAAGTAACTTAATTATTTAAATTGCTAACTAGGCAAAATCCCTATAAACCTTAATAGAAATTAAACTTTTTAATCTTTCAATTTGAGTCAAACATAGAATAGTTTAACCTTTTAGCTTTACAACTGTAATACTTAAACATTTTTATAAAAAAATGTAACCTTCTTTGGTTAACAAATAGAAATACTCTGAATAACAAAATATCTGGAAAACAAAAAAGCTTAAGCACAGTTACACAATACATTGTGTAGTAGTGAAACATTGTGTAACAAGTAAAAATCCGTACATTTACATTTATGTAAAAATAACACGTTATGTAGGTAAGAATAAATTACATAAATGGTCTTTGCTGAATAAAGCCATGTCAGATCGTGCTGTTCTTCTGAGGTATAAATTCCTCATAGCAGGACTAATTTAAAAAAAAAGAAAGATGAAAATTAGACAAATTTTTGTGTTGTTGTTTTTTGGGGGGTTTTTTTGTATCTAGATGAGGGTGTTTGCGCGCAGGTGACTGCATATAATGAGCTCAGATACGGGAAAGACTGTACCTCGCTTTAGTTTCATAAGGATTACATAATCAGAGAATATTTGTTTTCAATTTGAATTCGTTCATTTAAAAGTAGACACAAGCTTTCTATAGACATATTTCTCTTGTCGCTGTGTCAAATATTCGCTGAATATGTGACGCGTGGAAAGTTGCTCACGGAGACCTAGACGGCAGAAAGTGCTTGTTTTGTTTATTTTGCAAAAGCACAATGTTTTGTTGCTATTGTCAGTGTACACAAATAAAAGCAGACCCTTTTTAGAATTGATTGATTTTAGTCCAGGAAAAACTGAAGGTGAACACGCTGGTGCGCAGAGGGTTAAAGAAGCTGCGTTCAATTTTATCTTTAGACAGTAAATTTAGATTTCAAATTCGATATTGATTTTAGAACTGTTGAAATTATTTACTGTATGTAACGCAAGTACTTTATAAGTAACTAATTAAATTACCTAAAAATGAACATTAATCCCTTACTTTACTTTTTCAGTGGATAAGTACTTTAATTACAGTAACGCGTTACACCGTTTTCTTTTTAAGTCGCCATAAATATTCTGAAAATAAGTGTTCGATGTCATTTATCATAAAATTGTATTATTATTAATTATTATCTAAATCACACAAATAGAGCTAGATCACAAAAGCCATAACCAAACAACAAAATATTTGCAATTCAAGTCATCAACAGTATTTCTTTGGATGTGCAAATTCAGACCTCAATCAGTATAAAATATTCAAATGATCAAATAAATGTGCCACCAACCTAAAGAACATGCATCAGGAAAAGACTGATGACAACACTGTCTGCACAGCATAAAGTACTAGAGCAGAATTTTTTCTAAAGTACCATTAATGTCACAAAGCAACAGAAGTTATTTTTCTGTATTGTGCCTTATATCCTAGGTTCTATCTATCGGTTGTTGATTGGTTGGAAGCAGAAATTACTGGAGACTATGTGTTACTAGAAAGATGTCTGGAGTTTCACCGGAAGATCAAGTTTTTTAATATTTTTAATATGCCTATACACTTTTGCTCTAAAGCAACATTTCATACACAGTGTGGCAGCATGTAATAAATGCACTTACAACGTTGGGCAACATTAGAGGTTTGGAGAGCAATCTCTGATCTTCTCATGAATTATCACATTGGGAAATTGAGGAATTGCATAATTATGCAAGTGAAAAGAAACCAGCATTGAAAGCTAGTATGGCTAAGTGGAGTTTTTGTTGAATAGATGATGCAACAGTGTCTTACCAGCGTCTGTAGTATAGGTCTTTGAGAGGAACACTTCGTAACGCTGCGCCCAGAACCATGAAGAATGCTGACAGCAGCAGAGACGCTCGCAAACCTTTGGCACAAAACAGAGAGGAAGGAAAGAAGATATATCAGAGAGATGTAATTACTTGTAAGCTTTGATTAACTGATGAGATTAGTTGTCGATGTAGATCTATCCCCAAGATACCAGCAAATTATGCACGACTATCAAGAAGATAGGACTAGGAAATCAGATGGGAATGGCTCATTTTTTAACCATCAAAAAGAATTAAACATGACTTATTTGTGACAAAACAAGAGTTTATGTCCAGAAGCCATAATGAAAAGCTTTACTCCATGAGCATTTTTCTGGATTTATGCATAGGAGCAGAAACTTGAACTTAAAAACATTTTTGAGTTTAATATAGAAACTCCGGCCTGTGGTTTTTGGCAGACGTGGTTTTCACAGCCTGTGGCAATCGCTTTTGTGTTGAGAACAAAAGGGAAGGTGAAATGCTCTCATTCAAGATAAAGAGCAAGAAACATGGTTGGAAGCTTTTTGCTTAAACGTTTACAAAAGAGCATGGCCTTTCTTAGCAAAGATATCAAATAAAGTGCACTAATGTGATAATAAACAGAACTGGAGCGTCGACTAGCTGTATAAGTGAATAGAATAAGGAGTAAAAATGTGGAAACTGACGACATTTGTTTGACATTATCAAGTCTTAGAGATAGCCCGAAAGTACCTTTTTTTCAGGCAAGATAATGTGAAAAGTAGTGGAGAAAATGTTAAAAACAAAAGCATTCTGTCCTGTCTGACCAAATGCTCTTTTGCAAATACAAACCATGTGAGCGAAAATGTCATTTTCGAGGCTCAAAACAGACTCCTCACAAGATACCCTTACCTACACTGTAAAAAGTGATAAGTTGACTTAACTTAAAAATATTGAGGAAGCCCGTTGTGTTAAAATGATTAATTCACGAGTTTGTGTGCCCAAAAAATCTTAGCATTAATGGTAAACACATTTGGCTTGATGTCCGCAATGGAGGGCTCAGAAAGACTATTCTACTCAAGCTCTGATAACCTCCCTATAGACAGAAGGATAAATTAAATAAATATGCATAAAGGAGGAGATGGGGAGGAAGAGAGAGGCCGAAAGAGCTAACGACGGAAGTGGTAAGAGGCTGTCTTTTATACTTGGATATTGATTGGAAGATTAGATGGGCGTACTCCTCCTGAAATTACGTTAATAACTTCACGTAAATAATAATTTAAAAAAAAAAAGTTAAGTGAACTTGACAATTCACTTAACTTATTTTTTTAAATTATTATTTACTTAATTTTAAGGCAACGGGTTTCCTCAATTTTTTAAGTCAAGTCAATTTATCATTTTTTACAGTGTAGGGACAGTTAACTTGATCACTATTCTCTCTCACCCTCTTGTCCTCCTAAACTGAAATGTTGTTATTTTCCCATATTAGAACAATTTATATTGACCATGTAATAAACACTAAAAAAAGTTGTCTATATATAATCTGAAGACATACGATAGCTTTGTGTTAGGAAAGACTGAAATCAAAGTCATTAATAGCCAAAAACATTGACCGAACGGTTAGTGCTTCTCCAGTGAAGCATTTCGGCTGTGTCAGCGCCTACTCTGTGCACACTGCGTGATAAGTTAAAACAACATTTCATCAGCATGGATTAACCCCACTGTAAGGAAGGTAGAGTAGCAATGTATAAAATTTGTTTTGCTGAATATCGAGAGATGGCTTTACTTTACTACATCGTGAACACGACACCTTCCTGAACAACATACCAAGTTCAATTACCCAACTTTATTTTTGGTTGATGAAAATGTTCAGTTTCAGTTAAATATTCGTGCATCACTAGAACCTATAATTTTAGAACCAATAATGTATTTATTACAGATACTTCGTGGTTCTTTAGATGCTTCCAGACCAACATAAGCATTGGTATAGAATCCATAATTTAAATACAAATAATAGAAATTTAGGTAAACTATTTCTCTTATATCACCACTGGCAAACAGTGCAGCCAAATTCTCATGTGAACGTCATGAAATAGTAGAAAAAGGAATTGCGATTCTAAAAATAAACAATACAACATATATGAAGTATTGAAATCAGCTAAAAAACAGTATATGTTGCACAAATTGAAAGTCCTTTCTCTCTGGCCAGGGGGTAATAAAATGACAATTAATTTCTATTTTACCATTAGATATTTTTATGTCCATTTTACATTACATTCAAGGTCTCCAAAACTCATTAAATTGTTGAGACAAGTATGAATACAAAAATGGCATCCTCTGACGTCAGGCTTACATAAAGACGTGTGTCATATGATGTTAGGGAATTGGTTTTGTGGCTTGACATGTGATGAGCTACCTTTTTATGATTACTTTTTTATTTCACCTGACATAAGGAGTCCTTCTGAGCAGTTTGTGGTTCATCTAACCAACATAAAGAATTGTATCAAACATAATTATTCCCAAATTTTCTATTTTTTTTTTTCCAAAATGATGTACTTTAAGACAGTCACATATCTGGCCACACGAATGTAATCTGTAAATGGATATTCAGATATCAAAAAAGGTACTTGGTACATGAACACTTTTGTCAGAAATATAACCCATGTTTTTATAAAAAACACAATGATATTTAAATAGGACTGCTGTATAGAATTATGCTTAAGGGTCAATGGTAAATACAAATGTCCTTAAAAATGGTTTGAAAGCCCTCTGTTGTAGTGTACAACATGTATAAAAGAGACATGATCACCTAACTGATGATACAGAGCTAAATTGTGTTAATAAAATTAATTTGTACACATTGAAATGATCAAACTGGCTCTGGCTATTATGTGTAACTAATGATGTCACACAATCATCACATCTGTCTGAATATTGGCAAATGTATCGATTATCATTTGTTTGTATTTACAGATATGGTTGCCTTGACAAAACTAAAACCAAAACAACTCACCTTTCTTATCCATCAACCAAATAAACAACAGCCAGGGCAGGTAACCCACTGGACCCCACATAACCAGCACAGCGATATCTGTCGAGGAGAACTCGAACACATGTTTGGCGGAGTTCTGGATCGGGCCCCATGTGTTCCACACAAGTCCTTGCATAAAACCCAACAATGAAAACATGGTGAGAACAAGCCATCTTCTTCCGTACACCCTGCTCAACACGGGCTGTGTGTTTGTCGCCGGTTGGGATGGAACCAGCAAAGGCTCCCTTTCTCCTTCGGTGCTTTCCACGGCACCCATTGAACAGACGTGGGATCACGTTTTAAAAAACCTTTATGCTATCCGGCAACGTCTACAACATGCCACATTAAAAACTAGAGCAGTTGTTCAATAGTCAGCTGCCCATCGAAACAAAAACACTCTCAGCTATGCTCCAAACTTTAATGCGCATGCGCTGCGTCGGGACGGAATTGACGTAACGTGTGAAACCGAAAGTCTTTGTTCTCCATGTTGGATCAACTATGTCATTAACTTAAAGGAGACTTCAGCTCGTTTGTTGAGCCAACATGGTCGTTGTTTCGTTTCCCGTGTGTTGAGAGAGAAAAAAACAGCGGCAAGTCTCACGTGAGTTTTGTTTACTAGCTGGAAAATGGATTTTAGGTGTGCTTACATGGGTGTAGATTCAAAAATGTAAATATCTGCAGTAAATTGGAATAGTATGTTTATGTAGACATGCACAAACTATGTGTATTTACATTTTAATATGAAGTTGTCAGTTCTATTGATAGTTGTCACTTACTAGCTGATTTGACCTAGATATGGTTTTGACTTTGTGATTCACTTGGGTGATTGTGATGTGTTTATCTGAGTGCTTTAGAGTGAAGCTCCTACAGTTTATCTGAAAGATAAGATTTGTCTTCCACTCACCTTAATCATTCTTATCTCATTATTTTTATGTAGAATGGCTTCAAAACCCTTCTCCCCAGAAGAGGTGAGGAGGATTGTCCAGTTTCTACAGAAACCTGCTGTGTTCCTGAACATGACCACAGACTGGCCAGCATTACACTGGACTGTGGAGCATCTGTCAACTTGCCTTACAAAGAGGCTTCGATTCCGTATTGGGAAAAGGACTGAAGATATGGGTAAGCCACAAACATCACACAGCCTCTCATAGGTAATAACAAGATCATTAAAGTAGAAGAACTCCATTTGCCCAGGACATAATTTTTTTAATTGAATTGACAGGTAGTTATGGGTGTGAATACTTTCTCAATGTGGTGTACTGAATGGCAGAAGATTTTCTTAGAATGCTTTGAGTAACTTTTCCCCTTCAGTGTCAACAGAAAACACAGTTATTTCTGTTATTAGATGTCCTCTATCACAATGTGTAATTTAACTTTGTTTTGAAGTTAATTTGTGATACATTTGCAGCAAGTGAAGCAGTCTGACACAAATAATTGCCACAAGTGTGAAGCCTTGCAGAAACCTTTACTACCAGTGGAGGCTTTGCCACTTCAGGTTCTTTGGCACTTCAGGCAAATAGTTATGGCAAACCACTGGAAACATCTAACAGTCCATCACAACTGTTAGACATTTTTACTGAAGTGAAATGTAAATATGAGAAGTGAACATGAAATGTCAAGCGGTGACAGAACTGTGACAAAACTGTACTTCTAAATTTTAAACAACAATTTTCAGTAATAATTAAAAACTCTAGTTTTTATGACTTCAAATCAAGCCAACTGATATGGTGATTTAGTGTATATGAAAAATAAGCCGTTTCAATTTTTAAGTAGCCTCTTACAAAATAAAATTAATTTGCCGAAAATCATTTTAAATTTTCCAAGGATTTTTCCAGTGCGTCCATTTTGAATAAACCCTCTTGGAATAATCTATTCATTAATTACTTTCCGCTTTTGTTTCCCTTTGTTTGCACCAGCTCCTCTTTTTGAAACAGAGTGTATCTACATTGAAGCAACCATTAAAGAGTTTGTGTCCTGGACTGCCAATGAAGATGAATCACTTGTTGGGCCATTTTCTGACTATCACTGCAAAGAATTCTGGGCTTATGCTGATTACAAGTACATTGCCCAGCTTTTTCAGGATAAACCTGCTATGTTTCAGGTAAACCGTGCCAATTCCCGTCCGTTACTTTAAAGAAATATTTCATATTTTTTATTTTTCAAATATTTATTATTGTTAAGCAATATGTTGTGTTTAAATATATATTCCTATATTTTCTGAAATTCCATATTTTGCCTTTGCACATTCTAGAGTATTTATGACTGCTAAAATAAAAATAAATGGATAAGACAATACTCTTTTCATTTTCTCCCACCATCAATCATACTCTCAGACCTCATCAAGCACCACATTAACCCATTTGCCTTTTTCCGCATGCCAGTTATGCTTGAGAGCGACCAATTTTTCATGAAGTGGCGCTCTACAGCACACGGGGCACGTCAATGACATCAGCTTTGATCAATAAACACAGGCGAATATTCATTAGTATGTATTGCCTTGTCTCCCGAGGATGCTTACCTTTATTTTATGAGCGCTCTGAAACTGTTTATTAGTCTACAGTTGTTACAACATCTCATGAAAATTTATCATAGCACTAGAAATAACAGATATGAAGAGCAATTAATCAATTCTTGCTGTTTTATTATTTCAGTAAAACATATCCTATGGCACATCATTGTCATTCTGTGGACATTTAATGATATTTTGTGCCAATTTATTTTGTTTTGTTTTTCCCAGCCAAGGGAACAATAACCTAATGTTCATTTCTAGCTTTCAGTTTTTGTAAATCATAATAAATGCTTATGAGGTGCCAATATTCTCCCTGCCAGCCAGGGCATCGAGAGCAGACAAGGGCCTCTCTTAAATGATGAATAGGGTAGTTTGAACAGTGCTGAGGGCTTGATTACATACCATCTCATTTACAGTCCCCTGGACATGGTAATGCTTTCATTATCTACCTTCAAGGGCAGCATCTCTGAGTGGTTCTTGTTTGTTGTATTGAAAAGAATTGACATCAGTAGGTGATCAAATTGTTTTCTGTTTTTTGTAACCACAAACATTATAACTGCAGGATGTGGTGTGGTCTGACTTTGGCTTTTCCGGCCGAGATGGACGAGACAGCACACTTTGGATTGGAACACAGGGTGCCAACACTCCTTGTCACCTTGACTCTTATGGTTGCAATCTTGTCTTCCAGATCCAAGGCAGGTAAGAACCAGGTTTAGACGAGATTTACACAAGTTTTGGGGCAAAAACTCCACCAAACGGGCCAGAGGTATTAGCAGTTATTCCATTTTCATTTAGTCAGTTTGCTAACATTATTCCATTTCAGTACCATTTGTGTATTTTTATTGTATTTATTAATATTTTGAATTAGCTTTTATTTTTATATATGTTTTCAGTTTAATTTTAGTTTAGGTTTTAGTATTTTGTGCTTTTGCCATGTTTATTAAGTTTTATGATATTTCTGTTTAGCTTTCATTTATTTTTTATTTCATTTTAGTTTTAGTAATTATATTAGTAATTTACTTAAATGACTTCAACTTTGACAGGCAAGATTTTAAAAGTTTTCAAGTAAAATTTATATTTTGTTATTGCATTTTTCCATACTTTCTATTGGTTTTCATTTTATTTTTAGTTAAAGCTTTTATGTGCCTTTGTCATTTTGTTCATTTTTTATATTTCTATTTAGCTTTCATTTATTTTTATTTCCTTTTTAGTTTTAGCAATTTTATAACTTTAACTTACCAAAAGGTAACAAGGTTTTCATGTAAAACATTTTAATTTATTTACATAACGTTTTATTTTTATTGCAGCTTTTTTAATTAACAAAAACAGTTTTAATGGTTTTAGTTTATTTTAGTTAAGACATCTCACCAATCCATGTTGTGTAAAAGACAGCGAGAGAATGTTAGATTTAGCCATTTTTTTCAATTTACAGATCCTAGACCTGTCACAGAGACAGTTGTGATTTCTCAAGACGCCTGTTTCAGTGAAATCTGTCATGTAGTAGGTAGTAGATTCAATTGAAGTATTTGACATATGTTAGAAACAATATGCCCTCATAAATGCCCCTGAAAACCAATTTTAGGGGGTCAATGTCACCATTGAATAAGCGAGAACCCATAACACTGCTATTTTATTGTATTTCAGTGCACCAGTATGAACTCTTGACTAGATGAAACTAGTTTTCGATGAACGATTGTCAATAGACTCCTGAACAAGATAAGCCCCAGGCAAAACTGCCAATTTGGCTTATTCTATGAACATGGTTTAGAGCAACACCATGTGATTCCTTCAAATATTGACAAGAGCTCTATCTCGTCTTATGTTAGGGATCCTGATCCAATCCTGAGCTGTTGAAAGAAAGCTATTTTTCCTCTGCATTCAAAAGAGCGAATGAGAAACGGAAAGTGCAGTGATGTGAACAGCTATTGAGATATGTTGTTTGCTCCATTGAGGAAAGCAGAACCTGACAATGAGGAACCTTCTCCTCCATCTTATCTCTCACTGGAGCTTGTCTTGTCTCTGTAATTGCTTATTGGGACTCCTCGTGTCAAGATAGCCTGCCATAGAAATCATGTTATTGTATAATATCTCCTGTGAGGAGGTCCATGATACTTTGAGAAATCTATAAGCATTCCCATTCATCTCAATGGCAGTTGCTTGGTTGGCACCTTAAGTAAATACATAACCTGCATGCTAAAAATGTTTCACGCGACATTTTTCTTTACTAATTCAATTAAAGCTAATTCGTCTAGAAACTGACGTTCTGGCAGTTGTTTGGCTAGCACAGCAAACAGGGAGAAATATAAATTTCCATTTCACGCCTTTTACAAGCCATCCCAAAAACTTTGGCACTGATAAACGTTCCTATAACGTGATAACATGTTTGTGACTGATATATATTTATTTGGGCACATAATCCAGTGGTATTTCAATAAAGTCATTCTTTCTCCAGAAAACGATGGCATCTCTTTCCTCCCGATGACACACACTGTCTCTACCCGACACGTTTACCATACGAGGAATCCAGCGTGTTCAGCCAGGTCAGTGTCGTACAGCCAGACCTAGAGAAGTTCCCAGCATTCAGAAGAGCTCGAGTCCACACCGTCACTCTGCAGCCTGGTCAGGTACGCCAAAATGACATTTTCTAATACACTTCCAAAATGATTGTCCACGAAGCTCATTTCAAATGTGTAGTCACAAGTTGTTTGCAAATAAAGAAGGGTTTGTTTGAATCATAACAAATGCAAAATCAGTCAAGATTTGTCCATAAATGACTGTAGAGTGAAGTCAATGATGGTACGTTTCCAAAACATCCAATATAGCATATTTCAATATAGGATCACAACAATCGCTCTCCTATGTGTGAATTTTAGCGGCTCGTAGATGAATCAGACAGCAGCAGAATAAAGCTGTGTGTGTTTTGTAGCACATCCCCCTCCTTCAGATTCCAGCAGCGTGTGTGAAACCTCTCTGATCAAGCTCTTTGAGAGGCGAGACGGTGGCAAGGCAATTAGCGGCGGTCCAACACAGCGAGCGTACTCTCCGGGAGCACTCACACTTTTCACAGCATACTAATGAAGACGAGAGACACAAACTTCCATTCTCTGAGAGAGCTAACACTGCTCCACTGCCTCTCACTGCAAATACAGGGGAAAAAATCACCAGAAGAACTTTTGTATTTGCAATACCTTGAGTTCTGGAATGTTAGCAGGGGGGAAAAATGCTTTTAACCCACTGATGCATGTGTGGAAAAAGCAGTTTTGAATCATTCAGGATGTGATTTACATTCAGTGCCTCAAGCATATTTACCGTTTTCTAATATTCTATACTTTCTAAATAATAAACCCTCTCTAATTTTCTTCTTTGAATAAAGTAACACATTCACTTGAGTGCCCACTCTAATTTATGTTTCCATGTCAATCTGTTCCATGAGCAGTTAAATCTGTCTGCGTTGTCTTTTCCATGGATCTTTTTCTGACATTTGGCTACATTTGTTTACTCCTTTGTTGTTATTACAGAGACTTCACTTGGATTAAAAACCACTGTATGTGAAAATCGATTGACCCCATCTAGTCTCATAAATATTGCTAGGATATTGATTTTTTTTATGGCCCAAATGATATGATGTTATACAGAGCACAGCTGCCACCTGGTGGTACATACTATTACAATGTGCACATCTTTGGATCATTCTGGAGAACATGATCATCAGGTTTTACAGTTTTTGTAGTTCATGCAGCTTGAGTGCTACTGTCAAAACAAAAGAGGAACAAAGTACTAAGAGCATCTGAAATTCAAGTTAATAATTGAACTTTTCACCGATAAACCGAAAATCCATTTTCAAGATCGATCACCACAGTGCACCCCTACAGTACATTCCTTTAATATAAGTACGCTCAGCAGGTCATTGTTTGACGTGCTGTTAATATCTTCAGAGTTTTGACTGACAGCCGTTGTCTTTCATCAGGTTCTGTTTGTCCCCAGACATTGGTGGCACTATGTGGAGTCAGTGGATCCAGTGACTGTCAGCGTGAACTCCTGGATTGAGATGGTAAGACACTTCATGGCTCTGCTGGATTATTTCTTATGAAATATCATTGCTTTTTTCATCAAAATGAGATGCTGAAATCACCAGGCTGTATTTCTCATTGTGCCGCAGGACATGGATGATGAGGCCAGAGTAGGAGAAGCTCTCACTAAGACTATTGTGTGTGCCCTGAAAAGCGCCCCCAGCTTAGACAACAACGACCACTGGCTCAATCCTACTGAGGTGTTCACTTCAGCATACACAGACACAGATACAAAAGATTTCTATTTTAAATAAATGCTGTTCTTTTTTTATTCTTGAAAAATCCTGAAAAAAAAAAAATTATCAGTTTCCACAAACATTTTAAGCACTAGGAAATGTTTCTTGAGCAGCAAATCAGCATATTAGAATGATTTCTGAAGGATCATGTGACACTGAAGACTGAGTAATGACTGCTGAAAATCAACTTTGCCATCACATGAATAACTTACATTTGAAACTATAATGAAAAATTATAATATATTTTAAATTGTAATAATATTTCACAATATTACTCTATTTTCTTTTATTTTTTAAATAAATAAATGCAGCCTTGAAGAGCATAAGAGACTTTCAAAATAATAATAAAAATAAATAAATCTTACAGACCCCAAATTTTGAACTGGTCACCATTTAATTTAGAGTGTTTTACACACCAGGTTTTAATAATTTATGTGCACTGACAATTAAATCAGTATTAAAAAGTATACATATTACATGTAGGTCTGAACTCACAAAAAGTGAATCTATAATACTGTAAGTATAATATAGAAACATGTTTATAAACCAGTTTTGATGGGGGAAAAATGTCACAAAATGTCTGAACTGGCATACTGGGAAAATGACATTATCTTTACTCTAGTTATGTACACACATTTTACACTGAAGAATGTTGTGCAGTGTGACTCAGGTCATGTGCCATGTTTCCTAATAAAGAATTTGCTTATCTATAATTAGATTTTTACATGAATAGCATATGGGAATATTTATGTAATGAAGGAAGATGTCATATTTACTTACCACAATGTAAGTTTAAACCCATGTGCTGTTTCATGACAAAAAGGAGGCGTTTTGAAGTATCTGCAAACGGTGATACTATTTGTGCATTTCAGGTCTTCTGAAGCCATCTGACGAGAGATTATTTGTATGACAAAAGGGTTTGGAATGCCAAAGATGACAGAATATAAATGTTTGTGTGAAACATGCTTAACTGTACAGTACAGTGTGTTATCTTGATTGTTGTTTCTTAGGATGGAGTTTCTTCACATGATGAAAACATGCAGTATTTGAACCTAGCAGTAAAGGCTTGTATGGACAAGAGGAAAGATGATACTGAAGGCACGGCGTCATTTGCAGAGCTGGGAAAACGCGACTCCAGCAGACTGTTAAAGACTCCAACATCTCTCTCCTTCGTGGTTCCCTTCGGACCTCATCTCATTCCTGTTAATTTGGCTCACAAACCCAAATGCACCTGCCCGAAGGACACATCTTGTTATAAGTACAATGAGCCGTCACGGTGCCAAAGTACATCCCAGGATGAAGATGAACCAAGAAGTGACAATGAACTTCAAGGATCGGGTCAGCATGCACATCAGGAAGCAGAAAGTCCAGGAACCTCAGGAGGAGGTGCTGGTTTGCACATATCCACCAATGACATGCTCCAGTTCCTGGTACACCCTGATGTCATCACTCTAGTTACAAGGCTAATCATGTGTCGACAAAGAGAACATCACTCTTAATTTGTACTAGATGAACAGTATTTTTATAAATAAAAGATCCCATGCTAATTATTTTTTGAATCCATCACTCCTTTTGAACACATTAGTTGTCAACTATGTTTAATACTCATTTGTGTTCCAGACCCAAAATAATTGATGTAAAACAGACTAGATATGGTCACATTTTGCATGTATTTTGTATGTATCACCTGTCATTATAACAAAGGCCCTATTCAGACAGACATAGTTGTTCCCTAATGAGACTGGGTAAGTTTGTTTCATAAATATGAACTTACTAGTGATGTAATCCCATTTGAATTGAACAATCTGTTTTTCTCACACAACTTCTGTAAAAAGTACATGGCGAATGAAAATGATTTTTCAGCCAAATCGGGTGTAGAAATCTAATCCTGTTGGAGGGGAATGTCTGTGACTAGCATATCATTTTTACACAACGCATTCATCAAATACTTTAAAGGCAAATTTTATCTTGTTTTTCCACCATAATTATTGATTTTTTTTGGTGCCAATTTCTTGGTAAATAGCAGTTGGTGGATCAAATCATGCTGAAATCCTATCTAGTGTAATTGTATGCATAATAATATAATTATCACATGACTCACACACACACAAACACAGACATGACAACAGAGTTCCCAATTCTGTTCATATTAGTACATGAAATTACAAGGGTCTTGTGTTAACAACTTATTTAGAAAATAATTTCATCTGAATAGTGCAAGAATGACAAACATTATGTACAAATGTGAGCTGAAATGTGCAAATGGCATTAGACACTGATATTATTGAAGTTTTGGGGTCAGTAAGACTTTTTCAACTTACGACTACTCATTTGATTTTTAATTTTTAAAGAAATTCACACTTTTATTAAGCAAAGACTGCTTTTTTTTTACATTATACAAACAATTCTGTTTCTAATAAGTCCTGTTCTTTTGAACTTTCTATCCATCAAAGAATCCCAAAAAATGTATGTTTCCACAGAAATATTGAGCAATTGATTTCAACACTGATAATAAGAAATGTTTCTAGAGCACCAAATTAGCATATTAGAATGATTTTTGAAGGATCATGTGACACTGAAGACTGGAGTAATGGCTGCTAAATCTTCAGCTTGGCTGTGGCAGACATAATAAATTATAAAAACAGAAAACAGTTATTTATATCGTAATATTTCACTGTTTTTCCTGTATTTTTGATCAAACAAATACAGCCTTAGTTGAGCATCCGAGACTTCAATAACAAAAATCTTACAGACCTCAAACTTTTGAAAAGTAGTGTTCATCACATTCTTAACGATTACATTGTGTAACTCCAAAAAAAAAAAAAATTCTTTTTGTAAGGTACCATGTAAAGTAATAGCATAATAATTCCTTCAGCGTAGTAAATTTCTCTTAATTCAGCTGAAATATGATCCCTGAGCAGTAGAGATCAGCATAATGCCACACAAAGGCTCTGGAACAAAATAATCTGTGTTAACACAGCTACAACAGTCTTATGTGAAAGAAGTTAATTAGCTTATTGGCAATTAATGGATTTGAATTGTTCATAACAAAGCCCAGTGATTGTGCTACATCTTGGTTTGCTTCGGCATGTCAGTCAAGGAAACGGCCTCATTTTTCTTAACATCAGAACTGTCCATTTTCTCATCATCTGTGTCCTCTCTGAAAATCTTGTCCAGCTGGTCTGGATCCACATAAGTATAGAAATAGGCCATGATGGAGAAGATGATGCTGACAGCCACCAAAAGGGCAGCAAAAAGGAGGAACTCTGTCCACTGTAGATTCAAAATCAGTTTGTCAGTGCAGGATTTATGCATTAAAACCATAAAGGTGTTTAAATGAAAGCCCACTCCCTACCTGTTCCATCCCAGCCCCCTCTGCCACAATCAGTACAATGACATTTCCAAATGCCACAGTCATAAGCCATCCAGCCTGGAGAACAGACTTCATGCTTGCCGGTGCCTATACACAAAAGCATATCAGAATGAGAAATTTATGGACACAAGCTTAAAGTACAAGACATTTGATGGACTTGCCTGCGAGTAGGAGAACTCCAAACCAGTGATGGAGAACATGACTTCTCCAGCAGTGATGAAGAAATACTGTGGAACCTGCCAAGCGATGTGAATATTGTTGGCTTGGATATCCTCCATCTTTTTGACTATTAGACCATTACTTTCCTGTGGAAATGAACCATATGCATGTCAAAATATTGATCCATAAAGGCAGTGCATTTTTTTATTTTAATTAATTAATTAATTCATATATTTTCAAATGATTTGATGCCTAAGAAACATTATTAGCACAGGTACGGTGAAGAACAGTGAAACTTTTTTTTTCAAGATTATTTGAGGAATAGAATAGATCAAAAGAACAACATGTATTTATTTAATTAGTATAAAATATTTACTGTCACTTTTGATCAATTTAATGCGTCCTTTATGAATAAAAGCATTAAATTAAGATAAAAACTGGTAGTGAACAAGTGAGCAGATGGGGGATCGTTCAGGAAAAGGTGCTTAAACAGTCATTATTCTCTATTTGGTGATGCATGTGGCACAAAAACATTTCAATAACTTGAGGCTCCAGAACTGAATGTTGCATGAAGTAAATATTTTGTAGGTGAAAATCTCATAGATCAGCAAATATAGCCTGTAAAAACTTTTCATTGACTTCAGCCCTTATAAAGTACACAGTAACCTATACCTTAAACTTTGCAGTAAAGTAAAAGTAACAGAAAAACATTAACTGGAAACTCACCTACCTTTGAGAGTATGACAGTATAGAAGGCACCAAAATCAAGAAGTCCCAGGTCGATGTGATACTGGTCAGAGTTTGTTTCACAAACAACTCCATTGTATCTGAAAAGAGCGTAAATGAACTGTGGTCAGTTGTTGGGGTTACTTGAAACTATATGGATATTAAAATAGATGTAGACTAAAAATACTCACTCTCCCCTAGGTACACTAATATTTTGAGAAATCCCATAATTAGCAGCTGCATAAAATTTATCAGTGCCAACAGTTATGTTGATATTCTCTGTGTGAGTGTTGATAAACCTGCAAAAGTCAAATATTCTAAGACAACAGAGTACTGAAAACAATTTCAGATAATGCCAGCTGTTTTGTCAATGGTTAGCTTGAAGATATTGATAATTGCAGCAAACACTAAAGTTTAACAAAGCTGTTAAACAGTAACTTGAAACAATATAAAACAATGCTCTACTAGTATTAATTTACCTTAGATATGCAGCCCCGGTTTCAGATTTGGTGATGTGATCTTTCACCTGTATTTAGTTCAATAATGATTCAAAGTATTCAAATAATGTATATGCTGGTGCAATATTTGCTGATGAAATCCGAAATAAAATTTCACAACCAGCTACTCACCAGTTTGCATACAGTGCCACCAGGTTGTGCAGTGTGCAGGAAGAGACTGTAGGCAGTCTGTCCTGTGAATGTGAGTCCGCACTGGTATTCGGTCCCACTGTGAGTGACAGTAACTGTGTAGAGCTGGGATTCACCAGTAAGTGGGAGACTTGTGTATCCCGAAGGATCCTGCATGACAAGAATGTCTTCAATCATGGCTCTGCATTAGAATTTAGAGTTGGAACTGTATGACATAAGATCATATTCATATTCTTATGTCAAGTAATATTGATGCATTCTATACACTATTGTTTGTAAGATTTTTAAAGTCTCCGAATAAAGTGTATACTTTATAAAACAGTGATACTTATTTTTTCAGGATTCTTTGATGAATTTGAAAGTCCAGAACTGTTTTTGCTTTTAATGTAAAAATGAGTGCTGTCAAACGATTAATCGCAATTAGTTGCATCCAAAATAAAAGTTTTTGTTTACATAATACATGTATGTCTACTGTGTTTATTTATTATGTATATATATAAATTCACAAACATTCAGCATATATTTAGAAAATTTTACATGTATTTATATATTTACATTATTATATATAAATATATTTAATATATAAACAAAATATTTTTCTTAAATATACACACTCATATTATGTAAACAAAAACTTTTATTTTGGACGAGATTAATCGTTTTGCACTTTTCTGTCTCTTTTGATCAATTTAAAGCATCCTTGATGAATATAAATACTGGTTTAACCAAACTTTGTAAACAGTAGTGTATTATGTAATATACACAGAAAAAATATTATAACTATGTTAAGTACGGACATCATAAAATGCAATCAGTGTTTGTCTGTAGTGACGTTACCTCATGAGATTTAATTGGATCTGAGAGGACAGTGTGTCCTGGAAACTGCACTGTGACCTCTGAATCCATAAGATTGTAAACCTGAACAAGGCTTTCTTTGGCAGGAGGTGGCTCCACAACAGTTTTCTGGCCAGAGAGATGAAATGTAACTTTCCGTTAATGTTGACAAGCTTTAAATGAATGCTTTTAGTGATTCCACAGAAGCTCTTTAGATGCAATGTAGTCTATTTTTGAAAATGTACATACAATGACGTTGATTTCTACGACAGTTGCAGCACAGAATGCAAGTGCAGCAAGGATCATGCCTGCAGCCATCTTCCTTAGTGGACTGAAAATGAACAAAAAAAAAATGGATAGAAGTTAACACAGACAAGGTTAGTAAGTGTCATGTTAACACAAATAATGTTTACATCTGATGGTAGGTTATACTATAACATTTTCCCCTGGTCTAATGATTTCCATCAAAAATGCATTACTGTAAACAACATTTTGTGAATTATTGTTTATTTCTTTTATTATTTATTATTGTGTGTACAATCTCACAAATGTTGAATCAAGAAATATCCCTTTAAAGAGGTACTTCGGAGTGTGTGTGTATATATGTAGACTGGTATTGGTAGATAGATAGGTATTGTAATATGTCTTTTTTTATGTTATTGTGCATTTATACAGCACTCACGTGAGTTTGATCCGACACAGCCCTATCAGCGGATATATGCCCATGTCGAAGATCGGAATAAACACCAGAATCAGCAAAGCATTCAGCATCTTAACAACACAGAAACACACACCCACTAAATGACACAATAACCATCACATGCAGAAAAGACATTGATTATAAAGGTGATAAAAATAAAATTTTGTTGCTTAGGTTTTTACAACCCGTCATAAACTGACTGGTCATTTTTGTATGACATTACAACTGAGCAGTTGTTTAGAGCTTCAATAAACCGTTTTTGTCAAATGAACCTGTGTAACATTTCAATTAATATAATCAATAATAAATGTAATGATTTATTTTTTATATACAAAGCTAAGTGTTCAGTAGGGTCCAACCGTCTGAGACCAAACTGAAAATTTGGGATTTTTAAAAAATATGAATATTTTATAAAATATGAAAGTAACAAGATTCTGACAAATGTTAAACTTTGTTTTATGAAAAAATATTAAAAGATGGAAAAAAAAAACTAAATAAAAAAATGATAGATAATGATTTTTTGATGTATTGTTTGATTTAATTAAAATAAATGTACTCTTTATGCCAGTCTTTAAGCAAAAAAAATATAATTAAAAATCCAAATCGTGTAATCTAATATGTATGCGTCTATATGGTGATCTTTCTGTCTTTTTGTCTCACCTGCATTTGATCAGGCTTTACTAAGAAGCCTCCACCCTGTAAAATAAATTAGGAACCCATTATTCAGATTTTGAAGAGGAAATCAGGAGTAAATTATATTACGGTTTTCTTCAAAACTGATGTGCATACGCTAAAAGCAAAAATAAAAATCTGCATTTGAATTTCTACAACAAGAACTACAATAAAATGTTAGATATTTATAACCTTTGGATTCAATAGTGTCTATGTCAAAGCCTGTATATTGTTATCAAAAAAAATATCATCAGATCACATCAAGGGCATCATGTTATCTTACTTGCCATATTGCTCATTTACTTACAATAACAAAATTATATTATGAAATGGGGTGTGATAATCTGATTCCAATAAAGTATTAATGTCTTTTTACTGAAGGTCATACAAGAAAGGACTTACAAAATCCATGTTCATTCGTGTGGCTTGCAGAGTCCAGCGTGAACCCTGGCATAGAACAAAGAGAGTTATTCTTAATGAACTTCTTATAATTCTCATTTGATTATTCTCTGATCCTTGTAAAGTGCTGTGATTAGAAGAGCAATTTCCACTGGTTCCTTTCATCATGTCCAGCAGACATTTCCCGAAATTAAAGGAATTCACAATGACAACTAAATGACAGAATTTTCATGTACTGTCCCTTTAAGTGAAATACGGTGAATACAATTTGAGAGCCAGAAAATACAAAGGATATCAACTGAATATAACCTTTTACCTGCTGGTCAAAGAGAGCCCAAAACATGGGCAATGGAATATAGAGAACCAGCACCCTGAACACCATTTTAATTTCCTGAATGAGCCGCTTCTGTAAAAACATCAAAATGGTAATGTAATTTGGTAGATGGAGCAACACATGATTTCAACTCGCTAGATTTGGCTTGTAAAGCAACTGATACATACCGGGTACTTCTCTTCTGCCCAATCCAGCCAGTGACCCCTTTTTGGGTTCTTCTTGGAATTCTTCCATCGATTGCGTATAGCGAACTGGTAAAAAAAAAAGATGACCATTAGCCTTTTTTTGCATGCTCCAGGTCCTTCAGTAGCATATTAAAGAAAGCTGTTGACAAGATTTACTTACCCCAATACATTTGCAAACACGCACCAGGACATTTCCTTCCGGAGGACTTTTCTTATATAGCCCACTTCCAGAGATAAACACCACTACATGAATAGGTGCAAAGTTTATTACATGCATAGTAACTGATGTAGAAATAGCATGCTTTTCTCTAGTGTGCAGTAATAATCAAATATTAATTCATACAGGCATATAAGCCGTAATGCGTTGGCAAAAATTATATTTCTCTGTTTTAAAATATATTCTACTGCTAAACGAATAAAGACATGGTAAATACATTTACATTTATGCATTTAGAAGACATTTAGAGGCCCCAAAATGTATTTGGCACTTCAGCCACACTAAAATACATTCTATATATAAATATCCACTGTATGTTTATATGGTCCATACAGTTTCCAGACAAAGGCTTTATCCCTTCTCTTTCTATACAGGATTCATGGCACAGTGACTGGGGTTCGCTAATGTACTATCACAACATACTGGGATTTCCGAATAAATGGTCCGGAGTTAGATATACATGCCTACTGTGAAGAGTTGGTTTCACAAATACAATCCACTGGGATTACCAATTTTTCCCAAATTCCTTCCATTCTTCCACCCCAAACTCTCTGAAAATTGAGAGGACCCTCACCTAAGGCAATGACCATTAAAGCCGCAGGAACGCCAAAGGCCAGGGCGTAGCAATCTCCTCCAAAGCACTTCACATCGCCTGTGGAGTTAAGAGTGTAATGATGATCTAAGGTTTCCCTAATTGGCATAATAATCACACTTTATTACTGCCGTATACCTCTTTAAAAGATTAATTGTAGCCTTATCAGTGAAGCTTATCTTATGACTGACCTCTTAGTATTGGTGTGACAATGGTGGACAGGACACTTCCAGCATTGATTGACATGTAAAAGATGGAGAAGAATTTTCTCCTCTCATCTGTCTGAATACAAAAGGGTTAAAAGACGTTAGATATATTAAAGACACAAGCAAATCATTTTGTATTTTAGCCCATGTCAATTAGATTTGAAATAACCAAAATGACTGCATTCCTAAAAAGTTGTACTACTAAAAAAATAAAAAAAATCACACTTTTAGATTTTTAAATATTGTAATTATAATATTACAAAAACATTAAATATTTTTGAATGTCTAACCAGTGCATTATTTGTTATTTTAGATTAGGTTATGTAATTTTTTCCCTGTAATTTTACTGTACAACAATCTCAGATTTCACTGTGCTTTTACTGTGCAAATTTGTTAATTTATGGAATTTGACAGGTGTAAACAGGGCCACGGTAACTGAAATAATTTTATACTGTGTCTTACATGCTCTTCATCAAACTGGTCACCACCAAATGCTGCAACACATGGTTTGATCCCTCCTGTCCCAAAAGCTATGAGGACCAGACCAAGCACTGACAAAACTCTACAAGGAAAGAACAAAATGGAATTTTTCTATCCAACAAAATGGTATTTGTCCTTACTTCCTCTTCCATGAAATAAATATTTGCTTCACTTGAAACAGATATACTGTATGGTCTCACAGTAGCATGCTACACCCTCCATCAAAAGAAACTTACACATGAACAGTGCTGTCCCCCACATCAGGAATGGCACCGACAGACTTGACCACATGACCAATCACATAGACTATAGACAGATAGATGACGGTTCTGGGAACAGAAAAAAATCCTATAATTCATCTATTGAGTATTAAGTACAACACTACAGGCTTTATTTCAGAAACTTATCCTAATTCTCAAGAAATAGAACTTTTTCAAATCTTATGTAAAATTACAATACAATAAGCAGCATTACTAAGCAGATAGGATAAGACTCTAAGTTAGAATGTTTATTAACACAGCATGACTTACTTGAACTTCCCCAACCATGAGTCGGCTATCACGGCCCCCAGAAGCGGAGTGAAGTAACACAGGCTTGAGAAAGCATGGTACACAGCTGTAGAGAGATTCTTGTCCCAGTGTAGGTAGTGGATGAAATAAAGCGTGAGCACCGCTTTATAAATAAGATGCATAATAATTAATACATCGTTAGAAAATAATATATTAGAAAAGTGATATCAAATTACAGTGGCTTTCTTTAAATGTGCACAATTTGTCAATTTAATTACCTTTCATTCCATAGTAAGAGAATCTTTCACAGAACTCATTGACCACAATGAAGGCAATGCTAACTGGGTAGTTAGTGCCACATAATTTCTGAGCGCAAAACAAAGAAGTACTTGATTACAAACAAGCTTGTCACATTTACACTGAAAGAAAATAAAAGATAGTTAACTATGTCCAAATCATAAATTCAATCATTTATTTAATTTATCAGAATAAAATGATAGTACGGGTGAAAAATGAACCAGGGATCAAGGCAAAAATAACACAGAATGTGACAAAAATGCTTTTGTTTATGAATGCTGGGTACACACCACAAGATAATCGGGCTGATTTTGGGCCGATTTCTCCCCTTCCGACAATCCTAGGTAATGTCCCGATTATCTTGGTGGTTCTAAAGATTATTTTATCAGATTTTCCTGTGGTGTGAGGTGTGTTAAGAGTGACTGAATCTGCTCGGAAGAACGTCGGAGGCGCCCCGATCGTGAACATATTGAAGATTTACGACCATAAATCCTGATGTATGGGAGGAACCCCGAGAACACCACACATTATAGGAGCAAAACAGATAAATCTAGGATTGTTTTGTCCTCGTGTCTGTGGTTTGTCACATTTTGTGGTATATCTTATAAGATTTTAAAAATCTTTTAGTGTGTACCCAGCATAAAGTTTGCAATATTTCACAATATTGTACTCTGTCTAGGCCTGTCTTTTTAGTAGCTTTACAAACTGTAGTGACTTCAGATAAAACCAGATTCCTGTATTTCCTGTCTGAGAGGCGAGTTTTGTTCAGTTAACTAAAGTTACTAAAAAAGTGAAATAACTCTCACCGGTGAACGTGGTCCTTTTCCATGGTCCTCTGCATCAACAACTTTGTTGTCTAGAGCAGAAAAGATAAGACAAACATCTGTAGTATAAGTGTGGAATTTTAAATCTGATATCACTCAATAATGTTTATCAGTTTTTAAAACTGTGCTTCCAGGTTTTGCCCTAGCCAAAAGAAAAAAAAAGCCAGATCTTGCAGTGCACTTTTTATTTGTTTAGGTAGAATGCAATTGATAAAGACACATAAGTCGAGCACATTTCCACTGCTTGCAAGTCTGTACTAGGCTACTAACTCAACATTGTTTTTCCCACAGACGCCACTGTTGCATTCAACATTCCTGTCATCGATTATTTGCCAGTTCATCCTCAAATCCTACGTGATATATGCATGTCGCAAAGTTGTTTTATACGGAAATATTACACTTTACAACTACTTTTAAATCTAAAAGTTGCACAAATGTTCAATCCAATTTGCCAATTTGCAAAAAAAAAAAAAATACCCCAAAAAACAAGGACGTCTTGCAGAGACGACTCCAAAATTTTTGAAACTGTCACATCGAAGACATTTATTAAAAGCACCTGAAAGAGTTCAAACTTAAAAACAGTTCTCGTTACCCTTCTTTTTTCCCATGTCTTCAATGAATCCAAGTGTGTATTTGGACACTCAACATCTAGTGGATTCCTGAGCACGCGTCCAAGTCCGTCCCTCCACAGAGAGTGAAAACTCATCCGCCTCACGGTCCTGTTAAAGCTGTTTAACCTTCTTGGGTTAATGTTCTACTTCATGACAAAGAATCCCTAACTCCGAACCGGGCGGGTCGATGATCCACACGAGACCCAACACATGCATCAGATTATATGGTTTATGCGGAGCTACACACTCCTAAACGTTAATATATAAACGAACGCTGCAAATTTAGCGAACTAACGAAAGCAATTGGCTGAGGTAAAGTATAGTTACAGTACAGTGTCTTCCCTCGAGTTATATTTCAGGCTGTTGCGTTGGTTTGGCTGTGGTACTGTACATGTGCACTAATTAGTAAACTTGTGGCCCCTTCAGTGCAGCTCCTACTTCTTTCTGTAACAGGCGGAGCCATTTCAGCATCTAAAGGACTACTAGCGGTCAGTCAGACAGTGGACAAGAACTTTTTGAATGGCTCTTTAGTTAAAATGTTCTCCGAACAAACAACGAATAATTGTTAGTAAGTGAGAGTTATATTAAAGAGATTTTGAGTAAATATAGCCTAAGTGGTAAAGTAATTTTGAGTAAATATAAGTGGGAAAATTATAAATATGTATCTATATAAAAAAATTAGAGTAACATTTTTTTTTATTATTCAGCAAGGATGCATTAAACTGATCAAAAGTGACAGTTAAGACTTTTACAAAGTCATCATTACATTTTTAATATTATTACAAAAATAAAGTTATTCTGACTTCTCTATTCTGAATCCAAAAAAAGCATCACAGTTTCCACAAAAATATTAAAAACTGTTCAATATTGATAAAAATAAGAAATGTTTTGTGAACATCAAATCAGCATATTAGAATGATTTCTGGAGGATCATGTGACACTAAAGACTGAAGATTCAGCTTTGCCAACACATATATTACTGTTTAAAATTAAAAAGAAAAAATATTTAAAATTGTAATTATATTTCTGTTTTACTGTATTCAATACATAAATGTAAACTTGGGGAAACTTTAAAGTCTGGCTGTAAGCCTAAGTCCAAATTTCAAAATGACCCTCAAAAATAGTTACTGAGCAATGTATAAATAAATTATGTATTTAAATGCATAAATGCTTTTTTTTTTACTACTGTATCATAAAAGCAATCAGTGAGGATTTTGAGTAGATCTGATTAAAGCCATATAAAGATAAAAGTAAAGATATTTGAAAAGCAGATTGCTATGAACGAAGTTGTAAAGTTTAAAGGTCCTCTGGTTATATTCTATAGAGATTTAATGTGTCTGAGAGAGAGAGAGAGAGAGAGAGAGAGAGAGAGAGAGGCAATATGCAAATGATTTGTAATAAATGCCTTTTTAAGTTAAAAGACCATTTCTTCCGAAGGATAAATAAATAATAGGCTATAATATCTTAGAAAAAAAAAAAATGCAATAACCACATTCAACGATGTAGGCCTACGCGTGTGCCCTCTGTAGGAAACACACTGTAACCCTTTCTAAAACAAATATATTTGTGTCTGTTGAGTCTTGTTTCTGCGATTTCTTCAGCAAGCAAGCACCATTAATAAATAAATAAACGATCCATAATAAATTGTAAATCAGAACAGCAAAGTGCCTAAGAGAAAAAAAACGATTAAATGGACATGAGCAAAATGACGGTTTTCGCGGTATTTTAAACTAATCCCATATCTTCCATTATTTACTCTCTATCATATTTCTATTACAAAACCCTTATTCCAAAGAATAATATAGACTCTATTTCATTTAAAAGTGATTAAGAACTGGCGCTGTCAAGCTCCAAAATAACCAAAAATCACCAAAATACAAAAAGTGGTCCATGCAACTCGTGAAGTCTTCTGAAGGTCTATGATAACTTTTTTTGAGCAACAGAAACAATCTCATTTTTAATCACAAACTCTGTGATCTAGAGAAGCTGACTAGAGGTCGCTGTCCGTGCGAGAACGCGCCTGACTCTCGCGCACGTATCTGTTGAAGTGCTGCGAGGAAGAGCTGTCCGTCGTGTGAACGGTGCTGTTAAGCAAGTTCATTTAGGCCTACTTCAAGAAACCGTCCTTTTAGAGAAGCAGCCGAGTCCTTTCTCTATCAATATTGTTGTTGTTTATCTGTTCGTGTTTAACGTTTGATTGTTATTTATGTATCAGTTGTTGCATTCATAAAAACATCCATCCATCTGAATGCTACTATATAAAGACTGGCCAGCAGATGGAGACAGTGGCATGTCAAAGATGTTCTGATAACAGAGAATGGAAGAAATGTTGACTCATGGGTTTGACACTACAATGTTAAATAAATGTTCAAATCCTTGATACAAATGTTCTTCTGATGTTTTAAACCAATTGTCTTTTGACCCATGGCTCATAGAAGTGGGAATGTTAACAGGTGAATTGACGGGAGAAATGTATCATAGGAGGCGGACAGTAACGAAGTAGTGCATTTACTTGAGTATTGTACTTAAGTACACTTTTTGAGTACTTGTACTTTACTTGAGTATTATTATTTTTTTTCTGGAAACTTATGACTTTAACTTCACTACATTTGAAAGACAAATATTGTACTTTTCACTCCACTACATTTCTATCAAGGTCCTCGAAGTAGAAAGTCGTTAGCAGCTTTGAAAGTAAGTGGGTGATTTTTTTTCTCTCTAAAACTTGACTTTCTTTTTTCAGACAGTTTGTCAGTAATCAGTCTTGTAGGGCTACATGAAGTAATTTCCCAGCATTTTTTGAACACTGACCAGTTGCAAATGTGATTGCCTATTTATTTACAACAATTCAATAATAAGAAGTTAATACTGTGGTATATATTAGACACAATATTGTCTGATTTTGCTAAATCGTGTATGTGAAAATATTACCTATAAAGCCACAGAAGAACTGTTGTGCGTCTCCTAATAAAACACAATAGGTGTTGGACTTGAAGCAGCACTGCACAAACCGTTCTGTGTGTGACTTCAAAGTACTGCGAGAGCCAAGACGGCATTTTTTTATTTTTTGTTTTGATGTCAAACAAGTCTTGCTGTTTTGCTTTTTTATTAAAGCAGTGTTGCTGTTGTAAAGTTATACAGCTACAGTTGTGTTGCTGGGTTTTGATTTTTTTTTCTTCTTCCTTATCACTCTGTAGCTATTTACAGCAATTTCACTGTCCAATCTGTTTAAATGTGGATGAATGGCTACACATAGATATGCACACACTGTCAGAGCTGTGTGAGATCACTACCATCCTGCTTTTGTGGGGGTGGGTAGGGGTGTTACATATTTTTTGTTTGTTGTATTTTTTCCCCATAGGTTTTTAACATTCTAAAAGCTCTTTATTCCAAAGATACTACAAGCTACTCAGTGTATTCAGTAGGTGTAATGTATTGTAAGTTGCTTCAGAGGTATTGCAAGTATTACATACAACAATAATAAAACAGTGCATTGACAAAAAAAGAAATTTACTTTTGGTACTTAAGTACTTTTAAAAATCTGTCTTTACAAATTTCACTTGTAATGGAGTAATTCATTACAGCTATGAGTTTTAAAAAAGGGAAAAAAAACTCCACAAGGAAACAATATGCAATATAAAAAGAAATTACTTACCTTTATAAATTACCTATGCAATTATAAATAAATAAATACATTTTCTAACTAATTTCTTATGTATAAATGATACATTTTCTTATAAACTTTACAAATATCTTATAAATTACAAATTTCTTAGCAAGGTGCTAAGGCCTAAGTGTAAGAAAGGAAAGGCCACTCATGTCAGCCCAGCAGATGCAAAGCTGACTGAATACAGAAAACAGTGACAGAGAGTGGTTTTTCTCCATGATTCTCAATGACCAATAAGGTCTTACTCCATGACATGAAACAAAAAACGTAAATCAGTGTTGTCTACCTAAACATATTACATTTAAAGCAAATTTGAGTTTTTGAAAAAGTTTAGGATGATTACATGGGGAAAAAAACTTTAGCAAATCTAGACTCTAGTCTTAGTACCTTAAACCAGTCATGGAGCAGCATCTCACAATCTCCATGGGGAGATGTTTGGGATGACCAGGCTAAAACGAAGAACATATGATGTTTAAATGGAGGTGGTTTCTCAGATTAACATGAATATAAGATGTTAAAAATTGAAAACCGTGACTGAGAAGCGATAATACAGAAAGAGCAGTCAAAACTCTACTGTGTCTCTGCGTCTTGTGTTTCCCCTCCTCTTGTGACCATATTTGGTGTTCCTGTCCTTGTTTAGTTAATCAGTCCCCAGCTCTGTGTAGTTAATTATCTCGTTTCCCAGTGTTCTTAAGTCCTGTGTTCCCTTGCCCCTGTGTTCGGTCTTAGTCTAGTTTGTTGAATGTCAATGTCTTGTCATGTATGGTTATTGTAAATAAAGCCTTTCGCCCTGAAGTTCCTACGTCTCCCTGGAATCAGCAACTTGACAACTATATGGTGTTTCATCTGCAATTTTATCAGCCACCTGATCAGCAAAACAAAGAATTAACAATTAGCATGTGCATGTGCATAGACATCATTCTAGTAATGAATACTGAACAGATATGCAAAGTTTATTAAGTAAAAAAAGAGTGAAAAAAAAAATCAAAAATCAAATTCAGAGTTGCAGGAATAGTTTCGAGTTAATACTGCATATTACAGTAGTGCTTCACATAAGCGCACTGTTGAAAAATAAATAAATAAATGAACATATCCAAAAAAATGTAAAAATGTTTACTTAATACCTTTTAAAATATATATTTATCAAGGTATAGACAGAAAGTCTGTCTGTGATGCTCTTCTAATTCACTCTTTTGATGTCTAAATGTCTCTTTTCTGTATTTTAGAAAGCATCTTGGTGTGATTGCTCTGGTATGAATAGCTGAATACAGCAGTGTCACCAAATTCAACAAGGCAACATAACAGGTTACCAAAATTCACAGCGATGTCTAATCTCCTCTATTTCATACTCTACAAGGCATTTTGCACAGATGTAAACTGCTGCAGATATGCAGCTGGGTCACCAAATCCAACAAAAGGCATTATTAAAAGTTACCAAAATCCGTTACCCCACTCTATTTAACACAGAATGGCTTTAATGTTACCCAATTCACTCTAGTGAGGTCTAAACTCCTTTATGTCCTATAAGCATATTGCTTCAACGCAGCAGGCCACAAAGAAAGAAAGAAAGAAAGAAAAAAGAATTAATATAAAATTGAGTGAGCCTATATTGTAAAATTGTGGTTTGAATGCCTGGAGAGTCCATTATATTGAGTATATACGGTATATTGGGCGGACAGCAGTGAAGTATTTTTACTCTGCTTTAAAAGTACTTTTCAAGTGTCTGTACTTAGAGTGTTTTTCTTTAGAAAACTTTACTTAACATTTCAAAGCATAATATTTTACTTTTTACTGCATTATGTTTCATATTAGGACTTAATTACATTAGAAATCTAGTACTTTCTTATTTTTACTCAAGTAAAAGTAATTCAAATATTTACTTGAGTACAAGAAAGTACTACATTTTTAATGTTCTTAAGTATTAAAGGTAAACAAACAAACAAACAAACAAAACTTTTATTTATGAAATGTAGTGCAGTAAAAAGTATGACATTATGCTTTGGAATAGTGAAGTAAAAGTTTTCCAAAGAAAAACAGTCTGATAAAGTACAGATACTCTTTAAATTTACTTGAGTGTTACTGTCCACTTCTGAATCTAATGTTATGGAAATTTAAAAAATTGATCGGAAAAGGCATGGCAATTCATTGAAAAACGTGAAAACCTTGTGTTCTGCTGTTTTAGCACATTTAAGCAAGGATAGGAGAAGAAAGTATTTTAATGTAAGAAAATGATACACTACAGCTTTAAATAAATGTCTAGTTGTCCATGCCGCCACTAGAGGGCATTCTGGGATTTGTATTTGGTTGCTTTATCTGACAAAGCGCCAATTTAGCGGAGTACTATTAAAAATGTTTTCATTTCTTAACCACTATTACATATCGGCCTATGAGTGATCAGCTTTTGTCTATATGTAGTTGAAATGTTTTATTCTGCTCAGAATAGGCCTAAATCAGAAAATAAGGAATGAAGACCATAGCAAAATAACACAGAGTGGCTAGAATGCTTTAAAAAAAAGCATTATTTTAAAATGTTTAAAAGCAATATTTATTGTCTTGTGAATGTTTACTCTTTTATATTTACCACACAACAGAAGCAGAAATATGATTAGGCTACTTCCTCCACGTGTGTGATAAGAGAGAGGATAAAGGATGTAGTGTATCCTGGTCATAAAACATAAATGAGTGCTCTCTGCCTTCTCTTCCTTTTCCTCAACATGCTCTTGAATTAAACCCTTATAGCTGGAACTGCTGTGGTAGACAATGTGAGTATTTGTTTTAATTCAGATTGAAACAAAAGATGAGTTCTCAGAGCAGAGCAGATTTATTGGGCTTGTTCTGGCTGCTTGCCCCATGCTCACTCTGATCGGTTATTACATCTTCTCAGCCCGTGACCTGCTGGGTCATTAAAGACCTCAAAATGGCCACACTGGCCCGCGGCCCATCTCATACTGTTTATTTGTCCACGAAATTACTATATTTAACAAAAGAAGAAACTGCCAAATTCAACAAACATATTTCAGAATCTGTCTGAAAGGGCCATTTTCTGATGGTTTTATCTTTCTAAGATCATGTGAAATACTTATTGGTTTAAGGAAAGTGATCAGACTCTTTAAAGTGTTACAAAGAGCTTTGTTAAAGACAACTGTGATCTGAAAGAGATTTAACTGGGGATTTCCTCAGTAACATGGATACCTTGGAACAACTGTGGTCAAATAGCCTACTATATAAATAAATTGTTTTTTTAAAATGTCTTTCTTTTTTCTTTTTCTTTTTTTTAAACAGTGGCTTCAAGCCAGTAAAACCTTTGTCAAAGTTGTTGTTTTTGATTTTAACACTATAAAATAAATATGGCACCAAGGATAGAATCTCTTTTTTTTCTGTGATCTATGCATTCCTCAGATTTTTGAACTTCTTTTGGATCGCGTTTAAATAAAAAGCCTCTTCTTCTGACCCCCTCCCTTGTTTTTCCAAAGATCTTTTCCTCTTTACTGGCTCTACACAAGAGAATCTTTTGCCCCCCCTGAGATCCTGTTCAAACACCACACTTAAAAAAAAAAAGTAAATGGTTTCCAAGATCTCAGCACACTAATGAACATACTTTCCCTTGTCAGGCTGTGGATTAAGTCCAGGGTGAACCGTGAGGAAAGAGTTGGCTGTGTAATGATGGATATCAGATGGACTAGGTTAATAGCCATCTGGAACTTTGAAAGCGTGATATGATGATCAGAAATTGAAATGATCTCGTTTTATAATTGACAAGAACAATGACATGAATATTAACATTGACAAGTGACCCCTGGATGAGGTAGAGATGTCCAGTGCTGGGGGAAATTACTTTTAAAAGTAATGCAAAATATCGTAACTAATTTCTTACTTTTTATGTAATGCATTGAATTACTTTTTCTGTGTTACTTGCAATTGAGATAAATAAATGCATGTTCACATTTACTCTAGAACATATAACTATCATGTTTATACTGCTCACAACACCTGTGCACTTACAGCCTAAATCCAGTACAATTTTTACACAGGAATCAAATTAGTACAATAGACACTGTGTCTAGTGGTGGCCATTGCAGTGTTAGTGAACTATTGTGTATTTTGGAAAACAGGGGTTGTTTTGTTCTTTATTCCATTTGTTTTACTTCCTTTTTCTTGTCTCGGGGGAATATATGATACCTGTGAGACTACCCAGGCATATACCTTTCTGAGGCATTTTCTTCAATTTTGCATTTTATTCATTTAATAAATAGTTTTTTTTATTTTTTTTTATAAATGAAATGCAATATCTTATAAAATGAGCTAAAATATGTTGCACTAACATTTTGGAATTAGATATTAGATATCTATACATATTTAATATTGTGATCACACATTGTTCTCATGTAATTTCTTACATTTTGCCTGACATTTGATTTTCTGGTAGCATAGAGTCTTAAAAATAAAGGTTATACACTGTAAAAAGTGAAAGTTGACTTAACTTAAAAAAAAAAAAAAAAAAAAAAAATCGAGGAAACCTTTTGCCTTAAAATTAAGTACATAATAATTAAAAAAAGAGAAAAGTTAAGTGAACTTGACAATTCAATTAACTTATTTTTTTTTAATTATCATTTACTTAAAAAATTTAAGGCAATGGGTTTCCTGAATTTTTTTAAGTTAAGTCAACTTATCACTTTTTACAGTGTAATGCTTAGTATAGAAGAACCACTTTATTAATCTAAAGAACCCTTTTCAACTTTGAAGACATTTTTGTGCAGCTGATTGTTTCCATGGATGCTAAAAATCATGGAACCACAGATGCCAATAAAGAACTGTTATTTTAGGAGTGTAAAGTAATTTAAGTTTTCCTAATTGTGAAAATAGTCGTTTTGCCTTGTAATTCAGCAGCAGACCCACCATGTATAATTCCCAGTTAGTTGAGTTTGCAGAGTCAAGGGATCGTTTTGTGGTTGAATCTGAGCTGTTTTCTCTAACAGCACGACCACTCAAATCACAGGTCTTCTATTTTGAATAGAAAATGTCTCTGAAACAAAAAAAATCTTGACCCAACCTGACTGAATTCTATTGTACAGGTGCAAGCAAATGTGAAACTTACCTACAAAGCCTACTCTCAAAGCTTTATTACATTCTGGTGGAATGTTGGAGATTTATCCATATTTCAGGCCCTATTTGGTTCTCCAAGGTAATAAGCTTATCTTTCTATCTTAAAATTTAGCTTTATTTCACTGAAGAGATGCCTCACTGACATTGACAAGAGTTGAATACTGAACTAAAAAGTACTTTAACAGAATTTCTTTATTAGCAGGCCTAAAATGGACAACAGATTCACTTGCCTAGTGCAGTGCTCTGTGCTTAAATTCACAGATCAAAGTGAGGGCTCTCATTGTTCAGCTCACACTACAGCCACAATGTCACCATTCATGCATGCATGTCTTTTAAGCCAAAAGCCTCTCATAACCCAAAGCATTGCTGGGTAAGGAGAGGAGGGTGCATTTGTGCCCCAAACCCTGACCCGGTCAGATCTCTTTGATCGCAGAGCCTGTGTTCTTCGCAAGCATCCTTTGATGGAAAGTCTTAACCGACTCAAAGAAAGTACAGAGGAGAGGCTATAGTAAAGTGATGTAATTTAATGTGATGATCTGCTTCTGAGGGTCAGAGGTCAAATTGAGGCACACTTTTTAATACACTGAAAAACTGGAAGCCTTTGGTGGAAAAGATGATCAAGAGATCGATGCATATACTCTATGATGATACATGATATCATTTGAAATCATAGAAGCTGCTTACAGGTGCTGTATAATGCAAAAGCTAGAGGCTAAGATATTCCTAGAGTAAAAGTTTGTTCGTCCCTTAAATATTTTTGGGGCTTGGCCTAAAAATTAAGCCCCTTGACCGGACAACTGATCTTTTCTCAGCTGTTTGATGTCTTCCTAAGATGGGACTGTTGCACAATGTCCTTGGGACTTCCAAAGATGTCCAGAGTTCACCCTTATTTGGTAACTGCCCTTCTTATGGAAGAGTGTACCCTTCTATTGCATGTTTTAGTGCACAAATATTACCATTCAAAAGTTTGGGTTTTTCTCCTTTTTTTGTAAGAAATTAATATACTTTTATGCATCAGAGGTTTCTGAAAAAAATCAGTTTCCATAAAAATATTAAGCAGCATAACTGTTTTCAACATTGATAATATTAAGAAATGTTTCTTTAGCACCAAATCAAATGATTTCTGATGCATTATATGACAGAAAATGTCATGGTACTGCTGGACAAACTTATATTCTAGAATCCAATGGTTTAGGATCTAATTCCGAGCAACATTTCTGGAATTGTCAGTGATGCTTTATCAGTTGCTAGTCATCTCCACTTTCATGCTATGCTCCTGTTCTTTGCGCTTCTGAGATTTACCCTGGGGCTATTTTTCCTCCATCATTTCTCTGAGAGAATAAAGAATTACAAGGCAAGAGAAATAATTTGGATGTGGATCAAATATATCCTCAGCAAAAAATTTTGTAAGTCTGGAATCAAATCATTTGCTCCCTATCCGCATCAGTCAGTCCCCTGATTCGCTCCCATTCAACTAAAGTCAAACTAACTATAGGAAGTGCTCAGTATGGAGTTTTCTTTTGTTCAGGCAGTTAAAAGAGTGTACTGATCTCTTATAATACACATGACTTGTTTAAATGAATTGACAAGAATCTAGCTATCATGATAAGCTCATGCTGATATTATTTTATACTTATTGCTACTGCATTTTAATGAATATGCACACTTTTCCCACTTTTATTTCTTAAATTCAACTGCAGAGCTTTTGTAATAATATCTAGCAGATGAAAAAGAGACAAAACCAACCCAGTGTTAAAACAGAAATGAAGATGCTGTATTGAAAATGTACAAAAGCTATACATATGTTGAGTTCTGCAAATGGCATCACAAAAAAAAAAAACAACAACAACGAAGAACTCCGAGTGTTCAGACCTTCAAAATCGCTCTGTCCTTGGTGGAAATTTCTTGTAACAGTACTAAATCAAAGGCAGAAGTCATTTTAGTATGCGCCTGTGGTTCATCACAAGCTCAAGAGGGTGATGAACCTGTTAATTGGGATGCGATCTCCGCTGAGAGCACACAGAGTACTTGCATATTCCTTTTAAGACATCTCAAAGGACGCACGGGTTTGACAGGCCTCTGCAGACTGAAGCTCAGAGACGTAATGCTGTCCTTCACTATCACACAGCCGGATCAGATGCAACTACAGAGATCTGTAACTCCTGGAGCGTGCTTCAAGGGAATCCGTCAATATAGATGAAATTGACCATCTTTGAGGAATTGAGCAGAAATTAATTTTCCACCAGTTTTTTTTAATACCCACAGAAGTGACAAGGGGGGTACATCAGAGCACTGTGCACACTGAACAAGCTTGTGCAGTTAATATGCATTACACATAATTTAAAGCATGAAGGATATGGGATAACTATAAACAAAACAGAGCAAAATGCAATAAAAATATCCGTAAATCTATTAGTATAGCTACATACCAGATTACATAGCATTATATGAGTTTAAAAACATACTTATGTTCTTTTAAGTGAGGCACTTAGTGAATTTCAGTGCACTGCTGAGAAAGGGAAAATCAGACTTTCACAAGCCCAATAACCATTACCCTGATGTACACTAATATGCATTAACAAACATACTTACATCGAACATATGGCTTGTGAAACATGTAATCTTGAGGTCTTTGCCAGCCTAGTTGCATACAACAGTTGTGTTAGCAAATGTCTGATAATGTAAATGACTGTTCACCTGAAATTCTGTAAGTTTAACTCGTCAGAAATTGCATTTCAGTGCCTTTGCTCATGAAAAAAAAATGCATAAACATGTTTTTCCTCCCCTTAGAGCACGAATTAGTGTTCTTAAACAGTTCATTGTATTCTGTTTCATTTAATTGTTCAATGTCTTTACATCAAAAAGCAACCCCTGATTAACTTCTTTAATTCTCAAGCCATCATGTTTAAGAATTTGCTTTCCTCTGCAAGGGCTGTTAACATCGAGCTCATGTCACCAATGGCCATGTTGCCAATACCTGCAGGTATCGAGGCTAGCGTAACAGAGTTACGCGGGGTGGTGAGCCGTGAGGAATTCTGTGAAAGACTCTGCAGAAGGCCCGGGCTTAATGTGCCAGACATTAGGCTCGAATGGTCTCCGTCATCCAAAATGGCATCAAAGTCTATTTGAGTGTGCTCGATGGTTTGAGTGGAGTCCACTGTGCTGGTGACCTGATTAACCCCAGGAGACGCCATTGTAGACACTGAAGCAACAGGGGCTTGGTTTGCGCATGGAGACATGGGAGAACCATAATCCACATTACTGTCCAACATATGGATCTCTCCCGAATAGTACATAGTGCCATTCCCATTGTTGTGTTGACCGAAGTCACCTGGTCTCTTTGGGCTAGCTTCTGAGGAGTTGACGTTGGACAGGGAGCAACCATTTTGCTGAATCATTGCTGAACCTGAGTGCTGTCTATTTAAAGTTTTGGGCTCGGACGGAGGTCTGGGCTGTATCAGTCCTCTGCCTGCATTTTGAACAGCTGACTGTGTAAGGGGGACATAATTTTGCTGGTTGATGTTATTCATATGTGAAAAGTTTGATCGGTAATTCTGCATCTCCTGGTTTTGCACCGCTCTCCCATTGGGTGGACCCATGCCGTTGCATGTTAGGCGGTGAGTGGAGTTGTAATTGAGGTCCTGCCGATATCCCGGTTGAGGGTTTACTTGCTCGCCGAGATTCTGACACGGATTGGTAACAGATTGCCGATACTGCTGGACAGAGTTCATCCTTTGGGTGGCCCTCTGTAGATAACCCTGTTGCAAGCTAGCCAGATTCTGGCTCATTGGTACAATCTGCTGATTAGTGCCAAAGCCTTGGTAAGAGGCAAAGTTCTGCTTCTGCTGAACCACTGTCAAGTTCCCTCGGAGTTGCTGCTGCTTTGGAAGCCTTGCAGTTGTATCCACAGAACCAGAACTGACCTCGTTCCATTGCACTGGCATATTGTTCTTGTTCATGCCTTGCGGATCGGGCATTTGCTCTGGACCTGAGCAAACAGGCTCTACCTGGCTTCCGTTGTTGCTTGCCATGCCCATTCGCCGCTGTCCGTAGAACTGTTGTTGGGAGATCATATTACCATGGAAGTCTAGAGCATGACCACCATTGACAGAAATCCCTGGGTCCTGATTTGAGCTACCATTCTGGGAGTTGAGGTACTGTACCATGTCATCTGGTAGCACCATATCATCTTCTTGCTGATCACCTCCATCAGTGGCCATATTCTCCATTAAAACGTTCTCTGAAATACTAGGTGGCCTCTGGCTGAAGGGATGACGATGCAAGCTGCCATCAGACCAGGTGTTGCTCTGCAAGTTGAAAGTACGTCGATCTATTGCAGGCAGACGTGACAGGGTCATGTTGCTGATGCTGTTGAATCGCTGAACCCTCGGCAAGGAGAGTGGGTCAATAGCTGTACGGCGAACAGGATCGCTTGCTCGTCGTGGAAGATTGGCCGGAACTTCGTGAGGCATCATGCCAGGGGCGCCGCAGCCGGTGTCACTACAGCGTCTTGAGTTGACTACACCTTGGGAATGGTGAAAATATGCCGAACTTTCCTGCGAATCATTGTACAGGGCCATTCTAGTTCTAAGACTCATGCGATCCATGTTGGGCAGAGGTGTTGGTGGCGCGCCCCCTGTGGCTGCAGCGTATTTTGCTTTGAGACGGTAGTGTTGAGCCGGCGTGAGATTTAGTAAACTTGTGAGTCCACCTGCGCCACCATTTTGGCTAGCTTCACTGGAACGGCGTGATAGATCTGTGGAGATGGGGTCATAGGAGTCTGCTGAGCTGACGTTGTTGTTGCGGACACCAAATTGCGAAGCTTCGCTAGAGCGACGACTGGAGTAGCAGGGTGAAATACCGGAGGACCGGCGGCTTAGTGTGTAGGCTGAGCTCATTGTGCTGGTGGAGCTGTCTCTGCGCTCTTGCAGCTGATTTAGCATTGTCATCTCATATGAAGACAAGTCTCCTAAACGTTGGGTTGGAGGTCCAAGCATCTGACTGCCCATATTTGGAGTCTCCAGCAGTGAGTCTAAAGAACAGAATAATGAGAGTAATGCTATTTTCTCAAAATGCACAAAGTGGGAACAAAGTAATAAATAAATCCATTTTTTGGCTGCAGTACTCACCAATAGAGGGTATTGGAGGCAGCTTGGTATTTCGGACTTGATGTGATGCATTCACCCAGGAGCAGGGGTCTCTTACAGTTTTTAGTTTTTCCTTCTTGATGTTCTCAAGATGTAGTAGTCCTCCCCTGTTTTTACGCAGCTGAAGACCCACTCCTGCAGAAGTACCTGGAGAACCGGTAGAATCTACTACAGGCACATCATCTAAAGCACTCAGGTCCCCCAAACTGCCTCCACTGTGCATGGCCATCTCTACTCCACTGTCATTGTTGGTGGCACTGCCAAGTGGCGATGGCTCACTGCTACATGATGACTGACCACCAGGGCTGGACTGATACATCTACAATGAAACAGTAATGAGCAAAGATAAGTTCCAATTATATTTTTTGTCACAGAATCTCGGTAAAGTTTGTGGAATTAAAAAAGTTGTTCTAAATTGGAATTGTTCTACTGATAGTCTGCAGTAAACTGAATTAATTTTTTTATTAAAGATTTGGACAGCACAACTATACCACACATAATTGAAGTTGGGTTTTGAAAAAGTATTGATATTGCCATGCATAAAAAGACATTGCTGCAGTGCTCACCTTAGTACAGTCTGTCCATTATTTTCAAAGAGAAGCAAGTTAGTTTAAGAGGAAAGGAAAGGGTTAGTATATTAGATGAGGCAATGGTTAGTACATTAGTTTGATTTCTGCATTAAGAGCATTTCACACAGTACATGATAAACAGCAAAATCTGAACATGCTGTATCTCTGCATGAAGTGATTACTGTAAATAGTACATATTTTACATGCAAAACGATAAGTCAACAAAAGTAACTAGTTATGCCATTTATTTCTTCATAAAATAAAGTTAGACACCATTTTGAACAGGACCAGCAACAACAGGCATTTTTCTCTTCCATGTTTTTTTGTTTGATACCACAGTAACAAAAAAAAGAAAAAAAGAAAAAAGGTTTTCTTGTGCTGCTTCTCTCCCACTGAAAAAAAAAATGCTGGGAACTTGTGGTTACTGTACACTGTAAAACTACTTTTAGTCAAAAACTTTGAAATTTATTAAGAACAAAACAGACTATTCTTACCACTGTGTTTTCCGTCTTGATAGATTTGACATGCTGGCAATCCTCCACTCCTCGGGTGGTGCTGTTGGCTTCCCCTGACCCGTCTGTTTTTCCCCTTGCATGCTTTGTGTGTGCCTCATTTTCTCCATTCCCTTTAGGAGGGTGAGGTTTAGGTGGTGCATCACCACGCTGCTTCTTAGTGACATGTGCTTCTGGACCATGAACTGTCTTCACATGTTTCCTGAGAGAACTGGGGTCTGTATAGCGTTTTGTGCAACCTGGGATCTTACAGACATATGGTTTCTGCAAAGGAGTGATAGATAGCTTTCAGAGTGCAATCAAATCTGACTTAAATCAAATCTCTTGGTCTTAGTCTTGAGATGGGAAACAAAATGCACATAATGAAATGGACGTTGAAAGCTCGAACCTCATTCGAGTGCGTGCGGTTCTGGTGCTTGGCTCGGTCTGAAGCATTGGAAAACGCCTTGTTACAACCCTCATGCTCACATACATAAGGTTTCTCCCCTGTGTGAGACCTCAAGTGAGTTTTGAGGTTTTCCAGTCGAGAGTAAGCCTTCGAGCAACCTTCAAACTTGACAGAGAGAGTGAGAGAAAGAGAAAAGCAAGCCATTACATCAGCCATCATCAATCTGAACCTAAATCTCATAAAATGAGTGAATCTCATGAAACCTGTCAAGAACACTTCTGGGTTATATTTCATCCCTGATTTAAAGGTGAGATACCAAATTATATTTTACCTTAAATACAATGAAGCCTTTTTTGGGACCATTAAAATATTTGGCAATATTTTCATGACAATAAAGCATATTTTCAACACAATCCTCATTACCATAATGAAAAAATACTTCTGCTTATAGGGAAAAAATTTTCCTGGACATATTTTCCAGAGAAAATACTTTTTTTTTTTTTATTATTGTGATAGCTTTGAAAATTTTGCTTGTTCAGACCATGTCATTATAAATTATTATGATCCACCTTCTGTGTTATGGAATCCTTTGCTTTCTTATTCATAAAAGTTAAGTCTCTGCATTAATAATAAGCCACTGGTGTAAAAAGAGATCACATTAGATAAGCAAAAAAGTGCTTATTAAAGTCATAGGTGCCTTTTCTTGTATATATGTATACTGAAGGTGTGTGGAAACTTCACTAAAATTTAATAAAGACCCATGGCGCCTTCCTCTCCTCAGACTTTAATTATGTCTTCATCCTGTCAATCAGCACGCTCAGAAGTTCACTTTTTAATAGGATCTCAAGCACCTAAAATTGACGTTGAGGCTGAAAATTCAAGACAGCAGATCAATGTGCCTTCAACATTTACTAAGGAGAGTAAAAGTAGCCGAGATGAAAAATGTGAAAATGTGTCCTGTTTAAAATCAGGTGTTCTGTTGAAATAAGAAACAATAAGCCTATTTCTGTACAGCAACTGCTTGCTCTACTTGTGGGTACAGAAATAGATGCGTTTATTCTTGCAATTAAAGGTACAGTAGGTATAGGTTTTAAATAGGGAGGGGTGAGGTAATACATGCATTTTAGAATGAAATGAAGGCCTGATGAGCAGTGGTGCATCACTTACTGTGCACTTATGGGGCTTCTCCCCAGTGTGTCGGCGCATGTGGACCACTAGCATGTACTGGGCCTTGAAAGGCTTCTGTTCTCGCGAGCACTCCTCCCATCGACACACAAACTCCTTCTTCTCCCCATGGATGTGGTCATTATTGATATGCTGCAGGTAGAGAAAAGTGATAATATGAAATAAACAACTGTCATAATTCCTTCATTTTTCACCCATCATCCAATGAAAGTGTAATAAAAAGGTTTTGGTAATATTTATTTTAATTTTTTGAGAGAAATGCTCACCAAGGCTGCATTGTTTGAATTGTGTGTGTGTGTCTATACATATACATATACATATACATATACATATACATATACATATACATATACATATACATATACATATAATATTATACAAGATAATATAATAAATAACTGTATTCTGTGTACATTGAAAGGTACTTGCTTTGTACTCCTCTAAAGCACCTAAAATAACCCTGAATGAAGTTCTTCAGGGAAGAACTCATGAAATAAAATCAAACACCATGCCATTATTTGGTTCTTGGGGTATATAATTTAGACTGCAAGCAGAGAGCGCAGCCTATAGCCTGAGGACTAAGAAGGGTGTGTAGGGAGGAAGTCCGGGCCCTCAGTGTTGGTCTGGTCTCTAAACATCCCTTTGTTTCCACTACTTATTCTTCTTTCTTGTCTTCTCTGGCTGTAATTATACCTTTACACTCAGTCTCGCTTTCCAAAACCATTTTATCAGGTTTCTCAGAAATCTGACTAATGACGGACAGCAATCTTGTAATCCCCAACAACAATTCACTTGCAACTACTTAAGACCATATGTTTGTTTGTGCTTTCAATTTTAGTCTAGTGTGGGTTTTAGAACATAAAACACATGCTAGACTCAGCTAAGACTGGTTTGGGCTTGTTCTGGAATTGGAGAATGGCAGGAGCCCAATTCCACTGATCCATAACCCCAAGGGATTCCCGAGCTCCAGGTCCAGGTCTCATGAGGAGCCAGACTGGCTCGGCGTATTCCTGTAAGGGCAGTGAGTCTGACTCTGGGCCCAAGTGTATCTGTCACATCGCGGCTCGCAGATTGTTAATAACGCCCAGCAGAGCGGCTGAGGTGTCAGAGGTGGAGAGGGCCACTCCAGAGCTGCTGGCATGACGACGGATTTACTGCATGGCCTCAGGGAAGGTAAAAGGTCAGAGGGTGCACAGAGACGGGAGCCATACATATGAGAGTATATGTGCTCAAGTGAATACATTCGGCACCTCTGCGGGTATCAACATGCTCATTAACCCTACACGTGTCAGTGACAGGAAAGGATCAGTTACAAGTCTGGCTAAAGCTGACAATGAGAAACTTGTCCAACATGTGCAGTGTTTCTAATTATTTACAGTTGTTTCTGCTTTAAAAAGGCAGGGAAGCTGTTTGCAATTGGTGTTTATTTCAGTCATTTCAAGACAATAGCTGTTCCAAAACCTAGTGAGCTGCCGAGCTAGATAGCATTAAAGGCTGTCACATGCATACCCCCAACACAAAGGCTCTTTCCCAAGGAAATAATTAATTAAGATGCTAAGATTATTCTAAAATAGATGCACTATTTAGTCCAAAATTTTAAAAAATTACACAAAAATAAAATAAAAATAAATCCAAGCTAAATGACAAGCTGTAAAAATACTAATTTCTGATTCAATACTAACATTTTTGTTAAAACATCTAAATCTAATTTATAAAAATACCTAACTACAATATATGTTTGTCGTATGTATTTTTATGCTTTTTAGATTTTAAACTGTTGGTTTAGCAACATGCTAATCCAAAGCTCTGTTGGTTCTATCATTCAAAAGTTTGGTGCAATACGATTGTTTTAAAGCAATTAATACTTGAATTAAGCAAGAATGCATTAAACTTATAAAAAGTGACAGTAAAGACAGTAAAGGATCATGTGACACTGAAGTTGGAAAAAATTCAGTTTGCCATAACATGAATAAAACTGCTTCACAATGTCACTGTTTTTACTGTATTTCTGATCAAATAAATGCAGCCGTGGTGAGCATGAGACACTTTCAAAAAAAAAATCTTACTGACACCAAACTTTTGAATGGTAGTGCATGTAGAAATATAAATGCTATATAAATTGTGAGGAGATGGCAATGTCAGCTCACAGGGTTTTGAAAAAGAGCCCTTGTGTAATGGAAGTTATCACTGCTTAAAGTAACAAGACATTTTATATCAAAGGAGAACCAAATAGTGACTAACATGAACTAGCTGGTCCTGGGTGTCGTACTCTTTGGAACATCCTTCCCAGTGGCAGTTGGTCTCATACACGGCTTCAGGCTCTTGCTTGCATTCATCCTTGTCAAGTTCCTCTCGCAACTCCATGTGATCCTGTAGAGAAAACAGTACTGGTTAACTTTATTTGCACATCTTATGTCATACACATCAGTCAAGAAAAAATTGTATTGCTCAGTAGTTGCTTTTTAGCTTGTGAGAATGAATGGAGTTAAATATAACTGATATATAGTAAGAGTCATACTGAGATCTCTGACTTCTGATTACAGACTTCGTTATCTAGGCAAGTCTGAGATGTAGTTGTTTGACACTCTAGAAGAGACACTCTAATCTCACTGTGGTTTAGTGAAATTTTTTTTAGCTCATTAGTGTTTTATATTTCTTATGGGAGCTGATCCTGGTCTTGAGTTATTGAGAATCAGATGGAAACTATTGTTGGCGGTCAGGTCGATTTCCAACACAATATTGCAACCCTCATTTCTCTTAAGGTCTGGGAATGTTAAGAATGCTTTTGAGCTTTAATGAACTTAAAATTTAAACGGTTCAAAACCTCTCTAATGTGGCGAGAGAACGGAATGCTTCACGGCCACATCTAATGTCACCTCCCACAGGCTAATTTGTGTGATATCCAGTCAAAGTCAAGGGTATGTTTACCAGTGAGCGAGCGCTGTGTTGTTAAGAGCACTAAAGCAACAAGTGATAATAGTTTCTTTGAAACCATTCGGAGTTTGGTTTCTATCATTCCAAGTGTGGAAAATCAACCTCAAATATGAAGGGTTTTGAAAGAGGTCCATGCTGACTACAGCATGTTTATATGTTTATGTGCTCATCAGTTCACATCTGCCCCAATCACACTCTGCACCTCTCCTCGTGTATCTTACCAACACACTGTCACAGAACTGGAAATGAGCCGAGAATTGGGCATAAGAGAGACTTAAAGTAGGAAATAAGAGATGGATATATATGCGTCACTCGCATCAAAGGCTAAGCATTAATGATAACCTGTACTTGCACTGTAAAAAGTGATAAGTTGAGTTAACAAAAAAAAAAAAAAAAAAAAAAAAGAGGAAACCCGTTGCCCTAAAAATTAAGTAAATAATAATTAAAAAAAAAAAATGTAAGTGAATTGTCAAGTTCACTTAACTTTTCTTTTACTATTATTATTTACTTAATAATTTTAAGGCAACGGGTTTCCTAAATTTTTTAAAGTTAATTCAACTTATCACTTTTTACAGTGTACACATTTTTTTTTTCTGGTTCTCTTACCGTAAATAAGCGAAAAAGTAGTGTGCGTTGCTTTTCTGGTTGTAGTTCTTACCACATTAAGCTACGTTTTAGATCGTGATTTTAGATGATCCAGATAGCGAAGCATAATAAAAATAAACGCTGTAGAGTACTACTTTTGAGATGATGTTTCAGTGATCAAACTGTCATGATAAACACGTGATAATACTATTGATAACAGAATCGTGAATATTTTATTGGCCTTTGCGCAGTGCACACAATAAACTTTAGTAGACTACAGCTCGCCTGTGTTTAATGTGCTCTGCTGCTTCAGTTCAGTATGTTACACGACTGCCCCTACTGATCACGTCTTTTCTGTGTTAGAGCACTCTCTGGGGTCCTGCATGCCACACTGTGGTCACACGTGATCCTTTCCCTCTGAGCACGCATTTTCAATGGCCACATCTGTATATATAGCCGCCCGGGGCTTTATGAAGTTATAACAGATGCCCACCTCATAACTCTGACATCTGTTATTTTAGTATTATTTATATACCAATTCAGCATTTATTAATATTTTAACTTAACTTTTATTATTATTATTATTACTATATTACTATAATTTTTTTTTGAATATTTATATTTAGCGTTCATTTATTTAAAATGAAATTTTAGTCATTTTAGTACTAATTTTAGTACTAATTTATCTTGGTTAGTTGTCAATGAACTTTATATATATTTGATTTATTTTAAAATCTGATTTAATTTTTTAGCTTTATTTCAATTAACAAATTTTATAATATATTTAACAATAACAACACTGGCCAGGAATGCAATGTTATCTCAGTGATTCATTGAGAAAAAAAACTGACTCAAATAACAACAAATCTACTTTTCTGATGAATGTGCCATGGAGATTTTCAGTGAACAACAACTTAAATTTAGGTGTGTTCTCACACATAGCTATCCTATGGCTTCAAATGACTTGAGGTATAGAGTAAAAATCGTATAGACCATTTCTACGACACTTTAAATGGTGCTTTTGAGTCCATTTTGAATCTTAAAAACCTCAATGTGACCTAAAGTGACAGTAGATAAAATTCCACAAACCTGAGAACCAGGTGAGATGGGGTGGGGTCCATCTGCTTCAGTCTTCACCTTTGACCTCTTGAAGATCATAGGGTTGACCGTGCTGCTGACAGCCGGGTCTCCACCAGCATTCTGCAAGAGAACAAGGGAAGAGACATTGGAGCCACCATGTCGACGGTTTGGCTGCTGGCATGAGTGGTGATTTCACGCCTACAAAAGGCACCATGCTCCAGATGCCATATTTCACAAAGCAACTCGCCGCAGAGACTAAACAGTTTAGACTGCACTATGAGCATCTGTCAGATGGAAATATGAAAAGGAAGAAATTATTACGCCCAGAGAGCAGCTACAGACTTTGATCCTCAGATGGATTCATAATTCAACAGACAGTCTCTCTGAACACGCAGGCTCTGCGTTGAAGTGGTGCCTTTCCTCCCAACCACTACAGTATGGCAGAGGCCCATGTTTTCTATAACTCAATAACCCTGACATGGTTTGCTCAAAAGTGTGGGAAATGTGTTTCTCATAACTATAGTGCGTGTATGTGTTTTGGAGATCAGCAATAAAGCCGGAATGAAAACTGATTTGGTGAGAGTCTGGACCGACTGGGAGTAGGTCAGAGGAAGTTTATATTCTGGATGGCCACTCTGTTTACATGGGAGTGACAGCAGCTCTTGGTCGATGAGCATTACACAGACTTCCATAAAAGCGGAGTTGGAGAAAAAGGGATGAATCAAAAGATCAGTTCAGATTAGCATGAATTTTTAGATTTGTTTATGTTAGTTAGTGCTGTTGGACCACTAAGCTATTCATCTTTGCCACCATTTAACACTTATTCTTTAAAAAAATAACAACAATTCAATCTTTAGAAAATCTCAACATTTTGAAAAACTAGTATAATATGTGACCATGGACCACAAAACCAGTCTTAAGTCGCTGGGGTATATTTGTAGGAATAGCCAAAAATCATTAGAATATTAAGTAAAGATCATGTTACATGAAGATATTTTGTAAATTTCTTACCGTAAATATATCAAAACTTCATTTTTGATTAGTAATATGCATGGCTAAGAACTTCATTTGGACAGCTTTAAAGGCGTTTTTCCTCAGTATTTAGATTTTTTTGCACCCTCAGATTCCAGATTTTCAAATAGTTGTATCTCTGCCAAATATTGTCCTAACAAACCATACATCAGTGGAAAGCTTATTTATTATTGTATAAATCTCAATTTCCAAAAACTGACACTTAAGACTGGCTTTGTGGTCCAGGGTCACATATTAGCATTTTGGCAATTATTGGTTATTGGTCATAATGTGAAAATAATCAGTCTATCTGTATCAGAAAGAATTATTATTTATTCATGCACCCTTAAACATTATACAATACTGTTCAAATGTATGGGAATGGCATGTTTTTTAAATGTTTTTGAAAGATGTTTCTTATGCTCACCAAGGTTGCATTTATTTGATCGAAAATACAATCAAAACAGTAATTTTCTGAAATTATTAAAATTTGAAATAACTGTTTTCGATGTTAATATATTTTAAAATATCTTTTATTCCTGAGATGGCAAAGTTGAATTTTACTCCAGTTTTAAAAGGTCACATAATCCTCAGAAATCATTCTAATATGTTGATTTGGTGCTCAAGAAACGTATTAATTATTATGATTACTATTATTGATAAGATTATTATCAATGTTGAAAACAGCTGCTTAATATTGTTGCGAAACAATATGCATGTTCAATTTCTTTGCATGACTACTGCCTCTTTTAAATCAATTTAATGCATCCTTGCTAAATAAAAAAATACTAATTTCCTTAAAACAAACAAACAAACAAACTTGTACTTTAAACTTAAATAATAAACTATCTTACACAATCTCCAGGTTTCTCAATACCTTAGGAACCTTGAATCTAGATCTATATGTATAGAAGCATGTATAGAAACCATAAATCTCAGTAGAATCACCTGGCTGGACTCTGTGTTTGTGTCGGCGCTTTTATTGTTGGTCAGAGCAGCTGCTGCCACCAGTGTCTGCCTGGTGCTGAGGGACGGAGAAGGCTGTAGGAGAGGGGGAGTGTGTCCAAACGCATTTAGACCTCTCTGTTGGGACAGCAGCTGGTGGTATGCAACCGGTGTGATAGGATGTGGGAACGTAAAGGAGGGACTGAGATGTGAAGAAGGAAAAAAAGTCACATTTTGTGTTAGTTCAAAACAATGGGCAACCTGCAAAAACATTTACAAGAAAAATCAACACAGATGGGAGATTCCTGTACCTGATGGCCCCGACGGAGAGGTGGCCGTAAGAGCTGCTGGCAGCCGAGCTGGAGCGGGAGTTATTGATGTAGGCCACCAGAGAGTTGGGTGAGGTGCGGATCATGGTCTGGAGGTCGATGCTGGCATCCGAGACTGGAGAGATGGACAGCGCTCGCTTCCTGCTCACCCTCGGCGTCAGTCTGGGACTGGGGAAACGGGACACTGCAGAGAAAAGACACTTTTTTTCCACTTTCACCTTAAAAAAAAAAATCTGTGTCGGACATTCAGTTCTCTTTATCCCCTGCATCACTACTATGCTGGCTTGTATACAACTCGCTATGAATAATTTATCAGTTTATCATACCAATCTCACCCAATGGGTTCAGCAGAATGCCAAACAGATACGGTTTAACAACATTGATCTAAAAGTAAAATAAGGCAAATAAGCAAGCAAATAAAGTGTGGAATGCTGAAAAGTCTATATTTTACTTAGAGGTTTGTGTTTGTTCACCAAGGCTGCATTTATTTGATAAAAATACAGGAAAATCAGTAATATATATGTATATGGGTAGTTGACGTATCGATGTGTCCTATGGTGTGAAAAAACATTTTTAAGGTTAAAAACAAAATTACCTCCACAGAAATACCACATTACAACATTTTGGAGGTAGAAATCTAGACTAACCTTTTTAAAGGGAAATATTAAACTTCCAAAAAATGTATAAACTGTAGAACTGAACTTATGAATTTCAATTTCAAGTGAGTGTCTATTCAAAGGCCATGTTTCCATGTACATGTGCCCTGCGCTGTAGTAAACAGGTGCTGTGCATTAGTCCTGGTGTAAGAGGACAGAGAACAGCAGTCAGGCAAGGAGGCTTTTTGCCCTCCAGGGGGGCATCAGCGAAGGTGCTACAACAGGAAACATGTAATGGGTCCATTAAACTACACACAAACACAAGCACCTCACAAAAAACCCTCCACTGACATTTCAAACAGACGCCTGTCAAACTCTCACAAATCTACAACCTCCAACCAGTTAATTACTCCCCTGCCATTCTTTTAAGCAATCGTTTTCATGTACCCTGCAAACAGCAACTATTATAGGTTGTTACGCTAAATATATATAAAAAGTGAGATTTTGACATTTGATTCAAATGCCTGTATGCGCATTCAGTGCTTCATTTAAAAATAACTCAACATGTAATAAACAACAACATGTCAGAATCATTTTCAGAGCATTAAATGTCTGATTTCTGCACCTCTACATCAAAAAAATAATGACTGGCTATGTTCAAAATAGCATGTCACCATACTACTCTTATTTAAGTATACAGTATAGATACTACATACTACTACTTTTTAAGTATATAGTAAGTTTACTATACAGTATGCAAATTTCCTGTATGTGTGGGATATTCAAAACACCAACTACATTTGTCAAAATGAGCAAGAAAAATATACAGCAGAGCTTTCTTTGTGGAATAATGTATCCCATAATGCAACACCGTTAACTTGAGATGGGATCTCTTACACTTTCCTCAAAAAACAAAAAAAAAACACAGCCTTTGAATACTGTAGCTTGCTTATAGATGTCTCTGCATATTAAACTGGGAGAAGAAAGTATTTTAACAACCCAAAAATTACACACATCAGCTTTGTATTGAAGCCAGTTTCTGCCACAGAGTAAAAAAGCAAAAGGTAACAGCAATATTTTCTCTCACAAATATGACTTTTTCCTCACAATTCTGGGTTTAGATCTCACAATTATTTAGTTCTCATAATTCTGAAACAAAAATGTCACAACTGTGAGATATCAACTCATAATTGGAAAAAATTAACTAGCAATTCTTAGGATAAAAGTCAAAACTGTAAGATATAAACTCTATTTTGAAATTCCGAGTTTAAATCTTGCAAGTTTTTTTGTTTTTGTTTCAGCCACATAATAAAAAAAATAGTTCCATTTAGTGTTTTTAAGAATAGGAGGTAGGCTTTGGTTGGAGAGGAGCAGCAATAGTTTGCGTGCCTGGGGTCAGACCACAGGATGACAGAAGACAAGTAACTTGAATTTTGGTTTTCATTTAGTATTAAAACACAAACACACACACACACAGAATGCATCTTAACAGAGCTATACCTAAAAACCTAAACATACATACACACATATATATATATACACATATATATATACATATATATATATATATATATATACACACACACACACACACACACATATATCTAAAAACCCTAACAGATTTAATCAAAGAATGTGCAGAGTTTGCTGAGTGTCTGCCACGTTGATGGGACGGCGTGTGGCAGCACTTAGCAGGCCGCTGCCCACAGAGTGAAGAGAACAGCAGGGGGTAGCAGTGTCTGGCCTGCCCTCAGCTGCCGAGTCCCACACACTCTGCAATGGTCTGTTTTTATAGGCAGTGCCTCTAATTTAGGGGTGCACAGGTTCCTGGGAGAGCGCTAAACCAGATGTGCAGTGCTGTGAGGTGGTGGTGGCAGAGGCTGGTTCAGGCAGTCCTGTCGACCCTGTGGGATGGGGAATGGTGTGTAGGAGGACGTGCTTCTAATTGAGGATCTGGCCTGATATATGGCTTTATAATTACAGGCATTTGCAAAAGGGGCAATTATATTAGGCATCTGCTCTGATGTTTTTATTGGGATGCCAGAAAAATGTATTTGGAAGGTGTTATTATGATGTTCCTTCTCTTCTTTAATCAATAAAAAAGTCTAATAATAAAGTGCAACTAATCATAATAAATAAATACCTAAATAAAAGTATTGAAAAAATATTATGCAATAAATAAATCAATTATGCAATACAGTTCAGCAGTTTGGGGTTGGTAAGATTTTTTAAATGTTTTTGAAAGAAGTCTCTCTTATGCTCACCAGGGATTAGTGAGCTAGTAATATTGTGAACTATGATTACAGTTTGAAACGTTTTCTATTTAAATATATTTTAAAATGTCATTTATTCCTGCAATGGCAAAGCTAAATTTTCAGCAGCTGTTACAGCAGAATCAGTGCCACATGATCCTTCAGAAATCATTCTAATATGCTGATTTAGTGCTCAAGAAAGATTTATTATTATTATTATTAATGTTGAAAACAGTTGGGGAAAACATGATATACCTTTTTTCAGGATTCTTTGATGCATAGAAAGTTCAAAAGAACAGCAATTATTTGAAATACAATCTAAATAAAAGTATTAATTTCTTTAAAAAACAACAACTTTTGAATAGTAGTGTGTATGAAAAGAAACCTTTTATAACAAAATAAAAGTCTTTTCTTATTAAAAATTAAAAGTATTAATTTCATTTAAAACACACAAAAAATTATATATATATATATATATAATATATATATATATATATATATATATATGTTATAAATAAATAAATAAAATAAATTATATATGTGCACTTCAAGCACCGGGAGATCACAATGAGAGAGAAACAGCAACACCTATGTTAGTGTCTGTTGTGTATGTGTGAGTATGTTGGCTTGAGCTGCAGTGGTGACAAGACTCCCTCCCTTTTCACCAAAAAAAAAACCTCTGCTCCCAAACAGTCCTGCCTGTAGTCGGACAGCAGACGTTTGCTTTGGCAGCAGCTATTATCACGAGACCATAAACAGTTCCCCGCTGGCTATGCCACACAAATGAGTTCAGCATTTGTTTTCCTCCTCTTTCCATTCATAATCTTAAAGCATTCCTGTGTAAGCAACTCAATTAGAAGCTGCAGACCTCTTCACTTCAACACAGAGAGCAGAAGCAGAGCTGAATTGAAACAGAGGTCTGTTCAACCTATTATCCTGCTGTTTTGGGTATCAGGCAGAGTTTGGCTGTGAGCCGGAGGCTGTAGTGATTTATTTATTCACATGTTCATCCATCCAGAGGGCCAGAATTTCCCATCTCACCCATTGAGAAGCATTGAGTGAGACTTCTAATAACATTGCATGCGCAATAGATTCACTTAAAGTACACAAAGAGGGCCTAAGGAACGTGCCCATTGAGTAAAATCCCGTCTGGGTGTGATGGGGAAATGCGGCTGTGTTGTTTTTAGTGGCGACTGCGCTTTCAATCGGCGTGTCGCCCTGTCAGGCGGAGACCATAATTAACATGTTAAGTGCACGGCATTGGCATGCACATGCACTTGGCACAGCAATGGAGCGTTTAAGCAAGACGTGCACTCATAGCCGACGCCGACTCCTTTCATTGTTTGCTGCTATTTGTTATTTTGGGGCCTGTTCAGGCAAATGCGCTTGGCGTTCACATCGCTGGCAGGAGGAGCAGTGATCTGCAGGAGTGAGCTACATGTATTCAAAGCTTTTGGGGTTTAAATTCAAGAAGGGGTGATGATCCATCATTCTTACGTCTTAAGAGTTTACTCTTACCTTTATAGGCATGGATGACTGATGTGGGGTTACATGCTAAGCATATTTAATGACGAGAGATTTGTTTTAATTACTGCTATCAGCACCAAAGTCTGTGCATGTGAGCTACTGCATGAGTGAAAAATATCAGCATTCACTTTATGTGTATATATATATATATATATATATATATATATATATATATATATAAAATGGTTTATTAAAACAATCAAACTATCTATCTATCTATCTATCTATGATTATGTTTAAAATATTATTTTAGAATTATTTTATTATATTTTAACTATATATTAATATAATAACAATTATAAAAAGAATTGCAAAATAAAAATACAAACAATAAGAACACTTATAGCGTAACAAATGCTGAGATTTGATAAATTAAAAAAAAATTCACTCATGTAGTTACAATTCATATGTGTGTGTTTGCATACACACACACACACACACACACACACACACACAATATTATATATATATATATATATATATATATATATATATATATATATATATATATATATATATATATATAAAGAGTTCATTTTCAAAAACTATTTTCAAAAATCATGTTTTTTCACTGTGCATTCCAAGTAATCGGAGTCAAACTGCATTTGGGTTATTTTGATTAAGTAAAAATAACTAACAAAATACAGCAATCTGTTTTTGTAAATATACTCTTCATTATATATACACATACATACACACATACATACAGTGCCCTCCATTAATATTGGCACCCTTGATAAATATGAGCAAAGGCGGCTGTGAAAATAAATCTGCATTGTTTATCCTTTTGATCTTTCACTCAAAAAAATCCACAAAATTCTAACCTATCATTGAAGTAAAACAATTGAAAGTGGGGAGAAAATCTCATGATGAAATAATGACCAGGAGCATGAAATTGTCCATTTATGACTTCCTGTTCCACAGGATTATAAATATGAGGATCACAAAGGCCAAATTCCCTTAATCATCCATCACAAGGAGCAAAACCTAAGAATATAGTTCTGATGTGCAGAACAAGATTGTTGAGCATCACAAAATAGTGGCTGTAAGAAAAGAGTTAAAGCATTGAAAATCCCCATTTCTACCATCAGGGCAATAATTAAAAGGTTCCAATCAACTAAAGATGTTAAAAATCTGCCTGGAAGAGGACGTGTCTATATCTAATGCACGGTGAGAAGGAGAGTTTGAGGGCCAAAGACTCTCCAAGGACCACAGCTGGAGAATTGTAGAGATTAGTTAGTCTTGGGGTCAGAAACCTAAAAAAAAAAAAAAAAAAAAAAAAAAAAAAAAAAAAAAATCAAACATCCCCTACATCACCACATGTTGTTCGGGAGGGTTTCAAGGAAAATTCTCCTAGCTCATCCAAAAACAAACTCCACCAAATTCAGTTATCAGACACGACTGGGACTTCAAATGGCACTGGCTTCTACAGTCAGATGAAACTAAAAAAAAAAATAAAAGAGCTTTTTGGCAGCAAACCCACCAGATGAGTTTAGTACAAACAGGGATAAAAACGTACCCCATGTCCACGGTTAAATATACTGCTGGATCTTTAATATTGTGGGCCTGTTTTTCTGCCAGAGGTCCTGGACATCTTGTTCAGATGTATGGCATCATGGATTCTATCAAATACCAACAGATAAAAAAATCAAAACCTGACTGCCTCTGTTAGAAATCTTATAATGGGCCATGTTTGGATCTTCCACCAGGAACATCAAAATAAACACAAAAATGGGTCACTGAGCACAAAATTAATCTTTTACCATGGCCGTCCCTGTCCTCTGATCTGAACCCTATAGAAAATGAGTGGGGTGAACTGAAGAGAAGAAGTACTAACATGGAGCTGTGAACCTGAAGGATCTGGAGAGATTCTGTACGAAGAAAATGGTCTCTGATCTCTTATCAGGTGTTCTCCAAACTCTTCAGGCATTATAGGAGAAAACTCAGAGCTGTTACCCTGGGAAAAGGACGTTGCAATAAATGGGTGCCAATAATTGTGGCCAACATGAACTAGAGAAAGCATTTATTTCACAATGAGATTTTCCCCCCACTTTCAATTGTTTCACTTCAATGATAGGTTGGAATTTTGTGAATTTTTTTAATGAAAGATAAAAAGGATAAACAATGCAGATTTATTTTCACACCTGCCTTTGCTCATATTTACCAAGGGTGTCAATATTAGTGGAGGCACTGTATATACTGTGTGTATATATATATATAAAAAGAGAGGACTTTTGCAAAGTTGAGTTTGTGGTAATCGTGACCTTTACAGCTATATGAAATGTCAAAATGCTTATTTTGTCATACATTGAAGTCTGTAACAACCTATTCAATGTCGCATAGCTCCAGTTAACGTCTCGGTTTGACCCAGTAGTGCGTGTAAAACTGCCGAATGTCCAAATAAATTTACAGTACTGCACATGTTGGCTCTAATGACAAGCCGGACAGATTTTCCATGTGCACATTTCTCATTTTTTTACAACAACGATCACCATTTACAGGAAAACCCGAACCTTCTCTCTCCAAGTCAGCTAATGGGCAAATGGGAATCATGAAGGGAAAAACAAGAGGGCCACTTTGTGCATGCTGAACACTGACTCTTGTGGTGGGTCTACTGAATTTATTAGAACATAAATTGATTTTTAAATACGCATACGAATTTTATCGCCACACCATTCCAAGACAAACGCTAAGCCCTGCAATGCATATTTATCAGGGCTTCGCTCTACTGAAGGGCTTGCTTTATGCCACCACACCATGAGCTGACACCAGCCATCAATGAAAGCCCTGTGTCTGTGGGTTGCTGTGGAGAGCTGTGAACACCTGAGTGCCCAGAGTGAGACCACATCAAGCTAGGCAGAGGAGAAGGCCAAAGACTCGAGCCGGGAAGGAGAAAGCCCTGCGCTGTTGAGCTAACAAGCCTCACTACACAAACTGTGGGCAGTCAGCTCCGCGGCGGCCAGCATTAGCGGTCAGAGATGCAGGAACTCTCATGACTGACTCATTACGGTCATAAAAACGCAGAGATTCGTGTTTGATTAGTGATTGGAAGTAATTGGAACATGCGATTTGAGAAGGTGCGTGGATTTGTGGCACTAAGAGTTACTGTGGGTGGCTGGACTGGATCAAAGCTAGAGTGCGTGCCAGCTTGATTATTTACAATCGCAAGTTTCCTGAGCAGACACCCTACACTGACTTCCCCTTCATACTCTCTCACAGTGTTACCCATTCACAACACTGTATTTCTCCTCGAAACTCTGGATGAGAGCCGAAAACCTGCTTGGCACCGCAAGACCTGCAACCTGCTCGCCCTGGTTTACCCCTATAGATTACGCAACGACATGCAATAGCGACCCTCTGGGCATCTTTTAACAAAGCCACATTATTAAGCCAGGCGTAATCGGGACCTTACAACATCAAGAGCATACACCCGTCCATTACATGTCTAATTGGATCACATTACAAAGAAGCAGGAGGGGGTACATAGCTGCCATAACACATCCTTGAAAACAAAAAGCAGAGATGAAAGACCTGGCATTACAGCCACAGCAAAAAAAAAAAAGTGTCTCCCTCTAAACATTGTATTTCCCTTTTAAGGCGAGGTTTGAGGGAAGTCGAATGTTACTTATAATAACGCATCACACCTGCAGCCCAATCTGAATTAGAGGCCATAACAGAAATGCCTCATAAATTGTTGAGATGGCTCATGTTTACAGCCGCCTTCCATGTGAGTCATGTTTTATACACAGGTGAAGATCGAAAGACTTGTTCTTTGATGTGAAAAGCTTGTATCTATTGATTTTTAACACAATTTTTTGCAGAGCGCAGCAAATTAGTTAGCTATTTGTACTGCCCAGTTATTTTCGTTAACTAAAAGTACATTTAAAATCATAAAAAAAAACATTGTGACTGGAATTAAAACAAATGTAAACCATAACAAAATTTTATATTAAAAAAAGTGCAGGTTTTATTTTAGCTAGTTTAGTTTACACACAAAAAAATGATTGAAAATCATTTAAAATATTAACACAAACTATAATTTTATATCAATTATACACTAAAATAACACAGGTACCGGATGTGTCTACTTTGGGTCCTTTTAAGTTAGATACTTTTGCTGAAGTTACTCTTTTTTTTTTTTTTAAAGAATAATCTTAAGTTTCAGTGATACTAAACAGAACTCCAAAAATCAAGATTATTTCCAAACAGGTTTTCCATACATTCCCCCTCTGCTTCTGCTCCAAAACAGGTAGCCCTGCTCAGAACACCACTGGATGAGCTAGAAGTTGACATGTTGGCCCACTCAAACCAACCGAGCAATATTTTGAAATCACCACAAAGCCACAGTGTTTACATTCTTTGAGAAGCAGGGGTCCAAATTCAAAAACTGAGCCCTATGGGAGCCACTGGCTCATATAATTTTTGCTGGCAAATTGAAATGGCATAATAGTGTTTAATTTTTTTGATATTAGAAAGAATATAAAAAGTATAAAGAGTATAAAAAAACATAGCTTTAATTGCATGCTGCCATATGAAGAAGTCAGTATTACATCTGATTTAAAAGCAGAGAAATACTCAACGAAAATATGTGAATGTAAGCGATTCTGGCTACACTAATTCAGATTTGTGAGTTGGTGCATTCTGAAATGTCACAAGTACATCTTGCTTTCTCATGGGTTGCTATATAACAGATAGTAGCATAAGCCTAGCATAAATTTAGAGTTATATTAGTTTCAACTGATACCTCCCCCACCAGATAAAATCTGACTAGGCTACAAACTGACACAAAGTTCTCCCCTCAGTGGCTAATATCGATTATATTTGACATTATTGTCGCAAATTTATATTTTGTCACATTAGCAACTATTTTAGTTGGGACCCTGGGAACTTGTGGCTTACTTATAGCTGTCTCTTCACATATGTGACCCTGGACCACAAAACCAGTCTTAAGTCGCTGGGGTATATTTGTAGCAATAGTCAAAAATACATTGTATGGGTCAAAATGATCGATTTTTCTTTTATGCCAAAAATCATTAGGATATTAAGTAAAGATCATGTTCCATGAAGATATTTTGTGAATTTCTTACCGTAAATGTATCAAAACTTAATTTTTGATTAGTAATATGCATTGCTAAGAACTTCATTTGTACATCTTTAAAGGCGTTTTTCTCAGTATTTTGATTTTTTTTTCCAGATTTTCAAATAGTTGTATCCCAGCCAAATATGTCTGATCCTAACAAACCATACATCAATGGAAAGCTTATTTATTCAGCTTTCAGATGATGTATAAATCTCAATTTCGAAAAATTGACACTTAAGACTGGTTTTGTTGTCCAGGGTCACATATGGATCAGGAGAAAGCATTTCAGAACAACAACAAAAAAAATCTCACACACTTAACCTTTGACAGTATGGATGTAGTATATTGGTCAGTGCAGTACTCAGGGTGTGTAACTCACTGTCCACTGGGCTCATGTAGTCAGGGAGATGAGCAGCTGCGGCCGCTGTCGGCATGAGCAGGTCTCCATAAGGGCTGCGGTGACTGGCGATGAGGTGATAGTACTCTGAAGGGTTGGCCCCTGGCGGGGGATGGGGCAGGCCAAACAAGCTCCGCTCCTTCAGGTGTTCGTGGGTCACTGCTCAGACAGAGAAGAAAAGAGTGTAGCATTTTAGGATTCATACACACAGATGGGTAGCGGAGGGTGAAGTTAGATGTACCGTCCCCTGCACAATGTTTTGTCACATGGCCATATACAGTATTAAGTTATACAGCTGCTTATGACTGAGAAATGTACAGTACAGTACATGATAAAATTGATAGACATTTTTTGATTCTATTTTTAGCATAAAAAAAAAGGTAAATACCTTTATGAATAAAACTATTTAAATAGTCTGGCTAATGATTAGCCATGAATTATTAAATGAAGCTTCTTGTGAGTCAAGTTGTGCGAGTTGCTGAACTAATATTGACAGTAAGTGTCACCTTCAAATAGGAAATATTATAATAAATGCTGTGTAATGTTGAAAATTGTTTCACAACATTGAAAGAACTAAATATTAAACATTAATACTAAAATATTAACATTAATATGACTTCCTTTTAATTTATTTTATAAATCATTCACATAATATAATAAGCAAAGTCTGTACACACACAGTAAAAGATAGAAAAGAAAAAATATTATGAAAAATGATTAAATTTAAAATAACTATATTCTTTTTGAATATATAATGAAAATGTTATTTATTCCTGTGATGGCAAAGTTGAATTTGCAGCAGCCATGAGCCTTCAGAAATTATTCTGAAATGCTTATCTGGTGCTCAAAAAACATGCTGCTTATATTTTTGTGAAAACTAAGATCTTTTTTTCAGGATTCTTCAATGAATAGAAAGTTTAAATAAAGAGCATTTATTTAAAATAGAAATCTTTAGTACCAATTCAAAAATTTGATTAAGTTGACCTTGCTGAACAAAAAATAAAAGTCTGTTTAAAAAACAAAAATCTATTATATAGATATATAGTTTATAGCAGTCATTTTGAAGTATGTTTACAAGTCAAAAGTGGTGCTCTCTCCTTCTCTAAACTTGGGTAAATTTGTTAACACCAGCACATAGTAAACCTCAGACTAAAGGTGTCAAAAGCAATACATGCAAAGGATATATTTATTTTTCTTTCGGCCTAGGTCAGATAACCATTAGTGCCTCCTATGTCATTTCCGTAACACTCGCCTACGACGAAGAAATAACAGCAGTTCACGTCCTTGCTGCTTAAGTTATGGGACACTCAGGATGGTGGGGGGGGGTTCCACCTCATTCTTGCTGCTTGGTCATTCATACCATAACAGCTCTATCAGGAACAATTAGGCCCTAGCGAGGTTAAAAAAGAACAGGCGTGTGTTTGTGCTGGATTCATGGCAGAACAAGGCCGTTTATTTTCTCCACGCTCGCCGGATCGTATAACTGCATCCCTAGAGGGGCTCAGAATCGAAGTGAGGAGGGGTGCGGCAGAGGCCGGAGCTGAAAAAGCCCCGGGGCGGTGGACCGATGAAGGAAGATCAGCAGTCAGAACACTGCTCTGGGGCAGGGGACATCTCCACCGATCTTCATCAGTTTTCTTTATGGACCTTCTGTTAAACATGAGAACATGATTGACTTCTGCACGACTGAAGCTCTGTCATAAAATTAGCTGACTGTATAATGCAGGAGGAAAAAAATAAAATCTAATTTTGACTTGGATTAGAGAGGAATTTTACGCAAATCATTGAATTAATCACTTGTACGCCTTTTATGCGAGACCTTTGAAGATGTTGGCCAGCTGCTGGGAATAAAGTGTATATGAAATGGCAGGAAATAGGCTTTTTAGTTGTTATTTAGATTAACTCAAGCTCAACTCCTTCCATTATCTCTAATCAACAACACAATCTATTTCACGTTGTTTATTTAAGTGTGAAAGCAGAGCCATTATTGCCAAGACATTGTGCTTGGTGACTTATCTCTCGTCCCAACCTGTTATAGAAACAAGGCTGAAGGGACCAGGCTTTTGGCAAGGTAGATAATGTTCAGCAAACTGTTTTCTTTCTGACTATCATCTATTTACATATTCAGGCCTACATAAATAAGAACAGTCTACAGTAATGTTTTTTTTAGCACGCTTAATGTCTAAATCGTTGACACATTAAAGGAGATAAACAATGGTAGAGAGCTTCTGTTGTGTTTCAGGTTGTGGAGTAGTGGAACCATTAGCTTTCTTTCTTTGCTGACCAATGTTTTTATTCCTTCTCCCAGACATACCCCCACATGCATAAAACCCACTTTCATCCGGTATAATGGGTGATTCAAAAGTGCTCTTGGATTTCTACTGGCATCTAACAGCATGGAGGTAGCATCACAAGAAAGCATGTTTTTAGTAAGCCATTGTAGAAATACCTTGGCTGTCCCGGATGTTATAATTCACTCACCCTCATGCCATTCTAAACCTGTGACTTTCTTTTTTCTTTCAAGCATAAAATAAGATGCTAGATAGGATGTTCACTCCAAAACCGAATGGTTTCTAGGGGCTGTCAAGAACCCAAAACATCAAAGTATTGTAAAAGTGCTTAATTTCTGTCTTTCCTCACACTTAGATTACAGCACATAAGTCATCATGATAGATTACTTTTATGGTGCTTTTAGTCATTTTTGAAACATTTGCTTTTGTGTTTCACAAAAGAAAATCAAATGGGTTTAGAAAGACATGGAATGTAAATGAAATTTTACATTTTTGGCTGAACATACACTACTGTTCAAATGTTTAAAGCTGGTTCAAATGTTTTTGAAATAAGTTAAGTGGAACAAGGCTACATTTACTTGATTAAAAATACAATAAAACAGTAGTATTATAAAATATTATTACAATTTTATACAAAACTGTATTTCTAATAGCCATTACTCCAGTCATGATCCTTCAGAAATCATTCTGATTTGGCGCTAAAAAAACCCCCATTTCTTATTAATCAATGTTAAAAACTACTAAGCTGCTTAATATCTTTGTGGAAACTGTGATTTATTTCTTCAGGATTCTTTTAAAATAGAGTATTTGAAATCTAAATCTTGTAACTGTACGTCTGTACTGTCAATTTAATGTGACATTGCTGAATGAATATAGTCAATTCTTTAAAAAAAAAAAAAAAAATTATTGAAAGTTAGTGCATTTGTTAAATGACAAGAGCACCCCAGTACATGGGGAACTATACGAGACTCACCGTCAGCAGGGCTCAGTCCACGTGCTGCAGAGATCATGGAGAGCGTGGGGCTGCTGTGGACTGATCGCAGGTAGTGCTCCATGTGTGGGTTGACATACGGGTGAGGTGGGTTGAAGGGTGATTCTCCGGTAGTTGCAGCATGAGGCGACAGTCGGATAAAAGAGATATCAGAGATAACTGGACTGCCAGATAATCCATGCGGTCTGGCAAAAGACAAAGAGAAAGAAGACCTCAATTAGTTTTTTACACAAAGACAAGCTGCCACATAGTTTAAGTGCTTAAGTGTAGCGTAATTAGGGACCATCTGTGTAAATCCATATCTTGAGGCCACATGAAAATACTTAATGTCTTTCACTGTGTCAAAGACAGACATTAATTATTTCACTTAAAACAAGCTCAGAACTTATTATTATAGTGATCAGGAAATCAGAAATGACTATTTACTTCCTCAATGCATAGTCCTTATTTTATGGTGCATTGAGTTTCCTTTTTAGAAGACGCCACAAATCAAATTTTTCAGCCCATGTCCCCTGCAGTCGTCTGGCTCCCTTCTGGTATGTAATGCCCACTTTCCAAAATTAATTCAATTTGTGATTAATAAAATCAAATTTCTCCTTCTATTGTTCCCCAGTTTATCCAGTTTCATTTAGAAACATGTTGCATATTACAGTAAAAAAAAAAAAAAAAAAAGATAAAATATATATATATATATATATATATATATATATATATATATATATATATATATATATAAATATGTATCAAAAACTGCGTAGGTAAATCAGACACTTCAATCCTTAGTATTTTTGTCTTGTTTTCCATACAAAATGTCTAAATCTCGAATCAAAATTATGTCTGAGAAACAGATTTATAGATAAATTAAAAATTTGCTAAGTTCTACATTCTTGACAGAACAAGTTGCTGGCAAACAATTTTAGGTTCTGGTCAGGTCCAGTTGACAGTATCAACTGGGTCAAGGGACATAACAGCCTGGGTTTGGGCTTCAATGTGAACTGTGAAAGTGATCATGTTTTTTTCATGAGTCTCAAATGTAGACAAGCTTCTCCTCCCTTTACACCTGAGGTCTTGAACAAGTCGAGACTGAGAACGCTGTAGTACATGGATGTTGTAATGTCTGCGTGGGATGGACACCTCTGAAGACACACAAGCCTGAAGTGTTATGATGAGACTGCTTAATACTTCCCCTCCATTTTTCAGGCGGTGTTTGAAGAAACTGATGTGTAAAACAAGATAGTGGGGCAGAAGTTCACAGATAGCCCACAGGTCATGGTGAGGATATAAATGTGTCACGTCTTGGCAGGTATCTACGCCGCCCGCACGCCAGTCCAAAAAAACACCAGCCAGGAGGCAGCTGTAACTCTAACATTTCCTGAAAGTAGAGCACACAGTCTGATCTTCTGAATCAGAGAGATGTTTGAAGAGATGTTTGCATGTGGTTCCCTCAACTATATGTTAATGTATAGTGGTTGAACACCTGGACGAGAGCAAAATCAGAATCTGATGTCCTACTAGTACATGTACGCATTTGGCTGATGCTTTTATCCAATGTGACTTACATTACATTCAAGCTATACCATTCTTATAATTCATGAACTCCTTGGGAATCAAACCCATGACCTTCATGTTAGTGTACAGTGGTTGAACACTTGAATGAGAGCAAGAACAGAATCTGATGACCCACTTTTACATTTATGCATTTGGCAGATCAGATGCTTTTAACCAAAGCAACTTACATTGCATTCAAGCTGTAATTTTTTTTTCAATTCATGAATTCCTTGGGAATCGAACCCATGACCTTCATGATATTGTATAGTGGTTAAACACCTGGACGAGAGCAAGCTCAGAATCTGATGTTCTTCTTTTACATTTAAGCATTTGGCAGATGCTTTTAGTCAAAGCAACTTGTATTGCATTCAAGTTGTAATTTTCTTTTCAATTCATGAACTCCTTGGGAATCGAACCCATGACCTTGGCATTGCTATCACCATAATCTCAGAGCTACACAAAGGTCCTGAAAGAAAAAGTAATTATTGTAAAATAAACCCAAAAAATGTGATCTGGACCATGACGTCAAACTGATTCTGATTGGCTAATGCTGTGGCTGACCAATCATAACCCAGCATCCCAGAGAGTTATTTTGTTGCAGTTGAGTCCCTAAATGGAGTGCTCTTGAACACAGAGGGGATATGTCAGACAGTGTTAAATAAAGCAGACCCGTCTATGTCCCCATACTACTTTACTTTCCACTGGGAGAGGAAATGACCATGCGTATGAATCAGAGCCTGCGCTCCACAAGGGTGTGTTCTGCACACGGGCTGCAAATTGCGGGGGGATGGTCGGTTCTTCTGGGGATTTGATGGCAAGCAGGCTACAACTATAGCTACACATTCATTTTGTTTCAAGGAAAATTAGACCGTACTCAACGGGAAAGGGAAAAAAGCTTTTGCCTCAATGAAAGGGGGATGTTTCTTTTATGAAAGTGTATGTTATTTAGATTTGTTTGACATGTGAATGAAGAGGATTACAGATTGCCTCCATCAAAATGTATTTAGTTATGTGCCAAATACTTAAGGTAACAGTTCTGTCATCATCCACTCACCGTCATGTTTTTTCCAAACCAAGATGTTTAGCAGAAAGTTGAATCTTGCTGTTTGGCATGCAATGAAAGTAAATGGTGACCAGCTGCAGAAACGGACTAAAAGCAGCATTCAAGTATGATAGAAGTTGGTAGAATGACTATATTCGAAATATTTTTGAGCAGTGCAATAGCTTTGCGTGAGGAACAGAATTTTCAAATATACCAGGTTGACGGTGATGACGCCTAACCTCATTGGTTATTTTGTGGAGGGTTTTTTTTAGTAAATAACTTACTAAATAAATCTGTTTATCACTCAAAGCAATTCTGAAGAGATTCTGGAGAGAAGTTACTGCCTTGGTGTTTTTTGTCATGTTTGTAGTTTTACAGCCCTGATTACCATTCACTTTCTGCTTAACATCTCCTTTTGCAATTGCACAGAAGAATACAGGTTTAAAATGACATGAGGCTGAGTAAATGATGACAGAATTTGAAACCATTGCTTTAATACATGCATTTTTCAAAAATGGATAAACTGTTTTTTGTACCTTTAATGAGATGTGAGCAAAGCCTACAGTGACGATCTGAACGGCGGGTATCAGATGCATTATGCTTGGCACAGTCTGGCTTCATCTCAGTCTCTCATTTATACCATCTCTGTTCGGAGGCCAACCTGCACCCAGCCTGAGTCGTGCTCAGTTTCCAGTAAACGCCTGCAGACTACCAGGCTTGTCCTGTTGCCAACTTTCTGCCATCAGCCTCCTTGAAAGGATAGCCATAAAGACGTCTCTGTTCTTGAGGAGCTGAAAGAAAACAGACTCGCCATACACAAACCACCAAATCCCCCCCCCCCCCATTTGTGGAAAGGGGGGGGGGGGGGGGGGGCGGGGGCGGCTGGAGCAAGTGCTCAAAATTAATATTCGCCTGCAATAGTGCTATGATTTTGCAAACTGCCAGCAAAGATGTGTTATCTGCGGCCATAAAAGCATGTGCTTTTGGTTGCCATCTTGACCACTGACAAGAGTATCACAACAGATGGCATCACCACAGAAAATGTCAGCACGGTTGTAATTATAGTGACCACTGGTTTCAGTGTCCCAATCTGAAGATCAACAGATGTCAATTAAAAATTGTTAATTAAAAACAAAAGATTCATTTATAATGCAGTAATATTTACAATGGTTTTGAAGCATTTCCCACCATAATTGTACTACTATGGGAAAGTATGTCAACAACAGCAACTCCTAAGTATACAAAAACATAATTAACTCAGTTTTGGGTACATTCCCACATTTCTCAGTGATTGCCAGACAGTCAAAATTGACAAGACAACATGTCAACGTATAAATAAATCAGGAAAACTGCTCAGGGTGTTTGAACCCTCAATAATAAGCCATTATTTACAACTTTACCTGTCAAGGGATAAGAAAAAGAGGGCCCCTACTGACAAGAATGATAACTGAGGTCTTGTTGTTACGCCCTCTCTCTGACAAGATGGTACTTGAACGGTTAAAGAGAATGTCATGGTGCATTTAGAGAGCTTCTTCTTAATAGCTACCTGTCATTTTAGCAGTCTTCCATCGTTGCACCATGGGTGGTAACTGCCCATAGTAACACAACACAATAACTCCATTTGAAATTGAAACTTTTTAATATGTGCTTTCATTAAGCAGTTTCTGTGGAAATATCCAGAATATACATATTCCCTGCTAACTCCAGAGAGAATATCAGTATGACACATCTTAACAGTGTTCCTGGTCAGGTGTTTTGATTTAGATGAATCACATCATATCCCACAGAGACTGCAGTTAACTGCCACTGGGAGTCGTGAGAACCTTTTCTGAACTTGAGGCATGCTCTCCAGTCGGTACTGCATGTCCAAACCTTACAAACATGTATTAACTTAAATATGCAATACTATGAACCAAGCGTGAGTGTAAAATCTCAATTACCATCACATAAACCAAAAGATATGTGCAAAAATTCCCCTCACTCAACAGAAACACCAATTAAGTTGGACAACTTCTGTTAGTACATTGGTTTGAAAAAAAATGTTGGGTGGTTCTCGATACCACTGCAATCTGAAACTGTTTTCTAAAAAGAAAAATGCTAGTGAGTGAATAAGGGAGGATGTGTTTTTCTCATTCACTCTGCTGTCATTGAGGTTCTGGGAAAGGAAAGCTAAATTCTGGATGCTAATTGCTCTGTTTACATGCTGAAATACTCTACAAACATTTAGACATTCATCTTCAAGATTTGTTAACTCTTTCCTATTTATGCTTGTGGGGAGAGGTTTGATTGCTATGGAAGGTTCTTTGGCAAATGTGTTTGAGCATATTTGAATATACAGAAACCACTATTTTAATCTGCAGGTCACAAGTCAAACAATTTCCACTGTTATACGACAATTCAATAAATTTTGAAGTTAATTTTAGAAAAAAATCTGGGCATCGTATTTGTGTTCCACCTACGTCTCCAAGCAACACATTGCAATAATCCTGTAATGGTGAATCAGTGTGTTTGAACAAATCGGTTAAGAGAATAATTAAATTAATCACTCTTCAAGAAAGTCACTTGTTTTTGTTATGAATGAATCAGTGTTTGAACAAATCGGTTAAGAGAATAATTCAATTAATCACTCTTCATGAAAGTCACTTGTTTTTGTTATGAATGAATCAGTGTTTGAACAAATCGGTTAAGAGGATAATTCAATTAATTACTTTTTAAGGGAATGAGTCAGTGTGTTTGAACAAAAGGGTTGAATGAATGACTCTCTTCTAAAGAGTGTCGCTAACTACTGGCATAGTGATGTAACATACTGAAAGAAACACTGAAAAAAACACTACCACCGATGCAGAGGTATTTTTTGCAAATATTTACCTTTGAAAACCTCTTACAACTCCTTTTACATGTAGCAAAGATGTCTATCCTAAGTGGTAACATAAAACCTATGTATCATGAATCATTCTATACGGTCTGATCCTTAAATCAGACCCTTGCCATACACCTCCAAAAAAGATAACACTGTGCTTAATTTGCTGTGCAATATACATGTAATTAGGTGAATTGGACACAGGCAGTGAAAAGGACAGCTAAATCAAGGTCCTGATGAATTAGGGGGCCTCTGTCAAGGCCAAGTCACATTAATCAAAAGAGCCAGAGTACACACAGAGAGACGGCAGGAATTCTCTTTTTCGGACTGTTTTCGGCTCTTGTGATAAATTGTTCTTGCGTCGCTGGGCTCGCAGTATGTATCGCTATCCAATCCGTGATTTTAAATGCAAATGCACAGTTGCACTGATGTTAGTCTTTGTACATATGAAAATGATCATATTTTCTATTTTATATATAAAATATTAAAATAATATTTATATTGTTTTCCTATTACAAACATGATCAACATAAAAACTGACCAGAAATTTCTTATTTTTTGGCTTGTCTCTTTCACTTTGTGTAGTTTTTTTTTTTTTTTTTAAACATCCTAGGACTTTCTTATTATTTCCAGGTTTAAAAGACAAAACCTGCCAAAACCGTTTCAGTAAATGTCAGGCTTACAGATGTTGTCCAAAACTATAAAATACTACAAGGATGAGATGCTAACATGCCATCAGCTTTGTACTAAACACTCATTTTGTCTGTGATATGAAACTGACTGGATCATTGGCAATTGTTTCTCACTATTTGGACGTTTGCTCTCCATGTGCTGAACATCTACAGCTAAAGCTGAACAAATTTTTCTGTCAGAAGACAAACAGATGTACTGGACGAGACCTGACAACGGCATACTCTGAATCTGCGTGCTTTATATTGAAGATGACTCAACAGGTTGTTTCTTGATTAATGATGATTCCATCAGTGCAAAGAGAGGAAAATGAATGTTGAAGTGGCTAACAAACTTACCCATGCATAGGGTGCAGAGGATGTGGATCGTAATGGTACCTCCCCTCGTGGTGGCGCATGTCGATCGGTATCGGCGTGTGGAAGGTTGAGAATAAGTGAGGAGCTATGGAGTCAAAGACAGAAGAGAAGAATGACAAACACGTCAACAGAGACTATAATACAACATAAGAACGCTGTTTTTTAAACATAAGATTTTTTAAACATCTTATTTTATTTCAGTTAACATATGAAGGTATTTTTTATGATTTAAATTTTAGTTATAATAACCATGATTCAAGCCACATTACACAATCAATTTACACAATAATACCACAGAAAGAGAAAAAGGAACAAAAAGAAATACATAAAATTAGTGTCCTGGAACAAATTCTTCTTCAAAATGTACTTGTTCACAATTTTGAAGCATATTAGAGTACAGAGTTGTTAGCTTAGCAACAGGCTAATGCCAGTCCCTATGTATGACACACAGGAGTAAACAACAAGGCAGATTTATACTAGATTTTATAACTGAGCCACAGTCTGGCCTTCTCATCTCCAAGATAATTGGAAACTTATGAACAGTTCCTCAATATTAATGGTCTTACATGTGCAATGAGTGGATTACAGTTTCTCATGATGAGTTTTTATTTGTCTGGGCTAAAAAAAGAGGGCCAAAACATGCTCTTCCTGTTATAAAAAGGCTGATTGCTTTAAGGGGGTCTTGTAAAAAACCAACATGCTTTCATTAATGAGTGGAACTTACTTAAGGTGGTGGTTATAGATCTTTGAGTAAGCACTAAATAGCATATACTGTCCGCGTCTTTAATTTATTAATAGTATTTGCTCTTAATGAGGCCCTAAGGCTATTTTTGGATGGACTCATCATCTCATCTCCTGTGCGTGTCTGTCTGTGCCCATTCCTTGCCTGTATTAAAATTCTTGGGCATCACGTGCACCAGTGAGTCAGGCTTGACCTGAGAACAGAGACTATGGGGGTAAAGTCCTCAGATTATTATCTCTACCTGTGAGGAGATGAGGGTAGATGAGGGTGGGGAAGGGCCACAGGGGCCTCTCAGGGGCCCATCAGGAGGAGACCTGTATGAGTCAGCATTCCAGAGCTGCCACTCTTACTCCAATCATCACAGTGGCTCTCAAGCATGCATTATTCTGATTCAAGACTAAGGAACAGGTCAAACAATATGGGGTGAATTCACTAGGAAGCTGTTGCACTTTTGTGCACAATATTTCAGCACAAAACCTGCACTTCATTCACCTGCAAATAGCAGGTAACCTTGTTTCTATGTAAATTATGCTTATTATTTATTATGGGCAGATTTTACACCAGGGAACAGGGAATTAGTGCAGTAATTGTCAAAAATTTGAACATCCCTACTTGTCATGGTTTTTTGGACTATAAGAAAGGTTTTTTGTATGCATGTAGGAAAGTTGTCTGTGAAATTAGGAAATTAAGTTTTTATGAAGATAAAACAAAACAGTAAATAAATGACTTAACAGAATTAACTTCTTATATATATATATATATATAATTTTTTTTTTTGAGCTGCAAAAATAAGCACATTTCTGAAACCAAAGCTTTACAAAAAAAACAGTGCATGTTATTGTACTTTGTGAGCTTGCATTCAATTTGAATGTCGGTATTTCCAGTGGAATTTGTCCTGGAGAAATGATCAACTCTTCAACCTTTTCATCACTGTCACTGCGGAAACTACAACTGACAGGTAAGCAGGATATTTCACAACGGCAAATGCAGGGAGAGATTGGTTGTGTGATGGCTTAAAATCCATCTCAACAGCTCAAAGTGACTGCATACTTTCAGGCTGTAGTAGTGCGTTTTTCCTTGCCAATTAGGTGGACTCCCTTTCCTTAGCGAGTTGGATGTGGAGAGGCATTTCTCAAATCCGTGTGTAGGGGCCAACGTAATGAGGGTTTGCGTGTAGGAGGATAAGCATGCATATACATAACATATTCATTGATGCTTTGGCCAAGTGCACAGCATGTCAGCGCTTGAGTAAGCCTTTGGAAACTCATGGGATTCCTATGTGTTTAAAAATGATGGGAACTGGTGCTGTAAAGTGTGCAGAATCATATAGGAGCTAAAACGCTTCTGAGAGCAAGTTACTGAGAGCAGTTTTTCATTTTTTTCTCTCACTGAGCTAATGCAATGGTTCGCATTAAACATCATAAAAATATACTGCAAACGACCAAACGTCATTAGGCAGCCTGTCCAAACACAACAACTGAGCAGACATTAATTGAAAGGCTTAATCTGGGATACAGTAACTCTGACTCGAGGGTGGACAAGTCCTCATGAGGATGTAGAGGTAGGGACGGCCTGAGAGGGGCTTATTCCATCACCCAGACAGCTCCATTGTTCTTGGGCCAAAAGGAGGACCAAGGTCCAGCACTCAGGAGGGTACACACTACACAGGTGTGATTGTATGGTTTGACCCACTCCGTTTCCTATAAAGAACAGCATGATATAGTATGCTCCTACCAGCATCGAGCAAGTGGTCAAAATGTCAAGGGGCTTGTGCATAAATTTTCATCCCAAAACAGACTGGAGCCATATTCAAGAAAATCTTTACATTTAAGAATGTTTTAATAGAAACTCTTAAAAAATATTTAGATCTCTAAATTTCATTCTTTAAAAAAAATGACAGACTTCAATGTTTTGTCTTGTCTAATACAACAAATTCAATACTTTAATACACAGATAAATCTTAAACAAAAATCAACCAAATCAAGTCGAACCAAACCAAAACAAAAAACAAGTTAAATAAATGGATTAAAGTAAAACCAGATTATTTTATTTTATAAATATTTAAAAAAAAAAAAAATCACAACATGTTGGGTCAAAATGGGCCCCATTATGCATTCTACAGTTAATATCATTACATTAAAATGTGCCAAATTACTTGTGAAATTCAAAAATGTAGATTTATTTTAAGGTCCAATTCTCATTATAAACAAACCCTTAACTATGACGTTTGCCTCAATAAACTCCTAATTTGCTGCTTATTAATAGTTAGTAAGGTAGTTGTTAAGTTTAGGTATTAATTTGTGTAGGATTAGGGATGTAGAATATGGTCATGCAGAATATATGCTTTATAAGCACTAATAAACAGCCACTATGATAATAACAGGCTAATAAACAACTAGTTCATAGTGGAATTGGTCCCTATACTAAAGTGTTAACAACTTTTGAGCTATAAGTATATTTCTGAAACAAAAAAAGTGTGTATAAAAACAAATGCATAATGCAATAAAAACAAAAATCATTTATTAAACTCTTAAATGAAACTTGTTTAATTTATTTTATTATATAAATACCCACCTCCCCCTTATAAATAATAAAAATAACATTGCAATACAATAAAAAACACAAATCCATCTAGGGCTGGGCGATGAGCAAAAATTCATATCTCGGTATTTTTTTGGCTGATTTGCGGTATAAGGTATACCTTATATATATATATATATATCTCGGTATTTGGATTAAACAAATAGTGAATGTAAGCATGTAGGCATATATTATGTGCAAAAAGGGTTAAAATCACATTACATTCTAACACTGTAACACTGCAATCTTAGAACAAAAATAATGCTTTTAAAAGCAGAAGTTAAATTTACTAAACTAAAAACGAAAATACAGACTAGGCTAATTGAGTAAAAAGGCTATTTTGATTAGCCCATTACACTTTACAGTAAGTGCTATCATACAAATACACTTACTTGTAGCTTTAAAATTCTACATGTCACATTTATTGTCCAACAACAAATATTTCAACAAAAGTTATTGCGCTCTGTCTGTTTGGCGCGCATGCGCGCGGCGGCGCTCGTTCTGAATGAAACCTGTGAAGTTTAGCGGAGAATCGCAAAGCAAAAGCTCATGCACAATGGACAGCAAAATGGAAATATTTCCATGGCTTTCTAACATTTACAGATGGAGAATATACCTGTGAAATGTACGTTATGCATTGAGGAAAACAGCACATCTCAAACACATTAAACAGCGTCTGTCAGCGGCACACGCAGCCTTTCTGTCAGAGCCGCTTTAAACTGAAACGATAAACAATAGGCTAGTATATCTTACCAGTTTTTTTTAAAAGCCCTTCATATAAAGCTTGTCACACGTTTAGAACAAATAGTAGTATGCGCTTTCTCCGCAGCAGTTCAGTCTGTGTCCTCCCTAGATATTAACAGTATTGCTCCATACCGTATCGCTTATAAAGAATATATCGATATATCGTACAAACTCGATACACCGCCCAGCCCTAAATCCATCTATTAATCCTTTTAAAGTAGTAAGCACCATGTTTTGGTTACGAAAAGTATTATTGTTTCAGTGCCCCACTATAATTCCTATAATGTACAAAACATCCTGTCAAGACCTGGTGAGAACAAAGCATCCAGGTTCTGTTGCAGGTCAGGATTAGCTTGTGGTTTGATGTCCTTATAAAGACAATAGCAGATGGTAGACATTATCAACGGGTACTCAAAGTAGAGGAAAAACATTCACTTTTCATGTCCGAACGGAGTCGAGAGACAGGCGGCTTTGTACTGAGAGTAGCTCATCTTTAGAGGAAGCACTCAAGAACAATAATAATATCCTGAGAGGCCAGGCAGCAGCAGTGTAATTAAAAAGGCTTTTCTGTCTCGCTCCAGGAACAAGAGGGGAGCGAGCAGGAGGGAGTCGATTCAGACAGGAAATTCCAGCAGAATGGCCTGGCAAGGGGCCTAACTACACAGCACCATGCAAACCGCTCCACACCAAGTCCCTAAGCTGCCTTGAACCCTGGGAAGCCGCAAGCCGAGCGGGAGCCACCAGTGGAGTCAGCCGATCCTGGTAGCATGCAATTTGTTCCCATTTTTGAACAACCTAGTGAGGCCTTTTTTGACTTAATGTCACACATCAGTGTGCAGCAGTACGCAACAGTTAAATGCTCTGGGGGGGAAAAAAAGAGAGAAAGAGGCTTGTCTTCTCTATCCATCCCGCACCTGGGAAATGTCACACTGTATAACATCCCTATTTAGTCTGTGTTGATGGTTTTTTCCCAAGGCGTTAGTTGTGGCGGCAGAAGGATTAGGGGTTTAGGGGAGAGCACGAAAACTGCTTCCAGCACTGAAAGGAAGTATTAAGTGAATGACTTTTCTTTTAACACCCCAGGGGCTTTGTAAAATGATACATTTCTTATTAATAGGGGATTTCTGGCAAAGGCCAAGTAGATTAAGTTATGGCATCCATACCACAATCAAAACTGGTACCTCGTTAACTGTAGATCCTGTGCCAATTTAGAATATTTCAGAGTAGCTACATGGTTTCTGTTAAACGGAAAAAGGAAATTTGTCCAACTGAGTATTTTTTTAGTGCTTTGTGGTTGTTTACCAGCCTAAACCAGAAGCGCCCAACCCCAAGTCTTTATGCTATTCTGGTCTCTAGATATGGCTTCAGTGTAAATCAATAGGAATTTATTATCAGTTTGACACATTCAAATATATTAGCGTTACGTCAGTAGTTTATCGTGATGGTTTACATGATGTTACAATTCTTTTTAACACTGGAAATTGTATACAAACTAACAATAAATACTACTGTATTATATAAATAAAAGACAACCAATGCTGTAAAAAGTTTTTGTTGACCGTTTATAATATCTAATGCATTAATGTTAACATATAGAATCCTGTGTTAATATTGATACTGATGTTTGCCTTCATAATCCCCTGCGATACATTGAATTAATAATATTAATAAAACATTTGATCAAAAATACAGTAAAAACAGCAATATTGTGAAATATTATTAAAATAATTCCTGCATTTTCAGTAACTCCACAAGATCCTTGACAAATCATTCTAATATGTTGACTAATTTACATTAATAAACCTTATTAATGGCTTTACAGTCAATTTTGAACAATTGAATACGTCCTTGAATAAAAGTATTAACTTAAAAAAAAAAAAGAAAATATCTTACTGATCCCAAACCTTAAAATGGTAGCATATACCAGTGAATGATCTGTCATGCATTAATTGACTTATTTATAAAAGGTATTAAAAAATTGTTAATAAGATACAAGGTAAATTCTTAATGTTTGGGAGTTATCCTAATGTGATTAAAGAAATAACCGTTTAGTTCATAGCAGGACCTTTGTTTACAAAACCCTGTCATAAATACAGTAGCCCCAGATCCTCAGCAGACCTTATGTGCCTTTCCTGTTAATGTTTATAAAGCAGGGTCTTGCTGGCTTCTCTCTGGCAGTCTAAGGCCATGTCAAACAACTGGCCAAATCCATCCAATCACTCACATAATTTCCAGCAAGCTGCTGGCCCTTATAAGCCCTGAGAGCTGAATGTGATTTATTAAGCCTCTCAGAGGCACTGGACTAGTTACCTTAATTGTCTCGATACTTCCACTGTGTCTCAGTCCTGGGACAAAACCCATCAGGACAGAGGGCACCAGAAAATAACCCCAATGCATCACAGTACAAGGTACAGAGCTAGACATATGTTTGAGTGTGTGCTTTGCTGCACATTAGCATGCTTTTGGTGTAACAGTGCCAGTTAGATGACGATAAAAATCTCAGTAAGACTAATTACACAAAGCTAATCACTAACCTGATTTATCACGAGAGTCGCTAATCTTGTCAACAAAATTACTGATGAAACAACTCAAGTGAAAAATACATTTATTTCATGCTAAGTATACAACAAATACATTTACATATGTATGTACTGCAAAATTCCCTGCAGTTGTACTTTTACTATAATAATCTGGTATACCTAAAGTCTGCTAAATTGGAACAAGTAATTTTGTGCTTAATGCACTTTAATTGTAGTGCTGAAGTCCAACTAAAGATATACTGAAGTATATTTGATTGTGCTGAAGTGGATCTATTGCAAGTATCCTTCAGGTACACTTTAAATATCTTGCATTTAAAGACTGATATTATTCAAAGATCATACAGTCCTCATCAATAGTGACATTAAAACACATTTTACGCTTCATATTACGAAATGTGCATTGTGCACAAATAGTACTCCATTTTTATCAATATTGAAAACAGCTGTGCTGCTTAATATTTTTGAGGAAACCATGAAACATTTTTTTCAGGATTGTTTGATGAATAGAAAACTTAAAAAATAACAGCATTTATTTTAAATAGAAATCTGTTGTAACATTATAAATGTTTACTGTTTTTTTCCCTCAATTAAATGCATACTTGCTTAAAGGAACACTCCACTTTTTTGAAAATAGGCTCATTTTCAAACTCCCCTAGAGTTAAACAGTTGAGTTTTACCGTTTTCGAATCCATTCAGCCAATCTCTGGGTCTGGTGGTAGCACTTTTAGCGTAGCTTAGCATAGATCATTGAATCTGATTAGATCTTTAGCATCTTGCTCAAAAACGACCAAAGAGTTTCAATATTTCTCCTATTTAAAACTTGACTCTTCTGTAGTTATATCGTGTACTAAGACTGACGGAAAAGTTGCAATTTTCTAGGCCAATATGGCTAGGAACTACCGGTATACTCCCATTCCGGCGTAACAATCAAGGAACTTTGCTGCCGTACCATGGGTGCAGCAGACGCAATGATATTACACAGTGCCTGAAAGTAGTCCCCAGCTATAGCGAGATGCTAACGGCCTAATCAGATTCAATGATCTATGCTAAGCTACGCTAAAAGTGCGGCTGAATGGATTCGAAAACGGTAAAACTCAACTGTTTAACTCTTGGGGAGTTGGAAAATAAGCCTATTTTCAAAAAAAGTGAAGTGTTACTCTAATATTTTTTTTTCCAAAGTGCAATAACATTATGAAATGGCAAAATATTGAGTACACTTAAAGGATATCTGCATCATAAGAAAGAAAAAAAAAAAAAAATCCCTTACACATGTGTCTTGTCAAGATTAAGTAAATACTTTTGGTCTATTATCTGCAGGGCTGTATACATTATGAGGTTGCAGAGTGCCAAAGCCCTCAAAACCAAAGTTAGTCATTTAAAATGGGTGGATTAAAACAATCATACTGAAGATATGACATCCATATAGCATGCCTCAACATCCCATTGGATGAGGGGTTGCTGGGTCACAGCACTGATATTTGTGGTTTTCAAAATGGCACTTAGACATCCTCTTAAGAGCTACTTTGTGCCTTTGGTGCTTGCTGGAATTAGTGATTTACTGCTCCTCAGAGTACACACTATCGTTCCTTACCCATGGAAACCCAGAAAACATCAGCTTAGTGTGATTGAGGGTTTCCAATACAGGCTCATGGTTATGCACTCCCTTAAGCTCTACAAATCTAAAAACGGAAAAGGGAGTTCATTTGAACATCTTCTCTTGGGAACGTTGGTCTCTGTGGTGTTTCAGGAGGCCCTTTGGCCTCTGAACTGTGGGTGATACAAAGGATGTCCATTAACACAATGGGTATGCTAACAGTGGTCAGTGCTTCTTCAGCACTACTGGTCCACCAAAAGGTCTTTTACAACAGGAACGATGGCTGTGGAGGAAGTATTCTCACATCCAGACAAAGCAGGGGCTCAAGAGCCACAGTGATTCATAAGAGGGAATCCCTGCTTGGGTTCACATCGAGGTGAGACCTTGTTATCTGAGATGTTTGGGGGGGGAAAAAACAACAGTGGAGAAGAAAAAGTCAACACTTAAAATTGAGATGATGTTTTCCCCAGTGTTGCATGAAGCAGCGGTTTCTAAACAAGACCCGCCGTGACCCCTTTCAAAACCCACTAAAACTTTTGACACTACCAGGAAAAACCAGAGTTGACCATAATCCGGTCAATTTGGAGATTTTCTTTCCATAACATGTCTTCTTCCAGTCGAGTGGAAAGAAAATATCAAAAACACACATATAAGTGTTTATTACACTTATTACTCTTTTAATAATTACAAATTTGCTTCAGGAGATTTCAATTACAATACATATTTTTAAAGGCTTTGCTCTCAAAATAAGTTTTTTGTTTTCTCAGCCTGAAATCTTCAATACTTCCATACATTAATTTTTCTAGCTTTGTTCACATCCATATTCTTAAAGTTTTTACAGTTTGTTCATGTATAATTTGCCTGATTATATAATATCCTAAAAAATATATTTTTTTAACATTTCCTAACATCTTTTCTTTCTTTTTTTGTATTTCATGATTTATGGAGTGACTAGAAACAGATATCCAAAATATGAGAAAAAAATCCTTTATGACTTTCTTTCTGTGAAACGTATTTTGAAAAATGTCTCAAGTTTTTTTTGTCCATATAATGTCATTGGGATCCAGTGTTGTTTTGGATCCCATTGACTTTCATTGTATAAACAAAAACCAAAAATATCTTCTTTTTTGTGTTGTGTAGAAAAAAAAAAGTCACACGGGTTTGGAACGAGTAAATCATTTTTACTTCAACAAGACTTTTAAGCTCTGAGAGAGGTTTCCATGTGTGATAAGACCCAGTTAAGGTAATAGCCCATTTACACAAAACAGAGCCCTGACTCTCTAGCCAAACCCCGGCTCTGACTTCAACATGCTCTGGGGGAATTATGTGAAAGAATTTGTTGTAAACCCTTAAACTGAAAACATCTGTGAAGGCACACTGTTATTGGTCTTGCGGATGCCTCAGTTGGGGGTCAGACAGGCTGGTTGCGGTACCTCTCCTTTGCCCTCTCTAGGGGGCCCTCCATTTTCTGCTTGTACGCCTCGGGCCACAAACGCTAAGCAATTTTGTCCTTTTCATAAACCAAAGAAGCTTTGGTCCATTCTCCATTTCAGTCTTTTTGTTATTCTTCTACACCCAGGCAGTGGTCTTCCTGGCAGGCTAGAATGAAGTAAGCAATCGTAGCAAAACATTCATTCCTGTTACTCAGCATTTAACATCCTTTTTGTGCAGTTCCAGGTCACAATTGCTTTGCCTCAATGCCACTGACAATAAGACCCCTCATTAAAATTCTTTTCCATTGTGAATGCATCACTTCCCGTGGATGAAACTTCCCCTCTTGCTGCCATATCCCCGTGGCTCATGGCTTTCAGTGCTGTCCATTGCTTTTTACTCAGCCGTTTGGACCCTACATGCTTCAAAGAGGCCCGTCATTACCACCAGCGCCGAAATTGGCAGCGTTCTTTACTTTAACCAGAAGCGTCTTGGCTCGCGATAACCGTCTCATGCCGTCACGCTGCGCAAGTGAGATGATTTATGGACGGCTGCGATTTTTTACAACATTTACGACCAGGAGCGGCACTGCCAGCATCAGCGCCATTGGACACATAGATAATGAACTGCAAGGAAACGTTTCCCGTCAGCCCTCCTCTTTTCTGTGGATGAGAGGATTAGGCTCTTAATTAGTGCCTCCAAAGGGAAAGCTCAATTTACGGGATAGCAACAGAGTGCTGGGGGGAGGAGGGTGCAGGAAAATGTCTAACAGGCTGGAATGGGGGCCTCCCATTAGAGAAGGGAAAGGGGGATGGGAGGATGAGAGCTTCTTTCGCCCAGACAAAAGAGGTGCATTCCTCCTGTACCATGATTCACAAAGTTTTTCAAAGAAGGAGGGGGTACAACAGCCCCACATTCTGGATGATCCTTGAATATAAGGGGTCATGGAGGTAATGAGCAAATTATCATAATATACCATATCACGGTATAAGATTAAGATATTAAGGTTAAACCATCCACAAGACCAAAATCTAATATCATGGTATGAGTAAGTTTGTATATCATGGTAAAAGAATATATCCATATTATCATACAAGCTTAAAAAAGCAGCAATAATAATAATAAATTATATATATTTGTGCTGTCAAACGATTAACCGCGATTTATCACATCCAAAATAAATGTGTTTGTTAACATAACGTGTGTGTACTGTGTATATTTATTATGTATACATAAATACACACACATATAGGATATATTTTGAAAATATTTGCATTTATATTTGTATAATTTATATTATATATAAAATATTTAATATAGAACATTTTTCTAAAATATATACATGCATGTGTGTGTATTTACTGTATATATACATAATAAATATACACAGTACACACACGTTATGTTAACAAAAACATTATTTTGGATGCGATTAATCGTTTGACAGCACTAACTCTCTCTCTCTCTATACATATATGTGTCTGTGTGTCTGTGTGTGTGTGTGTGTGTGTGTGTGTGTGTGTGTGTGTGTGTGTATGTATATATATATATATATATATACCCAAGTTAAATAATCTTTAAGAATATTATAATGATAATATTTTTTTTAAAAATACACATACATGTATAAATTAGTGCTGTCAAATGATTAATCGCATCCAAAATAAAAGTTTTTGTTTGTATAATATGTGTGTGTACTGTATTTTATAAAAATGTAATATATATATATATATATATATATATATATATATATATATATATATATATATATATATATATATATATATTTTTTTTTTTTTATATATATATACACACTATACTTATATTATACATATACATTATACATATATTTAATTGAAATAAATTATAAAATTAAGTCAGATTTTCAAAACTTGTTTCAATACTTTCAAGAATTGTTTTAAATACTTTCAATATTTTAACAAATAAATACTAATTACTTAAAATATTATTATAAAATTTAAAATAAAAAACTTCAAGTCATTAATTTTTTTTAATTTATTGATTTATTTATTTACTTACTTATTTTTGGAACTTGATAAATGTACACCAAAAAGATTATTCATAAAGAATAAGTCAGTCATCTATACAAGAGTCACATTAGGTGTACTTTTTTTTTTTTTTTAAATCTTAAAAATGAGACTCAAATAAACAAACAAACAAACAAACATTACATTTAATCCGTAAAACAACCCAGTTATACTGTGTGGTTTTTAAAAATATCCAACATTAAGCACAATTTTGACTGTTTGACATTTTTACCATCAGCATATACAGGTATATGACAACATCATACTGCCCAGCAGTACTGCACAAACATGTTGGCTCTATTAAGGATGAGACCTGTTGCCATAAAAACGGGGCTGAAGGGGGAAGCAGAGTGGAGCAGACCTGTTGTTTTTAGGTTCTTTCCAGTGATGAGTAAGACTTAAGGAACTTACGTGTTTCTTTGTGCCATGCCGCCTGGTGCCCATAAATCATTGCGGTAGTCCTGTGCTATCCAGTGAGTGCCCTTTCTTGTGGGAAACCTTTCAGTCAAGTCATGCTTTTCCCACCATTGTTCCCAATTTGGGGGCCCACCTGTTTACTACTTTTAGTGTTCTAAATGTTTACACAGGACCTTATCCTGCAAGTGTATTTTTTCAGTTGACTTCTCCTAACCTGACCAAGATGTTTTGGATGCTGAACATGTAATTTAAGTGGTTGGTATGAGCTTTGCATTAATACCCATGTACAGAATGAATACAGTTCCAGACGAAATTTTAATGAATGTTTAAACGTGTCAGATTTAAATCCTGTTCGTTTTCAGTCAAAAATCTCACTGTAAATAAACTAATCCTATGTTTTGGTGGTTGCTGAGGTGAACCCAGGTAAAGAGGCACTAGAGAGCAGCTCTAATGTAAGGGTCTCATGAATGCAGCACACAGAGTAATCTGCTAGCCTCCCCCATACCTCTGAAACCACAGTTTGCTAAAGTGACTTTCTAACAGACTGCAACTGAAATGTTTACTTGGCGGCAATGAAAGCATAAAACTAAATAAACAAGAACCCATGAGTAACACATGTAGCTTTTTTCCTACCCACACTGGTAGGGAGGTCAGAGAAGGGAGACGTAGGGGAAATGTTAGTCTATATGTCTCTTCTCATTCAAGTCTAAATGAAAGAACACAAACAAGACTAATTAATGAGAGGGCCTCATCATTGTGAATGACTAATAATATTTGGCTGGACAGACTGAAGCTACAAGTTGCTACTGTGTGGGGCACTGTTTCTTTAAAGCATTCTCAATAGATAAAATAAAATATAAAATAATTTGTAACATGTTTTACATACCTAAAAAAATGTGATTCAATTCCAATTAATTAATTTACATCACTATATCACAGAGTATGTTACAAAACATATGAACTACCTACATATGCAACTATTCTAACCGATGGAACCTAATAAGTGACTGAATTAAAACTCTCTATAGCAAGCACACCAATAAAAACACTCAAATCCCAAGTGATTTCATTAGATTTTGATGTAAGCAAATATTTTACAAAATTGTCACTGTTCAATTATATTATTTTTATCAAAAGTTTGTGATATAAAAGGAATAAATTATTTTTAATTTATATAATTTTATAATAAATTATAATTTATATAACAAGGAACATTATGCATTATAAATAAATAAATAAATAAATAAATAAATAAATAAATAAATAAATTTGACTGCAGAATGCTCAAATGCAGAAAACAAAAATTAAATTAATATAATTTATAAATTACCTACCTTTTGGAATGGCTTTATCATCTGTAGTGTGCCTATTATGCCTTAAAATGCTATCTGCATTGGCAGTGCACTGTATTTCGAAAGCAAACTTGGCCTAATTTTTTTGCACACACCCCTGAGACATTTTTAGTGGTGTCTTGTATCAAAGCTAAAAGTTCAAAACATCCTCGTGTTTAACGTCGGGACAAAAGTCAACTGTGAGTCTACTACGTTTTGTTCACACACTCGTTTAACTCCTCTTAGAGCTCTTGTAAATATTGTCAGACGAGCAGAAGCTTGCCTCTGTCTGCCTCTCTACACAGGGCAATATTTATCTTAGTGCGGGCTGCAGGGAGGGCTAAAGCACAAGAAAGGGGTCTAGGTAAACACTTCAGAGGGGTCTGAGTCGACCCTCCAACACTTTACTGAAAAGTGCCAGTGACTGACCTCACAGCTCAATGGCACGGTGCTAACTAGGACAGGGACAAAGCGGGCAAACAGCCAATTGTTTGAAGATAGAGCCTGCAGTGCTAAATAGGGGACGGGAGGATGGGGGCAGGGGAAATGCCAAAACTCTACTGAAGCTGTAATTTACAGCATTAGAGCGTAGCATTAAGACAACTTGTGCTTCTCCTAATGTAGTGGTTACAGTCTTAACTTGTCCAGGTCATATTTCACCCCACAAATCTACTACATGGATCTCTGAAATACTTTATTCTGATTGGTCAATTGTGGCATTCTGTGACTGTAAAAACCAATAATTTATCCAGCAAGATCTCCTCCTTCTCACATAAACATAAACTAACAAAAAAAATTACATATATTTATTTGCTTATTTGTTTTGTAGCTATATAATAAGCGGGTTAATGATTACACTATATCAACTAACCACATCATCTGCCCAATTCTCATGATCACAATGCTAAAAATTCACATAAATACTACAAAAACAACAAAACCCAATTACATCATATTTTAAACAACAAAACATTTATATGTACTAGTAGCAGTAAAACTATAAAGAAAAAATGTGTTAATTGAAATAAAGCTAAAACATACATATTAGATGAAAAACTTAAATGAAACAATTAGACAAAATGTTGAAATGTTGCTTTTGCGAGTTGCAACTAATTGAAACAAGTGTTTAAGTACTAAATCTGAAATCAATTTAAAATGGAAGCCTAAAAGAATAACAACAAATAATTGCCGGCTTTCCGGCTTTCATTGTTGTATTTTAAAAACGAGTGAAATACCTGTATGAATTACGGTAATGAGAATGAATTGTTTTATTGGTCAAGAAAATATAAAAAAAAATTCAACAGCCCTAAAAATTTGGATTCATGCACAAAATTAACAAACCTTTTTTTGTGGTAAATTTCGTAATGATTTGTTGCAGGTGTGCATGAGGTTCACCTGTATAAGCCTATAAAGATAAGAGAGCTTTAATCTGTATGTTTATGGTCAAACCTTACACCTACATATAAAACTGACAATCACAACTATCAGAACATCTTTGTGCTAAAGATTCATTTAATTGTTAAAGTCTGCACCCACTCAAGAGCACCGACCTGTCTGAATTACTCAGTTCTCATTACCTGTGGTCATAGAAACGATGATGGAGTAAAATTAGGATTGATAATTGTCAGCAATTAGCTCAAGGAAAAGAAAGAGAAGACAAGATTCAAGATATGTGTTGTGAATACTTAAAACAAGTGGAGACTAAAAGCCACTGGTCACAGCCTGACAGCCAAGAAGAGCAATACAATACACTCTGTCTGAGCTAAGAGGCAGGTCATTAACACATAATAGAGAGGGGTGTCACTTTAGACACCTTAATTTGATAATTAGTGACAGGTAAAATTACACTATTGAGGGATGACAGAATAAGGGATAGAAAAGTTTGCTGTGCCCTCAGCCAGTAAGTCACAATGAAACGGTTCGGCCTGCCTGTTCTATAGCATCTAAAGTAACAAAATTCAACACCAGGTGATTTACCAGAATAAAATTAATCATATGGAGACTGGCTCCCGACTGAGGATTTTTCCTGCAGGGCAGCACATGAGCCTCATTTTTTTTTTTTAATGCATCTTAAAACATGGAACCCAAATTTTGCATTCATCGCTCATGATGTCTTTGATGAACCTTTTGTTCTGCATCAGCTTTTGTCAGCAGGCCAAAAATCTAAATGACTACCAGAAGTTTTCTCTTACAAAGATATTTAGACAGTAATCAAAGTGCCTCAAAATGTTCCTGTTTTCCATTTAGAGTTTGCTAAGGAGGGTGTGTCAACTCTTGTCTTCATTTCTTTTGTGTTTTAACGGTATAGTTCATCCAAAAATCATCATTTACTCACCGTCATGTCGTTCCAAACCTATATGACTGCTTTTGTGGAACGTACAATGAAAGTCAATGAGGTACAATTGGTTTGGATCCCACTGATTTTTATGGTTTGAACAAAAACATACCTCAAAATATATTTTTTCAAGTCCCACAGAAGAATGTGTTTACAAATGTAAACAGAGACGGCAATTAGAGTAGCACATCCACACACACAAAATAAACATCTGGCTTTCTAACTTCTGTCGTGATAGAAACGGTGGCGTAAAACAGAACCATGCTTTACTGAGAAATTTGATTAAAAAGCTGTTCTCCTCTCTCACAAAGTAATCTCAAAGGGCATTGAAGTTTAACAGTTGCCGCCGCCTTGATGAAGATACACATGTGCCACAGATGTATTCACATCCACGAGCTGATCCTTCAATGATTATCAGATGGTGCTCCTGCATCAGTGTTTGTTTCTGGACTGCTAAAGTCTCAGTTACAGTGAGCTGACATGACATGGGTACACGGTACAGGGGATGAAGTTTAGAGAAAGAACGACAGAATGAACGATAAACAGATAAATCGAATGAAAGATGACAGAACGAATGAATGACAGATGAATGCGATAGATGGAACGATGGATGGACTGTTGGAGCAATAGATGGAGAAAACAAATAAATGATAGACAGAACGATAGAACAATAGAGCAACAGATAGACAGACAGAACAATATACAGACAGCTAGACAAATGGACACAAACAGATAGATGGAGGAATGTGAAGGACATACAGAATGGACAATGAATGGAAAGAAGAAGCATTAATTAGATAGAATTAGATGGACAGAATGAATGATGATGGATGGATAGATAGAACGTTGGATGAATGGCTAGATGGACAAACAGGTAGAACAATAGATGAATAGAATGAATGAACATCCTGTGGAATGTGGCTAATTCATTTCATGATGATAGACAGAACGACAGAAGGATATAGACAGAATGATACACAGAACAATACATAGAAAACAGATAGAACGATAGAATGATAGATAGAATGATAGAACAACAGAACGAAAGATAGAACTATAGAACAATATAACGGTATACAGAACGTTAGATAAATGATAGAAGGTCAGAACGACAGAACGATAGATAGAACGATAGATAGACAGACAGACAGAGTGGACTGAACATGGGAATGTGTCACACTGAATATTCTTCTGTCTGAGCACATTATCATTAGCAGTTATAGCCAATTACAGGGTCTCAGAGAATTTGACAACCTGCCAGCTATAAGCCTCTTGAGGTGTCAGAACCGGGCTACACAAACAGACGAGAACACAAGGTCTATTTAGGGGGGATATGCAGGCTCCATTTCAACAGTTAGCATGAACACACCTGCAATAACATATTTCAGACATGCCTTATTCTGATTCATTTTCCATGCATTGCCAAATATAGCCTCTGATAACAGCACACTCAAATTGTACTGCTTTAAATTGAACCCTTTCAGGCCAGACAAATATAAAGGTTGTATAGGTATCTGTTGATAGACATAAAAAATGTATTGCTCATAGTCAGAAAAATCCTATAAAATATTGAATAAATAAATATAAATGGCCATTATTAAAATTTTATATTGATGAAACAAAACTACAACCTTCAACTGTAAATGCTACAAATTAATTTAGCCACTACACCATCATAATGTTTTTTTTTTAAGAAAAAATATCCCATATCAACTGATAGCAAGGAAGCAAGCAATAAATAAATACATAAATAAATAAACAAATAAATAAATAAATGCAGATATGATAACATTCCTTTGGAGTATGAAGTTCAAATGAAGTCTCGGGAACTTGCTTTGCTTTGTTAAATAATTTCCCATAGAAATCCATCATCAGCCTTGAAGGCAAATCAAAACACTTCTGGATTATATCCGTGCGATGACACAATGGAGGCCTGGTCTGTATGCCTGCGGTATTCGCTGACTGCTTAAATTAGATAAGAGAGAGCATATTTACACTCTGGTCCAACACTACAATTCAGTCTCAGTCAACACTGCTCTCAATCCATTTAGCTATTCTGTGGCTGCGCAAACAATGGTATTGTAAAGGCAATGATGTTTATGCTGTGAAGTGGTGGGTTGTGTGGATGAAACTATGTTCCTTTTTCGCCTCCTGCTCTTGGCAGAGCCGGCACAGCTCCCTCTGGCTCCAGACGCCTCTATGTCGCTGCCAGCAGGGCGAGACTCGCTTGACAGAAGAAAACGTTACCTGGAGCAGACTAATTGGCTATGTCCCAAACACCAGCGTAGAGCTAATGAATACACATAACGAATTAACTGAACGTTACAGAAACATAAGGGGGGGGGTAACAAAACGGGAAAAAAGTAATATTCTTTGTTCTCTCATCTACAGTACAGTACAAATGTAGTCAACAAAATTTATTTGATCAAAAAATACAGTAAAAATAGTAATATTTGAAAATATTATTACAATTTAAAATAAAATGTTTTCTATTTTCAAATATTTGAAATTGTAACTTATTTCTGTGATGCAAAGCTGAATTTTCCGCAGCCATTCCTCCATTTTTTTTTTCAGGATTCTTCGATGAATACATTTTTTTTTTTCAATTTAACAACATAAATAAATAAATACCAAAATAAGAAATAAAAATGAATGAATAAATAAATTCATTAATTAATAAATTGATGAGGAAAAAAAAATATTTGAAAAAGGGCAGTCTAAATACTGTCAAGTTTGATCTCTCCATAAAGATACTTTCTCTTCTACAAACCTTTAAATTCCATAATTCACTGTACAATATCTGACCATTCCATGCTGAAATGTTTGAGAATTACTCTGCTTCCTGTTACTTTTGGATCTTTCATACTTGTGTTGATACCTACATGGCTCCATGCCACGACATGTCAAGTGCAGGTCTTGTTTATTCCATCATGCCGTCTGAGTCAAAGATAAGATACTATCCTACTGGATCCACGTTAAACCACTCGGCTCCAGGAGGAGGAGGGTTAGAGGGAACACTGGGGCCAGGAACAAGTCCGTATCTGCTGGTGCCTTGGGATGACCTTTTTTCTCTTTGAAGCACAAACCAAGAATGCATAGTTTACATTGTGGGAAATTACCTAAGCCACAACGGAGTTCAAATTCACACCAATTTTCACCTCGAGAATAAGATGGACCTTGAACTTGGACTTTGCATGGCCAAAAACTCGCTTTCTCAACCATTTGGGTGTGTAGGCGGTGGTTCCAGCCGAATAAGTATTCCGATGGCATGGATTTCATTTAGAAATTGTGTCCATTTTCCACTTTTTTTCACTTCTTCTCTTAACATCAGCCAGACTTATTTTGGGAAAATTGTTTTAAGAATGATTGAGACTGTACGCCGCTGCCAGCAGTGTGAGCTGGCTTTTATAAGAAGCAAATGAGTAAGGAAACATTTTGATTCCATTTCCCATGTACAAGCTTTCAAAATTCCAAAAGATTTTGGTCTCTGGCAGCTTTTCCTTGCTGCCCACAGGCCACACAGAAGGAGAGAAGTGAGCGGTATATATGATACTGTACATCCTGTGACTTCCTCCAGAGACCAATGCTTCAGCAAATCTGAGCAAATAGCCATCCATGTATTATTTTCTTAACACTATTTTCCCTGACATTTTGACCAGCAGGTTTACGGGCACTTGTTCTGCAAATCAAACAGATCTGCAAGACGGAAATTCAAAGAGCCAGCTAGCTAACATGGCAAGCCCCACGTAAGGCTTCAAATTTCTTTTTACAAACGAAGAAAAGTGCACAGCAGACATTTCTGATTTGTCTTCTCTTTGAAAAACTTTGGTTTCTTTGGAGTTTTAGTCTAAAAGGAATGGTTCTGTCATCATTTATTCACTCTCGTAGAACACAAGATATTTTCTAGTGGTGCCAAAATTAGCACGTTAATGCAGGTGATGAATTTTTTCAATTTAACGTGTTAAAAATATTTAACGCAAATAACGCATGGGGCAGGGCTACGGTTGGCCACCCCACTCAAAACTGCTGCTTCTGTCACTTTTTCTCTTGACAAGAAGTGCATTTATTCAGTCGTTTATAGTTTATTCTATACACTTTTATAGCTTTACGGATTCATTTGTATTTAATTTAGAATTTAGTGTTTGATCATTTCAATTTCTGTATATTTCTGCTGAAGGGCACAGGTAAATATGACATTTATTATAATGGGTTTATGTGAAGATTGTTTTAAGTTCACTTAAATTAGAAGTTATTTTTTAAAAGTCTAATAAATGTTCAAATTGATAGCTCTCAATTATACTGTAATGTTGAATGGCTATATATAGCTATAGTCTATAGGCTACAGTCCGAAGGGCAGTTTTATAGAGAAATCAGTATTGGTGTCAGTGATACTGTCCTTCAGTCATAAAAAAAAGATGCCATTAAACAAACATTAAAAAATATACTGTCTTTATGTTGTTTGTACATTAATTTGAAAATTGAATGTGAAATTATTGCAATATAAAAGTATATTTAAAACATTAATGTTAAGTGGGATTAATCGCGATTAGTTAATTTTTTTATGACAGCACTAATATTTTCAAGACTGATCTGGTCACTCTTTCTCATACAGTTATGATGAACTATTCTTCAAAAAGGACACAAAAGCACATTAGAAATATAAAAGTGGTAAAAACGCTATACTGTGTGTCTTCTAAAACCAGACTCCTTTTTAAGTTTAATTTTGTTATTCACAAATTTTTCTCATACATCCTAGTTCTCCTTGATTCATTCGTTGAGAGGTGAAAGTTCAAGAGAGAAATAGCTGTCTGGTTTGTGAACCAACCTTTCTTGTGAGTCATATCTTTTCAGTGAATTAGTTGAACTGGTTAACAAGATTAGTATGAGTGCTTTTTTTATGAATCAGACTGATATGGTTCTCAAGTTCAAATCACTGGCTCAATGATTCAAATGGTTGCAGTGGGGGGAGGGGAAGACTATTACAGAATAAAGACCAAAAATGAAAATTAACCTCACGTCATTCCAAACGCGTAAGAGCTTTGTTCATCTTTGGAACACAAATGAAGATATTTTTGATGAAATCCGAGAGCTTTCTGACCCTGCATAGACAGCAACACAACTCGAGTGTTTCTCATGAACGTGCATCGAAGACTGACACGGAAGAATAAAGTCATTATTATTGTTTTATAGTTATTTTTGTATATTTAAGGTTGAACCACTGTTGTCACATGGAATATTTTAACAATGTCCTTACTACCTTTCTGAGCCTTGAACTTGTAAGTTGAGTTGCTCTCTATGGAGGGTCAGAAAGTTCTTGGATTTCATCAAAAATTTATATTAATCCGTGTTCCGAAGATGAACGAAAGTCTTATGGGTTTGGAACGACCTGAATTAGCAACAATATTTTCATTTTTGGGTGAACTAACCCTTTCAATTTCAGTCGGTTTCTAAACAAAAGCTAAATTATGATTTCAGAACAACTCTGAATTTACCATATGAGTGTTATGGACCACTTTTTTTTTTTTTTTTTCCGGGATAACTTTATGGTCCATTGCATCTTTAAGCTTGAAGGCTTCAGTCACCATTTATTGTAATTGCATGGAAAAGAGCAACCAAGATCCAGTTATTAGAACATCATTATATTAATAGCCCAGCTCCATCAGTAGGTAACCGTCATCCTTATCAAAGGCACACAGAAGACAGCATAGAATTGTGTTGATACAGTACTGGCTTGAATCAGTTTTCCAAACTATTGTTATCCGAGTACGACAGGGCTACTGTCCACTGACATTCAGTACTTCACTGATTGGTGAAAGGAGCTGCATCATGCTTCTGTCCACCAGCGGTCGGAGGATTCCTCTGTTTGTTATCACTTGACCGACTGCATTTACACAGTCAACCCCCGTTGCTTATTTTGCTGGTCGCACAGTTTACTATAGCGCGTCTAGGCCCTGTCCTTGGAGCGTGTCCAGTAATGACTACTACTGTCGGCCCCCCCTCCGTCTGTCTTCAACGCAGGACAACCTGCTGACACACCAACCGCCAATCTGTGGGAATTTCTTTCCTGGAAAGCAGCATATTACAGAGGCTCTGCAGCTGTGCATTTAACTGTAGTAATAAATATGCTTCTAGATATTATATTTAACATACATTTCTGTGCAGACCTACAACGCAGAACATTCGGAAAAACTAGTTAAATGCTTCTTGATCTGCTTGATAAAGGCTTGAAGAATGCTAACTGACACTTCGCTAAGCTCCACCACTCTTGGTTACCGTTGCTAACACTTCTCACAGTCAACTGAATGGAAAGAAGCCTCATCTGGCAGCAACTACAAGTTACAACAATAGTGTAAGAGGAATTATTTATTTATTTATTTTTTAAAGAGGATTTTTTTATATAAATTAAATCAACAATATTAGTAACATTTTAAATGCTACAAGTATATTTATTTATTACAACATTATAACATATAATATAGAAAAAAGTATACTGAATAATTTAACACTATTCAATGATCTTTTTAGGAACTGTATGATCTAATATTGTACATTGTAATGTTGTAATTTAAAAAAAAGGGCAATAACTGATAAACACCTTATATTAAAATATGCCATTTTATATAAATGAAAAAACTAAAATCCACTTTAAATTTTTTTTTTAAATACTTCAAATGCATTCAGTCATCACACAATTATGAAAACTAATTTTACAAAGATTACAGTTAATGTTCTTAAATTATTTGTTGTTAAACAATAATTTTAAATGAGGTAATGTAAAAATAGAGAAAATAACTACGCTCAATTAAATATCAGTGAATATGCTGCATAATATTTTATGCATCTCTAAATGCCTGTACTATGAGCTGCATCTAAATCTAAAGAATGCATCATTACAAATCCTTAAAAAGGGCTTTTTGTATCATTAAGCAACTAAAAAAACAGCTTGCACATTCTTTTTGTACTGTAAATGATGAAGGAGGGTTATGAAGTGAATATTGTCTTTGTTTATCCTGCGTAGATGTCTGGAAGACTTCAGACATTCTCTTCCTGTCATGCTTCACTGGGCTGCGGGTCTGGCTCAGGATTGTGTGTGGGTAGAGGTTCACACCCTGTTTTCATTAACGACAGTCCAGATGTGTCTGTTCACTGGACACTACATTTCACCACATGCTGCCTGAGCCCAAGCCAGATACCCTGTATGTATATATATATATATATATATATATAGATAGCCTGATCTTTCATTCACAGTAAAGGGGCCACCAAAACACCTGTGTGAGAGCGAGTCTCCACAGCCTTTGAATCCACACAAGGAAACATAAAAAGGACGGAATTATTTCAGAGTTTGAAGTTAAGACTAAACGGTGCATGCTGGGAATGGCACGCTGTTAAAAAAAAAGGAGAAAAAAGGAGGCAGAGACGAATAGGGAACGAGCAGGGGAGTGGGCTAATCCCCCGAAGCATCCATATATTGCTCCTTACTCGTCTCCCACTGCTTGTAAACGGCCTGGAATGTAACATGTTGTCTTTGGACCCCGTGTGTGTAGATGTCTCCAGTATGGAGAGATTTATGTGCACAGACGTTGCCTAAAGCTCCCTCTTTTTGACTTTTAACAAGGGGCTTTGAAGCAAGGGTAGAGCCTTCCAGCATTAAAGTAATATCAGAGGCACATTCTTTCATTTCTTAGTCAGTTATGCATTGTATCTTTGTCAACGCGTTATGTCTGGCAGATACAACATCTGAGAAATGGGTCAAAATGAGTTTGTCTTTGCCCTTGTAATAGTCAATCTTCTCTCACGCGAAGTTTGCGATGCATAAGAGCGCATTTTAAAAGAAGTAGTACTTTCAGAGCACTTTAAATATTCCTCAGAACTCAGATGTTAACAGTACACATATATTATTCTTTATTTTCAAGCACACTAATGTTCGAAATACACCAGACATTTTTAACATCAAACTGTCGAAAAGTAAAAAGACTAAAACCCATGTGACCGAATTCAAGCAAACTCAAAAAAGGGAAAAGTGCACTGGACTTCCTCTTTCCAGTCTCGTTCCGTATGTAGGGCACAACTTCTCTGACTTTTACTTTCTTTAATGAGTGAAGAAGGGAACGGAGCTACTTCTTCAACTTCTTGATCGGAATCTCATGTTTTTCAAGCAGACTTTACGCCACAATCAAAAGCCTGTGGACTCTCCAAAAAAACAAAATCAAGACATCCCCCTGCTTTCACTTACCATATCTAATCTTTAAATCCCCCTTTGGGGCTGGTCAGTCCCCCATGTGAAATTTAAGATGGGGAGAGCAGGGGGATCTTGGAAAGCCATTTACTTAACTGTTTATAAAAGCCACATGAAGGAAACTTTGCACAAATCCCCTTAACCGCTGGTGAAAGAGCTTGTTTCCACACAGACCGAACGAGCAGCGAGTACAAGAGCGCAACTGGAAGTGAACAAAATGGAAAGAAATATGAAGCAAACTATGCACCGACAGCAATAAAATGATCTCCTCGTTTTTCTTGTCAAGAGTATTGCTAGGTGCTTTTGCTTTTACACCGTTTTGGGCACCTTTTGGGAAGCCGAAATGAAAGTATTTCCCACTCTAAAATGATATCAATCTTCTGCAAAGACTGCAGTCTGTTCCAGATAGTGGGCGGTCATACATCTGACAGGAAGAAAAAAATTAGACTCAGTCAATAGGCCTTCCTGTAAGCTGCCTGCATGACTTCTCGGGTGTCGGGCAATGGTGGGGTCAGTATTGACTGAGGTAGTTTCAAAACCAATACAAAGAGTAACTATTTGTAGGGTTTGCACTGGTTTAGTTCATGGCAGCGTTTTGACATTGTCAATAGTTGTGACGCCAATGGTTTTAGCATATATAAAGACCAAACATCACTGAGTAAAGCCGGCTGCACACTGGACGAAAAGCACCACAACTCTGGACAACTTTGTTCTCAAGTTCAAGGCGGCAGTCCAAAAAAGGGAATCTAATCACCATACAGGTCAAAGTTCACTTCAGGAATGAACAAAGTAGAATCGGTGAGAGGCACAGAGTAATGACTTTTAATGATTTCATCACACAAAGTTGTGGTAAATTTAAAAACTATTTTACAATATTTTTAAGTTGTTTTTTCATCATTTTGGAGAATTTTATAGAAAAAAGAACAAAACTTACTGTACTTCTAAGACAAAAAACCTACAACACCAATATAAATATGGCCTGTTCATGCTATCCTGTCAGAAATCCCCTTTCTCTGGACCAGAAAAGCCACTGCAGCGGAAGGGCCTCATTTAGAGAAACAGAAAGGAAAGGCGGAGGAAAAAAAAAAAAAGAGAGAATAAATCCCTTTCTCAGGAAGATTAGTGGCTGTCCCTTTAGAGTGGGCTGTGGATGGAGCAGCTTTTTAAGCCACATTTTTCTCTGCCAGTGGCTTGACCCCCGGTGCATTGCCTCTCTCCCCTGGGCTGCCCGCCGTACTGCTCTCTGCTCCTCCCACCCAGCCTCCCTACCCATTCTTCACCATCTCTACGGAGACCTACTCAGGAGGGATAAAGAAATACCTCTTTTTCTCTGACATGGTGCGGGAGACCAATCTAGAACCGTTCTGTGTGATTTCACTAATGTAAAAAAGGTGATCCTGGGCTGGAAAACTCCGCCTGCTTACATCGAACCAGGAACTAGTAATGTCACAGGGCAGGGGGCGGGATAACATCTTGAAAAAAAAAAAATGTATCACTGTTTACACAAAAATATTAAACGGTTAATAAAAAAAAAATGTTACTTGAGCACCAAATCAGCATATTAAAAATGATTTCTGAAGGATCATGTGACACTGAAGACTGGAGTAACGGCTGCTGACAATTCAGCTTTGCCATCACAGGATTAAATTACATGTTAAAATATATGAAAATACTGTACATTAAAATAGAAAACCATTATTTTCATTTTTCATGATATTGAAGTTTTTGTTGTATTGTGATCAAATAAATGCAGCCAAGCAAACCGACTTGCGTCGGGATCATGTCAGGACAAATTAAATTTGAGAGCTCTGGTTTAAAATTTGGCCTGAACTGGTGGGAAAGAATGTGTTGTGGTTGGAGGAATTTCTTTGCAGATTTTCCTTTGAAACACTGACACCTTTCCTCATTCCTGCTCTGTGTCATGTACCTACACCAAGCACACGTTGTTTAGGTACTGAACAAGAGTTGGACCGTGCAGCTAATAAATCCTGCAGATCCCCTGTAACCACTAAACTGACCTCTATAAAACAAATTCTGCTCCATAAAAGTCTGAACAAAAGCTGTAAATAGACATAAAAGTGAGACGAAACAAAAGGTATTGAATAGCTCAGAAATGCTTTAAATAAGTTGAGCCCTGCTCATGGGGATCTATCACCCCGCAGGGTCCAGATCTTCAAACTCTAGTCAAACTCACTTGAATCAGAGAATCCAAGTCTTCAGATTCATTGGCAATCACAGGCAGGGTTTGAAATAAACCATGCAGCGAGGCAGATCTCCAGAGACAGGACATGTGGGTAACTGCTCTATTGTTTTTACAGAAGATCTAAGCATTTCTTCATATATTGCATTTATTGAAATAATTAATTGCTTTTCAGAGTTTAAGGGTTAGTTTCCGTCATTTCGTTCCTTATGTTGTTCCAAACCTGCATGACTGACTTTCTTCTCTTGAACACAAAAGCAGACTTTTTAAGGAATGTACTGGTCATTTTTTTTCAGTGCAATTACAATAAAAATGGGGACAGGAGCTTTTAGGATTCAAAAATGACTCAAAAGCACCATTTAAGCTGTTCATACAATATTGTGCACTCTATTTCATGCCTTATGCATTCAAAATGAAATTTATGTTCTTAAAAATGGCCTGTTAAATGCTCATAGATGTACATGAGTAAGTAAGTTGGAGAAACTGAAGAAAAGGTGAAGTATAACATAATAAGAATCATTTGTTTAAGAATTGGGCATCGATACTTATCGCATACTTAAGTTAACTGGTGACTAAATGATACTTTTTTTGGTGAATCATTATTTTAATACTTTGTTTTATCCTTAATGAAAAATCGTATTAACTGTAAAGCTAAATAAAAAAAATTCAGAGAACCTAAAGAAAAAACAACAACAACTATGCAGAGGTAATAATTATCCAACTGATAGGCATTATCGGACAATACATACATACATAAAATGATGTATGCAACATAATTAATGCGCACATTTGTTGATTTATTCATGTTATGTGGGTATGACGCAACACAGAATTGCAGTGTCAACAATAACCAGAATGCATTATGAAAAAGATGATCATAATATCAAAGAACACTCTCAAAAAAATAATTATCTTTATTTCTCTGGCAGGCCAACAAACTCTATTGGTGTCACCCAACACTATTAAAGTATGTCATACAATGAAAAACTACATTACCATCTCAGCACAGACCCCGGCGGCCAAAAACCATGATGCTAACAAGCTCGGACAGCCATGATTAGTAATACATAACTTCTGGTCTCCAGTGGTGAGAACAAGGTCCTTCACTATCATTGAGGTTTGTATTCAAAAGCCTTAGCCAAAAACGAATAAACAACAAAACACAAAATAAATTACTATTCCTTGAGTATTTGCTTTCATTATACTTTAAGTTTCTAAATATGCAAATGAACTCCTTTAACATTCATTATATCCAACAACAACATACACTGAGACAAAATATAACACCCTTACAAAGACTGGGCACACCGATGCCCTATTTCTCCTTTTGTCTTAAACAATTTATGATCATTGCTTTCCTATGGCAGGCCACCAAACCCCTCATTAAACAGTAAGATGCCATAATATGAGCAGGTCATTAGCATTTCAAAGGTCTTTCACCATCTTCATGTTTGTCAGATGGACAGCGCAGTCCACTGCTCTCCCCGAAGCTTTAAGAAATTTATAACATTTATACTCTGGAGGTAAGAACAAGGTCTTTCAACCTAGTTAGAGAAGGGTTTTCATCACACATTCACTGACATCTTTTAAACATGTACAGCCTCTCGTCCATTCTCTTCATTCTTTCCTTCGTATCTTTGAGTCAACAAGCGATACATACATGAGCAAACCGGTCCAATACATTTACATATATGTATTTCAGACGTCTTTTATAATACAGCGTAATCTAAAAATGAAAATTCTGCAATTAATTACTCACCCTTGTGTCGTTCCAAACCCGTAAGACCTTCTTTCATCTTCGGAACACAAATGAAGGTATTTTTGATTAAATCCAAGAGCTCTCTGACCCTGCATAGTCAGCAAAGGAACCGTCACGTTCAAGGCCCAGAAAGGTAGTAAGGACATCATTAAAATAGTCCATGTGACATCAGTGGTTCAACCTTCATTCTATGAATATGAGAACTTATCAGAACGCCGGCTCCTGTATGAGCAGCACCACACCAATGCGTCATGGTACTCTTGTAAATGCGTGTCAAAGACTGACAAGAAAGAAGAAATTGTTGAATAAATTGTTGTTCTTTTTGTTTTCTTTGCGCACAAAGAGTATTCTCGTAGCTTCATTAAATGAAGGTTGAACGACTGATGTCACATGGACTATTTTAACAATGTCCTAACTACCATTCTGGGCCTTGAACATGTCAGTTGTGTTGCTGTCTATGCAAGGTCAGAATGCTTTCGGATTTCATCAAAAATATCAATTTGTTTTCTGATGATGAACGACGATCTTTATGGGTTTGGTATGATATGAGGGTGAGCAATTAATTTTCATTTTTGGGTGAACTATCCCTTTAATTATTATTGAAAATTAACTTATTTTTTAATTGAAATAAAAATTTTAAATAAAATAAAAATATAAAAAATAAAAATTGCTTTTAATTATAATTTTAAATATTTTTAATATCTAAAACTATTTAAACTACTAGGCATATCAAATTAAATAATAATAACGGTTTCTAAAACAGTGTAATTATTGTTAACTAAAGTTAAATATCAAATATAAATATTAAATAAAAATTACAAAATGCTGTCAAGTTTAGGTTGAAGTAAAATTAAAACAAAAAGGCAATCTAAAATATATTAAATCTAAACAGAATCAATATAAACTAAAATTAAAATGAAAACAGAAAATATCAAAATAAAAGCTAATTTAAAAATGAATAGTACTAAAATAATACAGTTCTAAACAGGTTCTCAAACACTCCTGGTCAATGGAGTTCACAGCCCTATGCTGTAGTTTCGGCATCTACCACCAGAGGCTAAATGAGTTTTGCTAACAAGCTAAACCTGTTTGGACAACTTAAACAAACAGAAAAAAGCGCCACAAAAACTTCGTAAGTTAAACTATAAATGGTCCTTACACAATAAACCCGGATAGGAAAGAAAGTAATTTAAAGGTGCATTGCCTTGTTTTTTTAACTAACGTAGTGGGCAATTTTCCATTTGAGATTACCGTACCTCTGGATGCTGTGGTCGGTGAGGGCTTTTTGGGAAGATCTGAGAAACTACTGCCATCCAAGCCTGACCCCTTGCATTCCTTCTTTTCTGTGGTGGTGGGACTCGTGGTCTCCATGATGAGCCTGAAAGACAAAAACAACAACTGATTTTTAGCATTATTTGAGCTTTAATCGTGCCAGTTACACAAACAGATGAAACATGCAGCAGAGGTGTCACAACTGGACATTGACAATAATATTACTTCCCTCCAAAGTCCTAAAAATGCATGAAATCTTCCAAATGGCAATCGGATGGTGTGACACAAATGTTTCCATTATATAAACTACAATTCTAAAGAAAAATCCTTCGCTTCCCTCTGCCCTGTCTCATGACTTGTCTGTTTATTTTGAGAGCTTAGACGAGCCGTTGTAGAAATGCCATGTTACCAGAAGAGACAAAGCAGAAAGCGTGCGGAGAACCTCCTCTATGGCAGCTCTGTCAGAGCGCTCAAGTGCCTGTGCTGAAGGCAGATGACTTGGCAGCACGCCGCTTGTTTAACTTTGTGTAACCTACAAGATTATCCTTGGTTCAGAGCAAACAGCGAGCGGTTTAGGATTGAAAAGAGGTCCAAACTGAGGCCATTCAGTCTCTGATTGTGGCTGCCCATGTTGTTTGTTCTTCAGCAAATGAACAAGTATGTTTAATACATTGCAAATTATGATGTACTCAGAATTAGTTAAAATAAATAGGGCAACAATCATTTTCACATCAACACTCATATTATGTAACACAAACTGTAGTTACAAACTAAATGTTGAATAGATCGAAGCACTGGGTGATTAATCAAATTTTGTTTTCAATTATGATTTAGACTTACAGTAAGACGATTATGAAAACAAGATCAAGATAAAATTTTACTGAGCAGCATTCTGTTTTGCGTTGATTTGAACCTAGTAGCTTGTGGAAGTGCATATTGATATTACATATTTTTTGATATTACATTTTTTACATTATTTATATAGTTATTTATCTGTTATTTTTATCCATTTTTTTCAAATTTTACATTTATTTTCTTTTTCTTTTTAGATGAATTATATAAATGTTTTTCCCATAATCAAGCAGCTATTTGGAAGCCCATTAAAAATCTAAATTGGAAAATTGTGAGATAAAATTTCAAATAAAAAATACATTTACAACTATGTGATAAAGAACTCACATTTTCATAAACTTTATATTTTCCTTCACAAAAAACACCTGCATTTTTCATACCATAAGCAGAGGTTAGGGAAAATAACTAGCATATTAGTGTGCTGCAAAAGAAAAATTATGCATGCAAACTAAATGATGCTTTACTTTTGACCTTTTGAATGTTGTTTCTACATGCTAATCCAAAATATAATTTTCTTATGTTCAGCATCCTGTAAGAGTACCTGTGGCCACATTCATCAGCCTTTTCTTGTGCCAGTCAAACATCCCTTTGCCAAGGTAAGCCGATTAGAGGTGGACTGTTGGAGTTGGCCAGCATCTGTCTCAGTGCTTGTTAGCCAAGAGGGTACATTTGCCATCCTGCCTCACTGACACCTCTTCATACTTTCCTTTGGAGATGTAACTAAACATTGTAGATGTCAAAGGATTCATTTATACATTAATAATGAGGCCTCCTAATGTTGCTTGTGAAGTCATCAAATGTACACAGGCCAATTATAACAACTGGGACATTTCTATATGTCTCTTATGGAAACCACCTTCCAGGACTCCAGGTTTTTCTTGTTCCATATCATTAGCACGATTGTTAAAAGAGAATGTTAAATGAACTGAATCACTTTTGATGACATTAGTCAAACACAAACATGCTATTACTGGCACTGGTCATCTTCATTTGCCAGTAACACCTATTACTGCAGCCAAATCTGCCTTGGAATCGACGCACAGTAACAATGACTCAGATGAAAATTAATTATTTCAATAACATGCATCAGAAAATTTCTTGTTGCCGATATCTAGAGAGCAAAGCCGATATAATATATAACCGATTATATAAGTAATCAAACCAATGTCATTCAAAAATTTGGGGTCGGCACAAATTTTTTTTTTTTAATGTTTTTTAAAGAAGTCTCTTATGCTCACCAAGGCTGCATTTATTTTATCAAAAATACAGTAAAACTGAAGTATTTTTTTACAAATTGCACAAATTACAAATGGTTTTCTATTTTAAAATGTATTTCTTATGTAACATTTCTTACTATTATTAATATTAAAAACAGCTGTGTTGCTTAATTTTCTGTAAATCATAATACTTTTTCAGGATTCTTCGATAAATAGAAAGTTCAAAAGAACAACATTTATTTAAAACCGATATCTTTTGTAACATTATAAATGTCTTTACTGGCACTTTTGATCACTTTAATGAATCCTTGCTGAACTTCTTTTCAAAAATTGTGGGTATTTTTAATGGTATATATGCAATTTCACTTAAAATAAATAAATAAAATCTATTCAACTTTTAACTAAATTATGAAAATTGTGCACTAATCCATGGCAGGGTGTTGGTGGTTCTAAAGCTAAGGCTAACCATCCCAAAATGGTCAAAATTCTACCAACTGATTTGCATAGCCAAAATATAAGTCCTCCATGTTACTCTTTACTTGTTGAGGTCTGTCTAAGCCAAACTCTGACCCTTTGATGAGAAGATCTGACGGTACAGGTGTGCGTAACCGAGTGGACAGGTGGCAGCGAGGGTGAAAAACGACAAGAAAGCTACTCTGTTCTTCTGCGTGGCTGCTTTGACAAATGCAGCGTGTGAAAAGGATCAGAATCTCAGGTCCGCATGACAGAGGGGTGTGATACCACGCAGGCTTGTTGGGCTAATCCTCCATAGCCGCCCCCTACTGCATTACTCCACCTACTGCTGGGCCAGAAAGTTCAGTCGTGACCGTTCACAAAATCCCCCCTTTGAACACTCCTGCTCACGGATTGACCGTGTAGACCACCTTAACAAATTCTCCGTCACAGATAATGATTAGGACTGAACAATTCCACAAAAGTATGCTGTAAGGGAAGAGCCGAAGGAGGACATTTGATTCACTTTATACTTGTTGTAAATTTGATTTCCTTCCAGCCAATAGTTTGACAAAGCCGGGTGAAGTCAAGCAATAAAGCTGGACACAATCCACTTTATCTTCATGCAACTTTCCCTCCAATTTGAGGAATGCAATTACACCAACTACTTAACACCAGCAATTATGTGGACTCCCAAAGTGTCAAAAGTGTTTTTCTTCCAGGAAGCTCCATGAACTTTCCTTCATTTTTTCCCCTGAATACATGACAGGCAGCTTTGACTGCTTCTTTCAGTGCCTGTAATCAGTCTGAAAGGAAGCAACAGGTGTGAAAAAAAGACCATCCACCCCACAGGACTGGGAGGGTGAAAAAAAGGACAGGTCGACAAAAACCAGCGATAATGAGAGAGAAAACCCCGTGGCCCTTCTGAACAATCAAATGGAGGCTGAAGAAACACCATGTACCATCTTATACGGCTGAACATTTTCTATCAATAAGTGATGAGTGCAATTCTAGAAGCACACACCAATAGCATCATAAGCTCTTAGCAGAAAAACAAACCACAGGATAGATACATAAACAGCTAAATTAACAAATAAACACTTTCTGTATGCTAATGACATGAGCATGTTTGGTTTGGAGGCTCATTCCTTTTCAACTGTGTTACGGCTTGCCTCACACAACACAATGGAATGCAAACTTCCTCTTATTTGAAGATCTCTCTAGTCATCTTTGGCACCTTATCTTTTGCATTAAACCATGCTGAGGACATAAATCACCTCTGTGCGGTCATAAATGCAAGTGTGAATTGTATTTAAAATAACTCATTTCTAAGTGATTAGACAAGATTGTTTCTTTATACTTAATCTTAATTGTGTGTTCAGTGTCTGTTTGCATGTGGAAAGTGTTAACATGGATAACATTACAAACATGAAGTGCATCTAATGTCATGAGGTCAACAGGGTCAGGCAAGTGACTTTAAAATGGTCATCAATAATAAATGACTAATTGCTTTCTCTATATTATAATGGGATCACTTTGCTAATTACTCCCACTGAGCTATAATTACATCACTCATTACATCACTTTTGAGTGAAGACTTGTAACAAACTACAACACCTTTCTATTACGGTATGCCATCTTTAAATTTATTGTTTTAAAAGATATGCATACTTTTATTTGGTAAGGATGCATTAAATTGATCAAAAGTGACAGTAACGGACATTTATAATGTATAATTATATTCTTTCCAATCAAAGAATCCTGAAAAAAATAGGCCTATATCGTAGTTTCCACAAAACTATTAAGCAGCACAACTTTTTAACATTGATGATAAATGTTTCTTGAGCGTTCAGCTCTGCTTTTTCATTACAGAAATAAATAACATTTTGAAAATATATTAAAATACAAAACAGTTATTTTAAATCATAATAATATTTCACAGTATTGCTGTTTTGGTGAGACGTTCCAAAACATTTTTCTTCTTTTTTTTCTATTCTTACAGACCACAAACTTTTGAATGCTAAAGCATGTATGAAAGTACATTTTATATTAGAACAATAACTGTGCTTTTATGACTGATAAAACTGGCTAAATTATGCTGATTTTAGTAAAACTTTTTTTTAAATTGTAAAAGGTCATCACATAATGCATGCAACATTTAAAAAAAACACTAAAAAAAAAATCAGAAAAGAAAAAAATCTTGGGAATAAGATTTTATGCCATTCACCCAATGAAGCCTTATCGTTGAAGTATGACTCAAAATGTACTATTTTCATTATTATCTAAACTAAATGTGCTTGCATTCTTGCTCTCCACCGTTTGAATGCCAAGCAAACCATTTTCACATTTACCATCTTGATGTTTACCGTTCATAAGTATGTATGAATGAGCTCGTTTTAACAATTCTGCACAAACTCAATGACACAACCAGAATCTCTCACTATTGATCTTCATAACAACCATGAATATGAGTGAGCACAGAGGTCAGATGTTTCAGAGCAAATCAGCAGAACTACAACATCCTCCTCTGAACACTGACAGACCCGAAGAGTTGGCATGCAGATATACCCCGCTGAACAGCAAGGAAAACGTCTGAAAGACCAAAGGATGACCTTACCCATCCCCCCCAACCCCTAAACCCCTGCATATATGCAATATCCTGTGGTTGATCTCTTTGTCCTCCTAAAAATCTGAAACAGATGTTGACTTTACAACCAAGTCTATCGTTTAAGAAAGCGCCTCAGCGAGGGTCAAAGCGAAGCTCTGTTGAGTGTGCTGAGAATGTAGTTGTATATGTTTGTGCACCTAATTAAATCGTTATGAGAGCTGTGTTTATACTACAAGTGTTTATAAATAAGGTGAGGCTTACTGAGAGGATACTTTAACAGAGTGTAGTGCAGCTGTTGCGTGTCACATCACAGATCTCAGGAAAGAATTTGCTCTCTCTGCACACCATTTGCTCGGGTCACTAAACCAAATGGGTAGTTAGCGCTCTCTCGCTACAGGCCCAGCTGTCATCCCTCCGTCTGTCCTCCCAGAAAGAAACAGACACAAATGTTAATTACACGCTTGTGAAGGCAATTATAGTTGTGGTGTAATGTAGTTTCAACGTAATTAGCAGCTAACTTACTGAATGTGACGTATTTTATTGTACAGTTTGGCTCGGCAGCTTGAGGGTGTTCTGTATCATTATGGGTAAATATCATTTGTGCTAAGGAAACATTATGAATGCCAACCGCACAACCAGCACATGGCTGTTTTTGTGATTATGTGCGTTTATAAACAGCTAATGTATTTTAACAATGGTTACAATTCTTTTTTGTTTCTTTCAATTAGTCAATAACTGTGGAGGCCTAAACCTGCAGAAATTAAAATAAATAAAGAAATGACTTCATAAAACAAATACAATCCTAAATGAAGTACTAATTTGATTTTTGTATTACTTTCCCTCTATTAATTACTTTCTGTGTTTATTTTAAACTTTATATTCTTCTTAACCTTTTTTTATTCTTTCATTTATTTATATATTTTATTGTCATATTTAAATAAAATCACCGTGGTGCATGACAAAACACCTCAAGCGTGTTTTGCTTTTATAAAATTGCAAAAAAAAAGCAATATGATAAAATGAAGAAATGTTCAATTTATTTATTTATTCATATTATTTGAATTAGATTTATTGTTTAATTTTAATAAATAATATTTGAACATCCAATTCTTAATTAATAGTGATCAGAATAAAAATGCAAGTAATATAGTTCATTAGTCTAACTGTACACTGTTTATGGTTGCAGTGATTTCATTTCATTATCAGCAATTAGCACAGCTTGTCTGATCCGAATTTAGAGCTAGAACTATGCAATTTATCATTTCACTGTTTGGTTTATGAGCTACATGCACAGTCCTATCTTGAAAATATCAGTCCATCATTCTTCTACATAAAGTCATCCCTGAACCCTAAGGTCCACGCATCTCCTCAGTTCAAAGTGTGAGGCTTCTCTGTTATCTTGCTCTTTCTGATGATTTCTTCATGGTGTCGGCATGTGTGAGCCTATTTTACAGCTTTTTTTGTTGTTGTTGTCTGTTTTGCAAGTCAGTGATCTGTCAGCTGTGCAGGGGTCCGGAGGGTGGAGACACACTGGTATCTGTAACGTGTGATGATGTTTGTGTGGATTCCTAACTTTACCAGCTGCTTTACACCCTGACACTTCGTCCATCTGTGAGTTGGCTGTGATAACCTACTGGCCAACAACAGTTTATAGTGACCAGGAGCTGTCAAGCTCCAAAACTACAAAAAAGATCATAAAAGAGGTCCAAACAAAGGTTTTCTGAAGCCATACAATAGAGTGCTTGAAGGATGATGAAATTGTGTAGGCGGCCATTCTGTAAGTTTGCATGACTCTGGTTCCCTTCACAAAAAGCCAATAAGACTTTTCTATTGGCTTTTGGATTACTGCAGAAAATAGGCTCTGTGACCAACAAAAGTTTCTGATTCTTCCAAAAGTTTTGATCATCAATGTAATCTTCACAAATGAACACAACTTTTATGAATTTTGAAGCCTAAATAAAATAAATAAATAAATAATTTGCCAGACGTAAAAAGCTAAAGCGATCCTACAAACAAATTACACCACTGTCGTTTGATTTCAATGTTACCACCACTAAGCTTCTGACAAATCTTATGATCCTTATTTAAAATCTAAAACAAGCTGGAAAGTTTGAGTTGGAATAGTTTGAAAGAGCGCAAGCAAAAACAATATCCCAGACAACCTCTGTAGTCCCATTTAGCCACTTGTTAGCTATGGCCATTTTCAAGACACAAAAATGCTTAATAAAAATCATGAGCGTGGCATTACTGATGTATTTTATATCGCTGTGAAATTATCTAGGGCTTATGTTAACCACAGACCTTATTTTAGCCATTTAACCAATAACCCATAGTTGATGCTCACTCGTTTCCAGCTTTTAGGATTGACTGCTTCAGCACTCTGTTGTTTTGAGTATAAAATACACCAAAACCGAACATTGCTATGCACAAAATAATGACAGAATTATCCCTATTATTCATGAATGTTTCTAATCTTCGAGACGCTCACTGTTCTAAAGATCCCAATGTGGGGAGTCATATATTTAAGCTACACCGGGAATTGCGAGATGATGACAGGGACACACATGATCCTTATCCAGCAAAGCGTAGTAAGAGAATTCCACAGCGAGCGCGGCGCAGCCTGGCCGAGGGCCAGCATGGCGTTCAGGGAGAGGCCACGAGCGGGAGTGGACATGTGTGTCGGGGGAACAGAGCGGGCTGATTGCTAAAGATTACCACATGGCTTCTCCTTGCTCAACACATCCAGCTCGTCTTCCAGTCTGTTGGAAAGGAGTCTGTGGCCTGGCAGGAATTCAGCGCTTCTCTTTGGATCTCCGTGCTCATCCTATGGAACGCAATGAGACTGATCTATCTGCCCACTCCATTCCTGGCAAGTCTGGTCAGGAGCTGGGAGGCCGCCTGATAAATCACAACTCCCTTGCATCGACTTCTCCGTTTCCAATAACTCCGGAAACAGAAGACTACCTCGGCGAACCGCCGGTGGCCTCTGTGCAATTCAGACTCGGTTTCTGCATCCGATTAGCTCTGACAACAAACACTTGGAACAGTGTGCTATTGTTTGAGCCCGTGACAGTGAGAGGGTAAACTGCGACTGTGAAAATGATACAATAACTGTAATAACGATACAGGCAGCCGCTGTGAAGAGGTTCCCATAATGGAGAACTGGATAGCCCGTCAGCAGCCCTTCAGGAATTAATTAACTAGCACATCAAAGCTAACCCTCAGAGGCCACAGTGTCACACGGTACTTTGATTTAGCGCTGGCTGTTGACTTGATAGTAAGCTGCACATAAGGCCTATCCTGACACACACAGGTTTATATTCTGTCCTCCCTTGTTGAGAAGGATATCAAGTAAAACTTCTACAAACTCAGTGGTTCACAAACTTTTCAGGATAAGTGCCACCTTTGATCAAAAAAAAAAAAAAAAATCAAGACAGTGATGGGATTTGTAAAGAATTAATCGATTCCTGTTCTGGGTTTTTTTATTCATATTAATAGTTCCGGTTCCTTAACAGCTTCATCAATGATTCTGTTAGTAGCTTCAAGAAGTATTCAGAAAAAAGTAATGCCATTCCACCGATAAATAGTGAGATGATTTCAGTAATGAATTAAAAAAAAAACACACTTTAATTGAGTTGTTTCAGAATTTTTAGAGACAGCAAAAATATAATTTAATAACTGGCCTGAATATTTAATAACACTAAAATACAAAAAAAAGCAATAACCAATTTAATTTAACTGACAAAATGCAAAATGTGCATCATAAACGACACCTCGTCATTTGAATAACCAGTAAGCAGTGCGTGTTTGATTCACTAAAAAAAATGGACTCAGAGTCATTCATTTCTGGGAATCGGTCTACACTAACTGCTCTTTATGTTTCTGATTCACTAACAAGAACAGACTCATTAGAGTTATTTGATTGGGAATCAATCCACACTGTTTACACAATTTACTAAGAAGAATTGATTCAGAGTCACTTGCTTGAGAATTCAGCTCCACTAGTTGCTTGCACTACATGTTTCTGATTCACTAATAAGAACTAAATCATTAGAGCCACTCTTTCGAGAACTGAACTACAATGTTCACAACAAGTATAATGTATATTTGTATTCTTTGGACTTTTTTAGTGCTAGAGTATCAATTGTGGTGCATAACATTTCATACAGATCATACATTAGAAAAAACACTGAAAAACTTAAATAAGCCAAAGTGAAAAAGTACTATATTGAGTCCTGGGAAACTCCTATGCAGTTTGAGAACCACTGAACTCATTCTGACCGTTATCTACATATAATTCCCAGTACCACAGCTTGTTTTCATGTTCTATGGATATTCCAACGTACTCAGCTGTCACTACATCTCATCTAAAATTCAGATACAGACTTGTAATTTTGGTTGAGCATGATGTTTATTCATGGTCAGCTAATAAAATAAATTTAGGTCCATCCTCCGCATACTGTGTCTGGAGGTTTGCATGAATCACAGGTGGACGCGCGGTTTGGGAAACGTTAGCCGTTCACTGTGTACAGAGTCACAGCTATGGCAAGTCAAATATAACTTAATGTAAACAGTATGCATTTCAACTGTTCATTTTCCAGCTGTTCTTTAAACGGTGGCCCGCCAGCCCACAGCACAAAGGAAATGAAAGAGTGCACGTATGAGAGTGAAAAAAAATGCGAAGGAGAACAAAGTAGAAGGTTTACAGCTTAACAGGCCTCAGAGGAAGGTGAACGGCATTCTTGCCCATGTACTTTCTTTACCCGCACACATGAGCATGCATTACACCAACAACTTTTTCCAAATCCATTGGGATCTGGAATTCATATAAAATGCATTGATGCATTATTAAAAATAACACATATGGTGAGTCTCCAGCATATGCAAAAGATCAACTAGTCCCTCAAAATGAAAACTTGCTATTTCTTCTAAGGCACTAGGACTCTTTGTAATGGGCCTTATTTCCTTTAAGCTTGGCAAAAGTTGCCAATGACTAATGAGGTCAATCAATCAAACTCTGGCCTTTTGCTGATTTGCCATATGCTATTTAATGGCTTAGTAAAGTCTTATATATATATATATAAGATTGTGTGTGGTTTCATGGGTATCTTTTATTAAAAACAGTACAGACTTAACAATGTCCTGATAGTTGCAAGGGAGAAGGGAGGAAAAAAAAAAAAAAAGTGAAGGACCCAATCCACACTCATAAACCGGATGTGATGTGATCCTAATTAACCCCAGACACTTGTGAGAGAATGAGGCGGATGTCTGGAGGGGTGTCTGACACCAGCTACTAAAATGCAGGGATTGTCCCGTGTTCTACGGGCCAAAGCCAAGGAGATGGGTTTCAAAGAACAGCCTTTGAGAGGGCAAATGAATGTAAGCAGCTACCACTTCTCACATCTCTGTTTTCTTACCACACTGCCCTCATCTTCAATTCAGAACGACACTAGAAACACGGCACACAAACTTGAAACACAGCTGTCTTTCACAGCACTTTTAACAGCCATTAAAGTCTCATCAATTCACTTTGAGGCACAAGTGTACTTCAGGCACTCTTGCTCGGCGATAAAGAGATTCAAGGTCTTGCCTGAGACGCAGTGTTAACCAAGATATAAAGTCTAGATCTAGTTCAGCTCCAAAGAGTTACGCCTTTTTCACTTGAGAATTAATTAATTTAGTTTGCTGAGGATGTACAATAAAATAACTGCATTTGTATTCTCAAGAATATGACAATGATTAAAATCTTCACAAAAATGTCCTTGATGTTTTCCATCCTAAGAGTGGAGGTATTTCTAAAACTTTTCCTTCAATGTCATCACATTGTCTTGTCTCGTCCTTGGCCGGTGCATGTGCAATGTCATTCAAGGACCCCCTTTATGAGCATTTGTTAAAATCTCCCGCGGAATTCCAAGGCTGAACAGCCCTGATTTAGGCAGCAAGACAAGAGGGAAATGTGTGAAAATGTGCAGAGCTGCAAGGAGGGGAAGATGAAAGTGACACGGTCGACCCATGTTTCAGAAGCTGATGACCGTAGCCCAAACCAGGCTGAATAATCTGAATGCACCATCATTTTTTTTCTCTTTTTGAATCCTTTCACTCGCTTTGCCTCTGACTGCTGGCGCTTCTCATTCTACACAATGGGAAATTCACTAAGACCTTTTATTCTTATGCTAATGCTCTCAACTGGGCATCACATTAAATTTAACACATGCACACACTTTTCTGTTTTTCAGGAAAACAAGGCACACTCTTGCCGCACTTTTTTGCCAATCCTTTAAACACACAAAGTGAAATTTAGATAATACCTAAATTCTTTGCAATATTTTTGGTAGAAAGTTAGTGGCAACTAGTTAGGCTACTTGAGATCGTGTCAACAGAAAAATCAAAGAAAAGCCAAAGAAATGTCATGCTTGGTAAATTATAAACATGCATAATATATGTGAAAAATCTTCTTTGGGAGCTTACTTAGATACTTACAGCCTACTGTAGTCTGATTGCCAACGACTCTTTTGAACCGGTTCTTTTGAAGTGAATCAAAATCATAGTCTGATCCTGAACGAATAACTCATGATATAAAAACAAACAACGCGACAAGTGAGGTTTGATTCCCGAACAAATTACTGTTATGAGCTTATAAATCAGTCGGTTAGGCTACTTAATCAATCTGATTCACTTTCCAAACCACTTGTCGTGTTTGGACTCGAAATAAATCAGCTTTTAGGCTACTGATGTACTGTTAGGCTATGTAAGAAACTTCAATAAGCGCCAACGTGAAGTTATAGACATTGCATATAGTTGTAGCTATATTTAGGGCTATTCAGATTGCATAAGTCTGTTTGTGTGATGTCTTAAATCCAGATCTCAAATCATCTAGTCATTTGGCGGCAGACTGCTGCGAATGGTAAATGCAGTAGCCTAAGTTTCCATTTCTTCATTGAAAAACTAAACGAATCTTTAAGAACCGGAACCGTTCAGAAGAATCTGAGTCGCCAAATTCTTTACGATTCCCATCCCTACCTGGGACACTTGATAAAAGTTTGAGATTGCTCAAGTCACTAAATACACTAACGTTAGTTATGAAAAGGAAACTGCCAAATCCTTTTCTCGTCAGCATGGCTATATTGTAGCTTATGACACATTCCAATAGTTACAGCATTAAATCCATTGAGAGATAAAACGAAATGTAAACTCTGTTCCCACGAAAGCTGCATGCACACCGTGCTTTCTAATTTAAGAGTAGTAAATCATAACGAAATACATATTTACCTGTTTTGATGCTGTAAAGTTCGTCAGTCGCTCAGTTGTCCAGGGTGCATCCGAAAAACAACGTAATTGTAGTTAAAACAAAAATGCTAAAAGTGCCTTGGATTCTGTCACGAAACTCCATCAGCGAATTATTTTGTTTTGCAAAAGCAAACGTTTAAGGGAAAACTACATCATTCGCGGACGACGAAGCGCTACAGTTGCATCTCGCAAACTTTGACGATCCATCACACACGCGACTTCAGAAGACTGTAGTTACTCGAACATTAAAAAGTAATTTAGCCGTCAACACGGCAGAAATTTACCCCAAGCAAGTTTGTTGAATCGTCAGATGTGATGTGCGGTGGGAGATCTGTTGGCGTGATTTGTTTTCAATCCGATCTGCCCTCCTCTATCTCCACTTCTCCCCCCAGTTCTTTGAGTTTTGGGCCACTCTCTTCACCAGATGGGCCGGGTTACATCAAACCAAAGGTAGTGGAAGCTTAAGAGGAGTTTGCTTTCAAGTTTCACTGGAGATTTGCAAAACCTTTGCATAAGAATATTTTATATGGTTCTGAGTGACTCTTTAAGCAGTTTAAGGTTTGTTAAAATAACATTTTTTTTTGTTTTCTTTCGTTCTTTTTTTTTTGTTTCTTCTTTTTTTTTCCAAACAGACAACTTTATAGGCTATTCATATAGCCTACCTAGTGTGATATTAACTCATAATTTACACTGTTAAAATATTATCCCAACATTTTTTTCCTGCCTAATTCACTTTTCTGCTCTTTTTCCACTCAAAATTTCCTAATCATTTTTTAAAAATTAAAAATAGTCTAAAAGTGCAATGAACTGTACGTTGTGACTGATTTAAATAAATAAATAAATAAATAAATAAATAAATAAATCAAACTTTGAGTTTTGGGCCACTCTCTTCACCAGATCACAAAATGCATATCACACTGCCAGTGATTCCAGCTCAAAAACAAAACCAACCTACGCTAGTTTGTTGGTCTTAGCTGGTTCAAGATGGTCTCCCAACTAAGCCATGCTGACCTCAGGTGGTTTATCTGGTAGGTCAGCTGGTTTCCAACCACTGTAAAACCCATCACTCTGGTTTAAGATTTTTTTTCAGTAGTAATGTATTTTGCCAAATTAACACAATACAACGACACCTAGAGGAGAAGTGGAGAAGCTGTGTATGTTGGATTGGTTCAGTTGCTGTTAGGGGTTTTTCTTAGCAGGATTACAAAATATTTACAAATGTATAAAATTACTAAAATTAATAAATAGTAAAACAAACAAAAAACAAACAAACAACAACAACAAATTTTTAACCTCTTGCCAATTAGGTTAAGTCTCACTGAGTAGGCCTAAATAACACTCAAAATAAAAAGGTATAAAACATAAAAGAGTATTATTTTAACTATTAGTTTTACACTTACATATTGTAGGCAAATTATTTTATATATTTTCATGAAGTACATTACGTAAAAGACATTGAATAAGACATTTGGTTGGAGGCTATGCTGAGTAGACGGATGGAAGTGCAGTTTATATATTAATATACATATTTAAAAGTTGATTATTTAACTAACGTAAAAAAGAACCCTTTTACATCAAAGAGGTTTCTTGAATTATATCTAAAGTTTCCATGACAGGCCTTGTAAAACTTATCAAGACTTATCAAAATGCCTTCTGAAATGCATGCAGGCTGGTTTTTGCAACGTTTCATCTCTAAAGGGGATCGCTACCCTCTTAAAAATAAAGGTGCTTCACGATGCCTTTTTTTGTGTGTGTCTAAATGGTTCCGCAAAGAACCTTTAACATCTGAAAAGGTTCTTGGTGGCGAAGGAAGGTTCTTCAGATTATAGACTGAATGTTTTTTTTTTTTGCGGAATCAAAAATGGTTCTTCTATGGCATCGCTGTGAAGAATATTTTAAGCACCTTTATTTTTAATAGCCTTCTTAAAACGTCTTTTGACATTAGTTTCCTGACTCACATAGCCCCAAACCAAGCATTTTGCTTTCTAAACATAACTGTTGTCATTCAGGCATGCATCAAATATTGTATTATAAGCAAAAGGCAAAGACTGCATGTTGTTGTTTGTGCATGTTGTACATTTATTTATGAAGTTTTGAATGAATGTTAATATAAAATATAAGGTAGAGAGACTCCATCTGGATGCTTGCAATTGATTTACATCTGTAGGAGTACATTCACCTTTTCTCAGATAACTACAGTGTATTTAGATGTGTCTGTGGTAAAAGCAACAAAAGACCAATGGAGATAACGCCATCTAGTGGTACACACTCTGGCTCAAATTCAGTCCCGATGTTTTTGCATTAACAAACTATTATGACATCTCCTTTTTATTTTTTATTTATGTTTAATTTGTTTATTTGTTAACTGCATATTTAACTGATTGTAATGTCAGTATGGAAGTTCTGTCAACTTTACTGTTAGGCTACACGTTTAACAAAATAATTGCATCCGTTCATCTCCTTGCCGCTAGGAGGCGCCAAATATGAACAACAGTAGGTCTACATTCGTAATATGTAAATGCCTTAGTTTCTGGCTATTTTAATTGCGTTTGTTTTTATTATTATTATTATATATAAAGCATGTTGTCGTTTTTTTTTTTTGGAAGATTCAGTTTTTTAAACGCCATATGTGCCACATGAAAAGGTAGGCCTATGTGTGCTACGTTTCACAAAAGTTTAAATTTATATTCGTTTTAAATAAGTGGAGAAAAATTGAGTCAAACTGGGATGATTGAAAATATAGATTTTTTTTTTTTTTTTTGTTCTCATTCCGTGTTTTAGCTGAATTTGGATTGTTGATGACTATTTGTATTTGAAAGCTCTTGGTTAAAACTAACAATTATTGTCAAACCAAGAACACTGATCAGAACTCATGTTTACCATTTTGGTTGGGCCTAACCAGGAGCTATTTACTTTCCCTTGTCTTTTCAAAGAGCATCATGTAAATATTTAAAAAACTTAGACTCTGATTCATATAACAACCTCTCTTCGAACAATATACATTTGCCTTTTAAGTAGTATTTTTAACTATTTATTTTAGGAGTGCTCTTGTTTGTATCAACTTAAATTTATTTTTAGAAATTGGCATTGTTTGCTTTTTAATGTGAATAAATAAATGGTTGAATGCATGTTGAGGTTGGTCATGCTGGTGGGTTATTGAGATGGAGGTCCATCATGTCTAGACTTTCTTTGAAACTCAAAGTAGTACCCATCATTTTACAGCCCCATCGATGTTATCACAAAGCAAGTCTAACATTTTCATGCTAAAGTTTCCATGAAACTAACGGAAAGGCCGTTCAGGAGGTGGTGATTGGGCTGGTTTGTCGTGGGAAGGTTTATTTTTTTATTTTTTGACCAGTGTTGCCACTTCAAAGAACAGGAAACAGAACAGAACGGTCACTGACTCATGCCCATGCATTTTAGGCAAACACTGCCATACGAATGTAAAAAGATGGTTCAATAGTTCTTTTTAAAGGGATAGCTCACCCAAAAATGAAAATTATCTCACCATTCACTCACTCTCATGTCATTACAAATACAAAACAAAAACACAAATATTTTAACAAACGTCTCAGTGGTTTGTTTTTTGCCTATACAGTGAAAGTCCTTTTTGTTATATATATATATATATATTTTTTTTTTACATCTATGGAGGAATGTTGTTTTGTTTTACTGTTTACTGTAACAATTTTATATGGCTGAAATGACAATAAAAGCCACTTTGACTTTATTATATAGACAAAGATAGTACAAGGGTGAGTAAATGGTCAAAGTTTTCATTTTTGAGTGAGCTATCCCCATTATTTGTTCATTTTTATAAAGTCTGTTCTGACTTGTATTTTATTTCTCAAGTCAATCTTAATTTAATATGTGTAGAGTTGAAAAATCATTTCACTGCACATTGTACTATGTATGGTTGTGTGTGACAAATAACATTTAAATTAGAATTTTTATCAATAGTTAAACTTGCAATGTAACAGAAATAGTGATATATCATTTTCTCTGTATTGTGACTTCCATACTATGGAAGTTAATGGCTACCAGCAACTGCTTGGTTACCCTTATTCTTTTGTGTTCAGCAGAAGAAAGAAATTCATACATGTTTGGAACAATGTGAGTTTACATTTAATAAATAATACATTTTTCATTTTCATTTTTCATTATCCCTTTAATTTCTTCTGTAGTGCACAAAAGAAGATATTTTGAAAACTGTCTTGGTGGTTCAAAGAAAGTCAGTGTTGTTTTGTGGTAATTTTATGTTGCTTCTACAGAGGAACATTGTTTCATTTCATTAAATGGCAAAGCTTGGTTCTATGCATTGATTGTTGATTCCATTTTGATATTTGGGAGGCAAGTTTAAGCAAGACTAAATGATTGGAGAAGTCTGACTTATGTGTCCAGAGAATCTTTCACTGTCAGATCCAGTTGTGATATTTTGATTAGACGAAGTGACAAAATGGAAAAAATAAAAAAAATAAAATAATAATAATATAATATATATTAAAAAACAAACAAACATTATTCATAGATTAAAGGGATAGTTCACCCAAATATGAAAACTGTCATTAATTACTTGTTTGTCTTCGGAACACAAATGAAGATATTTTTGATGAAGTCTTTGAGCTTTCTGACCCTCCATAGACAGCAAGGATCCTACCACGATTAAGGCCCAGAAAGGTACCAAGAACATCGACAAAATAGTCCATGTGTCATCAGCGGTTCAACCGTAATTTTACGAAGCTATGAGAATACTTCTTGTTGCACAAAATTTGGGTGAACTATCCCTTTAATTGATTACAGTTAATATCTTGCTGATTTTAAGCACAATGTCTATACGTTGTTTCTTTGACATGGCACTGATTCTGATCTTGTCTGAGGGCCAAAATGAGTGTGGAGCCGTACATGGCTGTTGTCTGACCCTAGATGCTATCTAGTGCTAAATCTGTTTGTGCCAGGCAGGCGACATTCATCTGTGACTCATAAACGACTCTTTCCTCCATGTCGTGCTAGCAGTGCCTGTACCAGAGCACGCGACCCGACCATAATATCCTCTCTGCTAATGACAAACTTACGCTTCCAGAGAGAAAAAAAAAATGAAAGGCCTCTGAAGTGGGACGGTGACCTGGAAAAATGCCTCCGGTTTTCCCGTAATGTGTGGTTCTGTGCGGTTTGGCCTGCTTTTTAGTTTAATGATAGAGATGTTTTATCACTACTTTGAGAACCTGGATGAAGTGAGTGCCACATTTTGGGAAGCTGAAAATGAAAAGCTTTTGATTCGGCCGCTAGAGGACAGCAGTGAGCTTTTGATAGCGGTTTCGTTCATGCACTGCTTGCCACATATTTAACTTGTCATTTCTTTAAACTTAACAACTTGCTTTCTGGCTGGTTGTTTTAGTATGTACTTAATGCAATACAAAACCATATTTTTTTGCATTCTTACTGTATACTAGGTCAGATGAGGTGCTGTTTTGCTATATTAGATTTCTAAATTGTTCCAAATTGCCTATAATCTCTTAATGCATTATATTAAAAGGTTTTGAATCATAATTAAAATTTTCAGGGTGGTGCAACTGTGTCAGTGCTTAGTATTTATATTGTTTTTTGTTTATTTGGGGATTTTTACCTTTATTTGATGGGATTCAAACCCACTTCTCACAATTCTTAAATAATTCTTATGCATCATAAGCATGTGCTCAGTTTTATTCTGATTTCTTATGGAAAGATTTAGAAACACCATAAGAGGGCGTTCACATGGAATCATCCTCGAGTTCAAAAGCAGCTTCACAGAATCAAACACTGGAGTCTTAAGATGCATTTTAAAATCATAACTGTGAAGCTTAATTCAGAAGAAAAAAAATCAATTTTACAGTCATTTTAGATGTTATGTTGTAATGGAAACAGTAAAATTGAATAAAACTTTACTCAAGAAGTGTAAAAATTGTGTCTCATTGCGTGAGATGTTAAAAAACAAGTGAAATATTTCACAGCGGTCAAAGATCTCAAATTCAGTAAATCTGTATCCTGCTGAAAATTGCCATTGAGTGTGTGCTTTGCAAATTATGCCGAGACTGCGATTAGTTTACCGCATGTTATATTATATATTTCCCAGAAGGCACTTGGATATTTATGGGTGTATGTTTCTGTGTACACGCATTCACACACATTGAACGTAGCATGTGACCTTGTTTAAGCGCTGACACCGAGAAGAATCACCCGGCAACATCGCCACAGTATTTTTAGAAAAACCAGTGAGCAAACAAATTGCATGGTGACCCTCTTTCACCTCTCCATGTTCAAGCCTGACAGGTGTGTAACTTATAGCATGGTCTCCTCCACCCTTCTGATTACATGCCCCGGACCCCCTCAACCCCCACCTTCTAGTATGTGAGAACCTCTGTCATGGGAGGAGTTCACCTCTGACCCCCATTTCTCCTTGAACTCCACACTTTTTGTGTGTTAAGTTGTGCCATGTCCCTTATGCTGGTGTATCCTACTCCATTTTACAAGGAGGAGAGGAAGACCAAGCCCTTACTTTTTAGCACAAACAGCTTTTTCCTGTGACATTCCAGTGATACTGTGGTTGTTAACAGGTGGTTTGAGCAGCTGTGTATCCTAAAAGATACCACAGAAATAACATTTGGTATGATCTATTCAAGGAAATATCCTGTTGTTTTATCACTGAAATCTGGTTATAATCAAGTTTTTTAAACAATTTCACTAATTAATAATGAACTCTAGGGGTACCACTTCTCAAAAACCTTCCAGAACATTTTTACACTTTTGACTTGCCAAAAAAATAGATCTGAAATTCATATATATACATACTGATTTTAATAATTATGGACAGTTCTGATAAGTTGATAATTTTCACATGGCCAATATTAAAATTCTTTATATTTGACAAAATAAACTAAAATGAATGAATGAATAAATAAATATTATTTTTATTCTCATGTTATTAGATTATTTTATTAATGGACATAAACATAATGTATTTTTCAAAGTGATTATCCCCTATTATGATTGGTATAAATCTGATAGCTTCTAAAATAAAATGTTTATTGATATAATGACATATTGTTTTTAATTTTGTGATCTCATATATCGTACCTATATAGCACGCGTATCTTGAGTTGTAATGCTTGACGTAATGAAGATTTACTGCAGATATTTCTTTCTATGTCTTCAATCATCTGATATCTAGCTGTAACTCTACATTGTTTCTGTGTTGCGTTGTCTAAAGTTGGATGAATCGTGATGCTCATGGTTCACTTCTCAGTGTTGGTGGTACTGTCAATACGTGAACTGACAGGAATGTGTCTGATGTGCTGATAAATGCTGAAGTTTCGTGCGTCACTCTCTGGGCATGGTGCTTTGAATACTATCTTCTCCCTTTCAGCCCCAAACAGCAGGGAGAGTTGTAAGGATCCTCGGGGGCGAGGCCACATCTAGATATGAGTTTGGTTTGAGATATGCATCATGTGCGTATGCAAAAAAGAGGAAACCCTCTTGCTGGCCGGTCACTTAGGTGAGGTTTCTCTGCAAACCCTTGATGACACGTTCCTGCTTCTGCATTATGCCACCCAGAAAAGGATACGCCTGATAATGATAGAGAGTGTAGCTGTGTTGTTAAGTCAGTATATTCAGTGCATTTTTGTACAGTTTTAGTAAAAGCTTCTCTGATGTTCAAGAACTTTGTTTTGCATAGGATGAATTGAGATCACTTAACCAAGTCCCCCAAGCTAAGGTTAAGCTACAATGGTGTGTGGATCACTTTGAGATCATATAAGCTTCATCAGAGTTACTTGATTCCTCCTGGGAGCGCCGCAGGAAGAGGAGGTCAGAGGTTGTTAGGTTGCCCTGTTGTGCTTTTGTAACCCTTCCATTGCTTCACTGTTAGAGGAATGAATTAACTCTTCACTACTTGCCTTTGCACACATGCTTTGTGGCTTCTTTGATGTCCTTTTGCCGCAGGGTAAGGGCGATTGTTCTTTTGGCAGGTAGGCTTGATGAAATTTCAGAGCTCTTGAAATCAAGATGGGAATTTAGAATGGAGGAGGAAAATGAATGTAAAATGTTCCTTGATATATATATTTTTTTCCTTTTTTAAATTTTCAACAAATTTTAATGAACTTCTCAAGTTAACTTTGTGGTTTTGTGGGCATTTTATGGACAACGAAAGCAATGCATAAAAAAAGGGGTGCATGCTTACTGCATAAAAAAAGATTATTTACTCAGCAAAGCTTTTGCATCTCTTTTGGAGTCAAGGTGCATGACGTGAAAACAACCAGTTGATAACATCTTGGTTCTGACTGTTTGCTTTTGGCGTTATCTTCGTATTTCCATGCCGATCTGCCCACTCACTGAAATTCTCAGGGATGTAGCTTAGCTGCATTTTCTCACAGTCCAGCAACTCTGTGCACAACATCCCACCTACTCCATTCTCTTTTAAGATCTTTTCCCATCTCATACCTGTTTTCCGTAATCAACGTTCCTTTTCTCGCCATGTCTTCAAAGTCGATTGATGTGTGACTTCTCTGACTGAACTGGCATTTCTCCAGTAGATATCACTCTCCTTTGCATTTATGTTAATGTGGAGGGAAATGTTCTCTACAGATTTTTAGGAATGATATGGTATTAATATGTTGCGATTTCCTACTGCTTTCACACCAGTGAGTTACAGTACATTGAGAAACTGCCAAATAACCCTTCTTCTTTGCCAGTGGTTAAGTGCTGAATTAGCTTTTTATAAGCCACGAACTTAAGTTCTGTACTACCTGTGGAATGCATCAGGAATGCAGAATCCTTAGCTGCTTGGATCAGACAGAAGAAAGTGTCTCTGGCTTACAATGTTGCTCGTGGCTCAGACTCAGTCTACCAACAAGCCATGATCCTCTGCTATCTGAATAACTTACACTGCACGGTACAGTGCTCACAGGGCTAGATCACTGAGCAACTTGATCTCTGGACGCTTTGTGGTGAACTCAACCTGCATTGCACACTCACCGTAGCTTTTTTGTTGAGGTCAGCTAGTGCATAAGTGGACATTTCAGAGAATCTCTCTGTTGTGAATTTCCTAAAAAGTGCCATTTTCACTAAGCTGTCAAATTGAAATATTGTGTGTCCATTTGAAATTACAGTTTGATTTATTTGTTTCATGTGATATCAGTAGCGATGCACAATATATTGTTAAGATATATATATATATATATATACAGTATATTATAGATAACTTTTTTTATATATTCCCCTTGTGTCATTCAGGTTATGTTGTATTTCATTATGCTGTGATGCCTAATTTCAGTTATAGCATTTAAAATGATTATTTTATTTGTTTTGTTTTGTGTTGTTTCTTGTATTTATGCAATCCATCCACTGACCAAAAAAAGTACATTGTGAAAATGAACCAGCATAGTTCGCTTTAAAACTTTGATTCAGATCAATCAAGCAAAGCAAGTGTGAATACAACCTAAAACTATACTTTAATGCAGTTTAGAATCTGAATTTACCTTTATAAGAAAATGTCATGCTACTCATAATGATCATATTCATAAATATCTGATACAATCTGAACACTGTCTGAAGTCTGTAGGCTTGTTCCTACAATCCACTAGAGGGTAGAGCCAAGAATTCTGGGTATTTCAGCATACCTGTCATAAACATGAGCTGTAAACTGGACAGTCCATCTGAGAATGTCCTGGGGCCTCTTGCTTGTCTTAAAGCCCGCCACCAGCTGCAGTCATTCCTCTCATTGTTGCATGTCACTTAACACCTCAAACCATTGCCGTCCACCTGGGCTTGTAGCAGTGCTTGGCAGAAGCCTTGAATTACCTCCTTACTCTCAAATGTGGTGAAAGTTATGATGCCTTCATTTTCAAATGGCAGTGTGCATATTGTGTAGCTTGACCAAACTACATTTTATTTGTCTGCATACTTGTATAACTGTATGTTTAAAAAAGCAATTAAAGTTGTTTTGAAAGTACAGTTGTTCAATTTGCTGACTGTATTATGAGCACTACCTTAATCACATCAAATCTCATTAAAACGCTACCAGAGTCTAGACTGTCTCTATGAGCACAGCAGCCTTGGCAACACAAACTAACATCACTGGGACAGGACACTTACTCCATCCGCCCCCGTTTCAGAAGCACAGGCTTAATCCAGGAAACAAAACCCCCCACTGAGGTCACGTAACATCAGCTAGACAATGACCTGTGATCTGCTAGGGGAAAAAAGTGGAGGCTAGAAACTTTAATCCAGGGAGAAAGCTGTTTTTCCTATTTTCCTATTTATGCTTTTGTTCACTTAAATGTTTTGTGTTTTGCCTTTTTTTTCATTCTATTTTATTTTTCAAAGACATGGGCTTTGGTTGGATGGATAGTAAGTCAGATTTGTTGGGAAGGAAATGTTCCAGATAGTCAAAAGGATTAAATAAAAACACAGTGAACGCCATGTTTTCCTATCTAAACACACAAGCAGATTACATCTATAGAACAATAAGTCAAATGGGCATGGCAGAGTTATCCCTATTATTGCAGTTTTTGTTTCAAGATCTCCAGGATTTTAGAGCAAGTCTGAATTTCCTTTTTTGTTTAACTATCATGTGGCACATTCAATTAAAATTTATGTGTATAATATAATCAAAACGCTTTACCTCTGTTGTATGTACATACAACAGAAGCCAAGCTTTTTGATTACTGGTCAAGATTAACCAACAGTCTCTGTTGTGTTTGTTTGTCTGTGTTTGTTTTTTATTGAAAACTTGCTGAAAAGCTGTAGATGATTTTGTTTCTTCATCAGAACAGATTTGGAAAGATTTAGAGAATAGCTGCTACTAGAATGGGTGCCATCTACCATATTTGTTTAGAACTGTTTTGGACTGATTTCACTTGCGAACAGTGCTTGATCTGTGCATATTTCTCTCCTGATTTAGATGAGACAGCCTTTTCTGTGGATAAAGCAATATTATGGATAGTTGACTCATTGGATAGTCACTCATATTGACTCATATTTTTTGGTTTGAAGTCTTAATAATGAATTTATTTCAATCATGCAGCTTTTCATTTCAAAAGACATTAATTGATGGACTGGAGTTGTGTGCATTATTATAATGTTTTTAATCAGCTGTTTGAACTCTCATTCTGACGGCACCCATTCACTGCAGAGGATGGTGAGCAAGTGATGCAAAGCAAAATTTTGTCAAATCTGCTCTAATTAAGAAACCATTTTGGATGGCCTCAAGGTGAGTACGTTTTCAGCAATTATTTAATATTTAGGTGAGCTATTATTTTAAGAAAGGAAATAGGATTGATTTTGATTCTATATTGACTTTCAAGTTTTCCGTTCTCTTTGGAGTGTTACAAGCTGTTTGTGCATAGATAAGATCCCTGAAGTTGCAAAGACTAAAGTTTCTAACCAAAGAGATATTCTTTATAAAAGTTAAGACTTGACCACGCCCCCCTAAAATGGCTCATTCAAACATGCCCCCACATGTCCATATCACGGTGTGGGAAGCTTTGCAAAACACTGCCCAAATGTATACGCAAAGAAAGGGGGTGTGATTTTTATTCTCGCTGTAGTATTGTTGCTGCTCCCGGGGCCATGTCCATGTGTTTCGTTGTGAAAGTGAAACTACTGGGTTTGGGCTTCCAAAAGAAGACACAACTAGAAATCAGTGGTGAAGTTGTATTTACAACACTGTTCCAGAACAGTTCAACCCAAATATTAGAGTGTGTGCAGCGCATTTTATGGAGGACTATTTCCTGAACCTGGGAGTAGCCTGCCAGCTATGCTCAAAGACTGTTTCTAAAAAGTGGGGCAATTCCAACTTTGCAAGTTGCCACTGACTATTCAAGCACGAGTTTTGAGCTGTGTAGAGCAGTGCTTGTTGTTTGTCGTTTTTCTCTGATCACAAATGCAGACATGATAATGTTTACTCGACGTGATGCAACGCGACGCGTAAAACAATAGCATAAGTCATTACAATCAGTAATTATGTCCCCACTGGATGCAACAAATGCCTCATTTGTAATGGGTTTTATTGTTTTTGTGTCATTGCGCCGGGACACGGCATCACAATACAGTAAGTTTTTTTTTTACCTTAAACCACATAAACACATTGCATTACACCAAATACACAAAATAATGTTCTTTTTAGCAGCGTCATATGACCCCTTTAAAGATCTACAATACTGGATGAGAGCACATCAGCTGATGGGGAAAAAATGGAACAAAAAAGTACTAACTCAACATTGTCTTCCGTAAAATGTCATCATTAAGTTGCATAATTAGTTACTATGTGTAAATGAAACATTCATTTGCAGAGTAACTTTCTATAGCTCTGGTCCATAGCCTTTGGACACTTCAAACTATTGACGCAAGTATTAAACTTTTATTTGTCAAGTGAAGTTTTGGAGATCTGTCAGTGGTTGGTTCTGATTGTGGTGTTGACATTGTTGTATCTCTTCATCACCTGCTATCTATTGGCCCTGTTGCTGATAGTGAGAAAAAGTTGTGGAATTTATTCACGTAGTTGCTGCCTTTGCTGTGGATTGTGCTTTCATTATTTCAGTATATAGTTCTGTTTTTAAAATATATTGTCAATTATGTTTCTAGTTCTCTGTGTTGCTAATAATCATAAGGACTTAGTCATGGTCAAAAATATCAGCACCCTTTGGTAAATATGATCAAAGAAGGCTGTGAAAATTAATCTGCAGTGTTAATCCTTTTGATCTTTTATTTAAAACATTCACAAAAATCTAACTTTTCATTGGATAATAAGAATTTAAAATGGGGGGGGGGGGTATCATTATGAAATAAATGTTTTTCTCAAATACACGTTGGACACAATTATTGGTACCCCTAGAAATTCTTATGAGTAAAATATCTCTGAAGTATGTTTCCATTCATATTCACAATTTTGAGCACTCCAGGGTGATTATGAACATGAAATTATCCAACCATGGCTTCCTGTTTCACAGAAATATAAATAGGAGGGGAAACAAAGCCCAAATTTCCTTAATCATCCATCACAATGAGAAAAACCAAAGAGTATATTTTTGATGTGCAGCAAAAGATAATTGAGCTTCACAAATTAGTGAAGTGACTTTAAGAAAAGAGTTAGAGCAGTGCAAATTCCCATTTCCACCATCAGGGCAATAATTAAGAATTTCCAATCAACAGAAAAGGTTATGAAACTGCCTGGAAGAGGACGTGTGTCTATATCGTCCTAATGCACGGTGAGAAGGAGAGTTTGAGTGGCTAAAGACTCTCCAAGGACCACAGCTGGAGAATTACAGAAAATAGTTGAGTCTCAGGGTCAGAAAACCTTCAAAAAAAAATGGTCAAACAGCACCTACATCACTACATGTTGTTTGGGAGGGTTTCAAGAAAAACTCTCCTCGCTCATCCAAAAACAAACTCCAGGATATTCAGTTATCAGACACGACTGGAACTTCAAATGGGACTGGCTTCTATGGTCAGATGAAACTAAAAAATGAGCTTTTTAGCAGCAAACACTGAAGATGGGTTTGGTGAACACAGGGATAAAAAGTACCCCATGTGTACAATGAAATGTACTGCTGTATTTTTGATATTGTGGGCCTATATTTCTGCTGGAGGTCCTGGACATCTTGTTTAGACACATGGCATCACTGATTCTATCAAATACCAATAGATAAAAAATCAATAAGCAACTGACTCTCTTATAATGGGCCATGTTTGGATCTTCCAACCGTACAATAATCCAAACACAAACCTCAAAAACAACACAAAAATGGGTCACTGAGCACAAAACCAAGCTTCTGCTATGGCCATTCCAGTCCTCTGACCTGAACCCTGTAGAAAATGAGTGGGGTGAACTGAAGAGAAGAAGCACCAACATGGAGCTGGGAATCTAAAGGGTCTGGAGTTATTCTGGATGAAGGAATGGTCTCTAATCTCTTGTCAGGTGTTCTCTAACCTCATCAGGCATTATAGGAGAAAATTTAGTGCTGTTAAACTGGCAAATGGAGGTTTCAAAAAGTATTGAATAAAAAGCTGCCGTTAATTGTGGCCAATGTGTATTAGAGAAAAACATTTATTTCATAATGATATTTCCCCACATTTTAAATTCTTATTATCCAATGAAAGTTTAGATTTTTGTGATTTAAAAAAAAAAATAAAAGATCAAAAGGATTAACAATGCAGATTAATTGTAATTGTAATATGACTGTGTGTGAACTGTAACCAACTGCATTTTTCATGCATTTGATGCTATGTGATTGCTTCAGACAGATTAATGCTATATAAGTGTGCATTAGATCCCTTAAGTATTGCTTGCATATACAAATAGTGAGTCAATAAGGTGTATTATTTTGTCTACATCTCTTGTGTTTATTGACAGAAGGGCTTGGAGGCCTAAGTGACTAGAACATTCTTGAGTTTCTTCAGGATAACATGTTCTTGGCTTGTCTTGAAGTAATTTTCATCCATCTTCTATAAAAGAAAGGTGCACTGGATGTGTGCTTAGCCAACAAACAATAAACATTTCTACTCCATCAGATCAGCCACCCACGAGGAAGGAGTAATATCTTCGATACAAATACTTTCAGGATCTTCTTGATTGTATTATAACCTTGCAAATATGAATGACCACTTTTTATTGTTTATCATTTCTTTAACAATCATTTTCTTTATGGCATACACATTGTTAAATCATTTACCTACTGTCTTTTGTTTTCTTCCAAAGCCTCTTCCTCCTCCCCGAGCATCCGCATGGTATTTATTTACCAAGAGTAGCAAGAGATACTGGAAAAGGAGGGGTGGTGCTTATATAGAGTTCTGGGAAGTCTGACACAGGAATGCCTGCAGCAAAAGACCAACAATTTCAAGAATTTTTGTTTTACAATTCAAAAGACAATTAGTCTGAATGTCAGAGTACACTGACAGTGGGCACTGATCCTGCACAAAACAGCTTCATTCAGTGTGCCTGTTTGCCTTAAGTGGATTTTAGGAATCTTTAGGAAATTGTGAATGGATTACTTGTGCCCCACAGTATTATGTTGGCTTTTTTTATATATGTGTTATCTTTTATAGCCAACAATTATTTTACATTTTAAAACATTCTAAAATACTTCTCCCTTAATTGTGCATTTAGAGTTTTTTTTTTCTTTCTTAATATAGTAAGTCTTTTTTTTTTTTTTAAATAAATTAAACCAACACTTGTAAATTATTTAGATTTATTTTTTGGCATGTTTGCCTTTATTATGATAGGACAGACCAGAGCTGACAGGAATCAAAGTGGGAGAGAGAGAGAGAGGGGGGCAGGATCAGGAAAGATCCTCAAGCCGGGATTCGAACTCGGGACACCTGTAGCGCAGTGGCGCTGTATGTCGGCGCGCTGCCCACAAGGCTATTCGTGCCAACAGATCAAACATTTCTTTAGATTTGTATAGTTTATAGTATGTAATTAATATAATATAACACACTCTGTATATGTATATGTATGTGTATATATACAATTTACATAAACAATCATCTTTCTTGAGTGCTGTCCTATTTACCACAAAATCGTTCTTTTGCTTGCACTGCAGTTCATAAATCTGATACGTTGTCTCTCTACATCTCAACCTAAAAACCAGTCTCTAAGCTGTAATCAGTCATGCTGATTACATGCTGATGCCCTTATTTACTGTTTGTCAGGCTTAAATGCTCTTCCTATTGGCAAATACTTTGAGGCTAACTCTTCTCCTTTAAGGAGGTGTCTGGTTACCTCTGGTAAACTACGGCTCAGTCTGCTTTGTTTTGGTTCGGCATGTGGGTGACACACTTACGCGGGTGTTACACCCTGCTTTAGGCCGTGTTAAGTCGAGAAACTTGATTATGCAGTGATGACCTCTGGCAGCAGAGGTGGTGTGAGACAAATATTGTGACACATGCTATTTTGGCTGAGCTTTTCGCAATTGTAAATATTTACTTGCTTAAAAAAATGTTCGATTTTATGTTTCCATTTCATTTTATATGTTTTCCGTAGGGGTGTGAGGGAAGCAGAATCTTGAATATTTTTCTAGCATGACATCGAAATACAATGATATAATCAAGTGTTGTGGCCTTACAGTGTCTCTGTACGGTGACCGAAGGATCCAGACCCAAGGATTTGACCTTATGAGCAGACCTGGATGGCATCCATGTTATTGTACCAAATGCCATCTGCCCTATTTGTTCTTGGCCCAGACTCCAAAAGTCCTCGGCTCTTGGTATATATCCAGCCCGAACCAGTATATTATTTGAATCAAATTGCGGTAGAGTCACAGAGAAACAGATCTGTTTCATAAGATAAGATCTGTATTTCATAAGATATGTATGTGTATCTAGCTGTTATTAGGGAATGAAATTCATCATCACGGATGTTGCACTATGGATGAGGTGTTGGAAACGAAACTGCACTTTTTGATTCAACTTAAAATGATACGGTAAGAGACTGTTACGTCTACTATGCTACATTTGTGTGTAATTCTACTGTTTACTATACAGTCATCAGGACTAAAGTATTGTTTTATACAACCGTGGCTGAGCTGTAAATAGGCTCCTCGTAACGTGTGCAGCGTTGAAAGGGTTGCGTTCAGGCACGAGAATGAATACTCGCCTAATGTTCGGCAATCAGAAAGTCATGCTCCCAAAATAAAAGAAAACGCTGTGCAAACACGCTGCTTGTCAAGAGCTCATTAAAGCCGAGAGGCGTTTATAATGCAGCAGAGACATAGTAAATCACTCTATCCCCTGAAGCCCTGTTAGAAAGCCAGCCTTTTTTAGCCGTGTTTGCCCTCTTACGAGTTAATGTGCCACACCTCTAACCCACTGCTGTCAGACCTGCTGCCACATTACCTCTGAAAGCAACTATTGGAACAGAAGGGCACATTCAGCTCGCTTTCCTTTCTCTCTTACAGACGAACAGTCTGCAAACATGCACACAGATTTATATTGTGACATGAATTTTGATGGCACTATAAGATGACACGTTCCTGAACAAACAGTGGAGACAGGTATGATCGGCTCTCCTCAGCTGATCGGAATCAAATAGGACAAACAAGCATGGAGAATGACTGCTTTCTTGTTCAAATTAAATGCTGCTCTAGGCGCCCCTCGAGGCCCCGCTGTCTGTTTTTGCGAGAGGTAAATGCCCCCCATTCAGCAGCCCAGTTAATGTTAATAGACGTTATTTAAACAACTGTTAAACAGCGGATTAAGTTGGATTTGGCTAAAGCAGGCTTGAGGGAGTGGTGTTTTCCCTCAGTGTATGCACACACACACACACACACACACACACACACACACACACACACACACACACACACATATATACGTGCAGGGTGACACACTATGCAGGTAGACAAGAGCTTAGAGTGTCAAAAGTCAGGATGTGCTACATCAGGTCACCCAAACACGTATCGATAAAGCCAAGGTTTTAGCTTCCACGTGGAGCTTTGGATCCAGGGAAAGGTGCCACGCGACATGCTTGCGTGTTCTGCTGCGTCATCCATACCTGCATCCTGTTTATTAAACTGTTTGGCTTGAGAGATAAGAGACAGTCAATTGATGAGGATGTTCCCTTCAAGAAACCTGTAACAAGCGTATATTGTTCTTAGACAGTTTCCTAATTGTTGTAAACCAATTTTTAAGTCAAGTTGTAAGAATATAAAAATCATTTTCATCAGAATTCAGAAATATCCCAGAATCTTTCATTTTTCCCTAAAAGTTCATTAGAAATAATTGGTATTAGATACAAATATCCAAATGGCATGCAAACAAATTAGAACTTTTCTCAGAAATGACTTCACTTTTCTGAGAGATTTTTTTTTTTTAGCAATTATTTTTTATGGTATAGATACTGTATTTTAAGCCAGTTTCCCTCAAGTTCACACAAGTGCCTCAGCTAAGTAATCACAGGTGTAGTTCATTCATTAAGTTTGACAACCAGAACATGTCCAAATACTTGTTTAATCTTAATTTTGAACAAAATACCTGGATCCTGTTCTGCCTGGGTCTGTTGTTTGTATTGTGTACACACACATACACATAAACACACAAATATACATGTATATATATATACATATCCATATTAGTGTTTAGAAAAACTGTATTAATACACTATTACATAATTTCTTGCTTGTGGTATCTTTATTTTGAAGTTTGCTTGTGTTATCTTTTAAAAAAAAATGGCATTCAGTTTAAAGGGATAGTTCAGCCAAAAATGAAAATTCTGTCATTAATTACACACCGTCATGTCGTTCCAAACCCACAAGACCTTCGTTCATTTTTGGAACATAAATTAAGATATTTTTGATGAAATCCGAGAGATTTCTGTCTCTCCATTGACAGCAATGCAACTGACATGTTCAAGGCCCAGAAAAGTAGTAAGGATATCATTAAAATAATCCATGTGACATCAGTGGTTCAACCTTAATTTTATGAAGCTACGCTAATCCTTTTTGTGTGCAAAAAACAAACAAACAAAAATAACGACTTTATTAAACAATTTCTTCTCTTTTGTGTCAGTCTTTGACACACGTTCAAGAAAGTACCACGACGCACTGGTAACTCGTGAACGCGTGGAAAAGACTGACACGGAAGAGAAGAGATTTTTGAATAAAGTAGTTTTTTAAATTTTTTATTTGTCTTCATTTAAACAGTATATCTATTCTTTTATCATATGACAACTAGTAACTTGTTTTTGTGTGTCCAACTAAGTATACTAAGTGCATTTTGGGGGTCACTGTATATTGGCAGGACTAAAGGAAGAGGATCGACACACTGACACATGGGATAAGGTGAATGTGTCAGTGTGCCGATCCTCTTCCTGCATCATTCACTCTTCCATCCCTCACTGTTGTCTGACCCCATGTGAAAGTTTTGAGGCCAATAGTTTAAAGGTTAATGCTTTCCCTTTGAAGGCAAAAGCAAACTGCACCATAAATTTTCCCTTAATTCTAATTTACTAAAATAATTATACCACTTGCTACCTGTATGTATTTAACTGCAGTTTAATTTTAACCGCAGGTAATTTTTGCAAGCTTTTTTATATAAGCTAAGTAATTACCGCACTTCCACTTGCAGGTAGACAGTGCTCTCATTCCCAGTCGGACTGTTGTGGCTGAGAGTGAGATGGCGTAGACTTATCTCTCTCTCTCTCTCTCTCGCGCGCCGACTGGAAAGTGATTTAGGTGAGACTTTTAAAGTTGCCTGTCTGGGCCACCTCGTCACGAGACTCTTGGAAATTCAGCCTCTCTTTCTAAGACGACTGCGGCCTCATTCTGAGTTCACCCTCCTCCCCCTTCCTCTCGCGATTTCCTTTCCACTGTGTAATTACAAGGCAGACGCCAGTCAAGGAAATGCTGTGATGTCATCACACTCACTATTGATTATGTATGCGTTGCATTTATATATTGTGTGGACATTCTGGGTGCTTTCATAAGCTGTGTTGACATTCCAGGTGTTTTAAAACAATCTACATACAGGCAATGCTAAATCTGTGAATTTATGTAGTTTTATCATTTTTTTTGCTTGCAAAAGCGCTAGCATTTATTTACTCATTATATAAATGCTGCAATATTTTTTGTAACGACAGTTGTGCAAGAATTGTTCCGAAATGGATTCTTGCATAATTGTTACATTACCTTTTAATAGAAGGACGAACGGATGCTTGTTAATTGAATTAAAATACCTGTTGTTTTGGGTTGTGTTTTGAATGAACTGAAACGGGGTGGTAATGAGAAGTGAGTGGGGGTGGTGTGGACAGCTGGCCCGTCTGATCCCCTGAGTCTGCTCCTAAATTGGTTTTAGCAGCACTAATAAAGCTGATTATCTCTCTGCTTCCAAGTCCCACTAACCCTGACACCCGGGCAGCTGGGGCCCTCGTACGCCAGCCCGGCCCCAGCTCACCCGCTGCAGTGTCTCTGCTTCCCTCCTTTTCTCTCTCTGCTCTTATCAGTCTTAGCAGCTGCCATTAAGCTTTCATTGATGCTTCTTGCATCGTTTAAGGTGGCACATGAAGCTTTAGTGTATTTTTATTATGACTGTCAATCGATTCAATTTTGATTTAAATGTTATGCTAATGAATTAATTTACATATATAGAGGTAAATGTATTGTTTGTTTTCATATAATAGGACATAAGCATATCACTGGCCAACAGCAATCCTTTTTGCAATTGAGTTTGTTAGTCTGTCTGATGTAGCAGCATAGTTTATTGCTAATATTTTTGGCTCCTATGACAAATTGCTTGTGTTGTTCCTCGTTTGTAAGTTAAAAGCATCTGCTAAATGAATAAATCTGAATGTAAATGTGGACATGAGGGCCTTTCGCAAAGGCGGCGTTCTTGTATTCATCATTTTTGTTTTGGTCCATGTACAATTGTATTGTTACTTGTTACTCATTAACACTCCTGCTGTAGTAGAAATATATATAGGCTATATATATAATATATACAGTATACTTTTATTCTGCTGGGATGCATGACTGGGTGCAAAACTGACAGTGATGGTTTTTTGTTACAAAAAAATATTTATTTCAAATAAATTCTGTTCTTTTGAACTTTGTATTGATCAAAGAGTCTTGGAAAAATGCATCATAGTTTCTAGAAGAAGCAGCACAACTAAGAAAGTTAATAAGAAATTAATTAATTAATAATATTACGAATAAATTAATTAATAAGAGCTTCTTGAGCACCAAATCAGAATATTAGAATGATTTCTGAGGCATCGTGTGACACTGAAGACTGGACCTTTGAAAATTCATCTTTGTCGTCACAGGAATAAATTACATTTTAAAATATATTAAAATATAAGGATTAATTAATTAATTAATTAATTAATTAATTTATTGTTTGTTTGTTTGTTTGTTTGTATAATACTTGTACAATACTGCTGTCCAAAGGCAAAGCGCAGTAACTACACCTTTGGTCAAAATTGAGGCTTTGTGTCCTAAAATGGGCTTTGTGACATCTGTTCTGTCTTGTGACAAAGTCTCCTGGTTCAATTTGGTCCCATTTCAGAGAAACGAGAGTGTCAAATCCAAGCTAATACCAAGGTAAACCGCGGTAAGTGAAGTTACTGCATTCTTTGTTTTCCTGTTTGACACAGCAGATACTGCGCGGTCTGCCTTGGTATCCCGTGCCCAAATGGTGGTTGAACTTGCTTTTGCAATAGTGTTTTAGTTGTGTAAGGTCATCCAAAGGCAGAGTATCTGCATTTTGGTTGTCAAAGGTCACTTCAGTGATCATGGTTTTTATCTATAAAAAATGTAATCCTAAGAAGGCTTTAAATGAATGCATTGCCACTAATCTACCCACAACATGTTTGACTGGCTGATGTAAAAACTTTAAAGGCATTTTTCTCAGTTTCAGTGTTTGTGTAGTTACTGCACTTTGGCTTTGTATGGCAGAGTACTTATTGTACAATTCTTTACCTTTAAGAAGGTACTTTTTGTTGGAATAGTTTCATGTTGTTTCATTGGGTTTCGTGACGCATTCATCCAGAGCACGAGGCCTTTGGTAATGGCCACATCAAGGTCAACAGCCACTCCCATTTTAATAAAATCCACAGACATCCTAATCCCAGCCAAATCAATACATGAAATCACCGTGTTAATAACTGTGACTCCAACAGCACTTAAAAAAGCGAAAACTGCACAATAAGTGCTTTACAACAAGTTCATTAGCTACAAGCCACTAGTTGGTTAATTGAAAGGTTATTTATCTGCCCATTAAGTGTGCTTTGTTGTTTTAACAGTGAGATTGTAATTGCAATAACGAGTGTAGGAACAGTATGTGCTGTTCTGTCCTTTCTCTCTTGTTACACCCTCTGACATTGAACTATACAGTTCAACATGATTACCATGTAATCATGGTCCCTAATACCTCGTTTTACATTAATTCCTTTAATCATCATCATATTCCTGCACATTCTGTCTCTGTATTGCCGAATTTACATTCCCACGTCAGATATTTTTAATAAATGTTTTGATAACTGGTTTTCATAAAATAGTTTTCTGCTGATCAAGAAGTCAGAATTTGCTCCGCAGCTGTTCTCAGCCCAAAATCAGCCATCAAAGTTTTATTAAACATGTAAACAAACAGAAAATTACCTTGTAAACATGCCACTTTGCTATGACATCTTAATGAGTATGTGGCTAGACGCAGGTTTCAGATGTTTATAGAATATAGTCGAATATACCAGATGGTTTACTCTCTGCATTCTGCAATTGGGTCAAACATCTTAAAATGCTTTCATGTTGTTTCCTGTAACTGGACTGTGAGGTTGCCGGTGGCTTACAAAAGGCACATTTTTGAAAGCCAATTCCTATAAATATCTGCGATTTATCAAATTGGTTCAATGGATGGTGGTTTTGCTCTTGTTTGGGGAGATTGTGGAGTACTTTACAGTAAATGGAGGAGGGAAAAATAAGAAATTTGGAAGGGGGAAGGAGAGAAGGGGGAGCAAGAACTTGGACCTGTTGGATTGAAACCCAAATTGCCCTTAAGAACGGGAACTGCCTGAGAGCAGGAAACAACTTCAAAGCCTCGGATACGTCTCAAACATTTGTAGACACCACAATTGCGATGTTCCTTTCTCTGCTGCCTGCTTTTTATGCTGGAATGCTGGGAAGTATACTTGGCTGTTTCACTAGCTCAATTGACAATAAACGTATTGAGTTTTTTCTCTTTCCCCCCCAAAGACTTTCTATACAACTTTTCTAACTCTAACTGGAACATAACCAGAACCAGTGCACAGCAGATGTGGAGTCAACGGCTGAGACTTACACATGAGCTGATATATATCTTCTGAGAGGGTCATTTTATTGTCATGCCAGATTTTGTGATTCTGCTGTTGTGTCTATATGCAAAACTTCCATTTACTTTCTCACATTAGGTGGTGATTAAACAGAAATCATTTAAGCTGTTAATCTTTGACTTTGAACTGTCATTGTAATTTTACTTCCTTCATAAATTCGAAAAGTCTGAAACCGTATATCAGGGCGAATAATAGGATTTTCATTTACCTTGTGTAGTTGTGTTTAAATCATTTTTAAATATGAGGGAATGTCATGCAACCTGTTTACATTTCTACCAAGATTATATTAGTTTGGTTGGACACAGATATTGAAAGATTAGCATTGCCAAAGATATTGGTAGTGTTCTCTAAATAAATAAATAAATAAATAAATAAGTAGATAGATAGATAGATAGATAGATAGATAGTTTGATGATTTTTTAATTATTTGTATTATATATAATGAATAATTCTATATATTATATAAATATATATAATTTACATTTTTTTAAATAATTAAAATAATTATAATTGAATTTAAAAAAAAATATTATATTTAAACAGTCCTTTCATGGTTTTTCTAATATGTCATTCGGTTTAATGTCAACATGTTGCTTTAACACATCATTTACAATATTAATGATGTTAGCTTGAAAGGAATTAAATGAAATATGCATTTTTTGGCGTTATGTACTCATGAAAGATCAAATCAACATCAGTCAAAATCAGATCAGTCAAACCTTATCATGGCTCGTTAAGTCAGCATAAGAAGTTTGTAATTTATCTCTGAAGACATTTCAAGTCTGTAGCTTGTGTCTATCAGGGTGAACGTGTGGGGTATAGGTTACTATGCAGAACAACAGAACAAACACTCCAGAGCAAGCACGTTACAACACATCTTGTTGGACCCTTAACAATATGTGGAGTTAAGATAAGATTAATATGCCATTGACTGGGGGAATTTACCATTTTAATATAACAGTAACTCTGAGCCGTACCTGTTCCCTGTTGAAGGTGATGTTTATCATTTTTATGATGGCAAAATAGTTTCTCCTGTCCCAGTTTAGTGCGCAGAAACAATTTTAAGTAAGTCATTTGTTCAGAACACACAGGGCTCAAGCTAGTGATTTTTCAAAGCAAGGCATTTTGGGGTCAGAAGACCCTGCATTTGTAATTAGTCAACATAATCTTCTCATTCTGCACTCTTAATGCTTATTCCCAAAGGGTCGGGGTGGTGAGTGTCGTGTGGCAGCTGAGGTTGTGGGCAGAGCCCTGACTGACTCACACTGGCAGGAGCTCAGAGTGGCGGTTCACCACAGTCAGGACCTATGACACAGTCAAACACCTAGCACAAATGGCCCAAGAACTGTTAAATATTTAATGTCTGACACCCTTCTCACATGTCAAAAAAGGTCCTGTTGAGAGCCAAATGCTACCCTGTTAAAAAAAACAAAAACAAAAAAACACACACACAAAAAAAAACAAAAAAACAAAAACAAACATTCGACCTCTCCTTTACCCCACCAGTGGTATACTTGCATTTATGTAACATAAAACGTGACGATAATCAGAAAATTCCTACTAGTGAATCAGTCTATATTTTTCTTAGCAATGAGACATCCCAGTTGATTTATTAAATGAATTGCATATTTCAACAGTGCTTAGAAAAGCACTTAAATGAAGACACTGAAATTGAATAGATGTTAGTTACAACAGGAGCCTTATTGAATTTTACATGGATGAAAATGAGGTTTTGAGGAATAGACTATGTATAAATTTACTTTACAACTGTATTAAGGTGATACATCACAGAATTTTTAAAATTCACAACTTTCAAAACCGTTTTATGGACTGAAAATCTAAAAATGGATTCCACAAAAATATTAAACAGCACATCGTTGTTTTAAACATTGATAACAATAAGAAATGTTTCTTAAGAACCAAATCAGCATGTTAGAATAATTTCTGAAGTAATGTCTGGAAGAGCTTCCGGCTTACTTCTGGCTACTGTTCGGACACTCTTGCTTACTGCTCTGCGCTTTGACTCATGTACTTTTCTCAGATTTTTCTAAGATTTTAACTTCAGCAGATCAGCACAGTGCTCAAACAAAACATTTTTGGTAGAAACACTAAAACTAAAAACTTTTCGGGACTGGAGTAATACTACGAAAAAGAAGAATCTTTGCCTCCCACTGCCAGCAGCTTACATTCCGGAGAAGGGAAAACACAGCTGTCTACATTCAAATAGATGAGAGAGAAAATGCCTCTTGTGGAATCTACTTGCTGGATGAATTGCCACAGACTTCTGACAAATGATTGCAGTTCTTGTAACAAAGTTGCTTGCTGGAATTCCAAAACAGGCGGTGCACACACCAGATCGTCATCATGGACCCCCTCAGCATACAGCCTGTGAGTCCCGTGAATCTAGTGAATCTCAACAGTTTATACCAAGTGTAGAGGAACACGCTGAAACTGATCGACAGACTAATCGATGGCACAAAAAGGGAGCAAGACCCAAAAGCTCTCGAGACATCAGATTGTCACGAGTATCTCGTATTGCTGCGGTAGCATCCTCTACCCCAGATATGGCTTGCAAACACTGGTATTCTACCACCCCCTATACATCTTGAGAACAGATTTGAAGCATTAATGAATGTGGGTGAGGAATCCCCAAATGTGCCTAAACATTGATCGTATCAGCCAGCAGCTAACATTGCTACTTACGGGCGCTCAAGGTCGAGCAGACAGCGGCTTTCAGCTCAGAGTGCAGACGAGCCCAGTACTCTGATAGTGGGTGAATCTATTATCAGAAAAATCAGTAGCAGGACTACAACTACATGCTGCTTTCCTCCAGCAACCATCTCTGATGTGAACAGGGAACTTCGGAACATTCCAATGAAGCACAAGACTGCAAATCGAATCATCATCCATGTGGGGAAGAATGAAATTCAGAAAGAGCAGTCATAACTCCTTAAGAAGAATTTCAGTAAACTCTTTGAAACACTTCAAAGACTTGAAGTTCAGTCGTTCATATGTGGACCACTCCCAGCAAGGGGAACTAACATGTTTTCACGGTTGCTTGGGCTGAATACATGGCTACAAAGAACCTGCGGTATAGAAGGAGTCAACTTCTTCGACAACTTCAATCTTTTCTGGGGCCATAGACAACTGTTTAAACTGGATGACCTCCACCCAAACAAACTTGGTGCAAGAGTGCTAAAGGACAGTATCTATTTATCCCTCCGTCATCCTTCAGTAGCGTGTGCCAAACCTGAATGGCACACACACACCTGGATAGCATAAGAGTGACCACAGGACTTCATATCAGCTTTCGAGTCATCGTGTGGTTGGCACATCCCAAAAGACATGGATAACACCTTGCAGCCACAAGAAGTGCTCATCGACGCCATCCTGGCTGAACCCTGCCAACAGAGCTCATCACAGACCGACTGTGATGAACTACAACTGCTCCAAGACTCAGCACCCAAGGACGACTTTCTGGAAAACAGCCAGGGAAGCCAGGAAAACATATCACAGCCACCGGAAACACCAGAGCCAGAGCCCATCTCACCAGACGCATTATCCCTCTCTCCAGCATCTCCACTTCTAAGCTTTTCACAGAAAAAGAGGAACTGGTTTATGGTGTCCCCTGCCGGCCCTCCGCTTCAGGGCACCAAGCTAGCAGCTCTAAGCACACCAGAGGCCAGTCTCGAGAGACTGGTTCCCTTAGCAGACTATTTGGCAGTGTGGAAACTACTGCCAGATGTGTCTCGATGGGTCCTGCACACTGTAGAACGAGGCTATCGCATTCAGTTCGGTGCTCCGCTGCTGCCTTTCAACGAGGTCATTCCCACACTGGTGGGTCCCGAGCAGGCTCTGGTAATGAAACAAGAAGTGAATACTCTCTTGAGGAAGGAGGCCATCGAGGTGGTCCCTCCTCTCGACAGAGAGTCTGGGTTCTACAGCCGTACTTCATTGTTCCCGAGAAGGATGGGGGGTTGCATCCTATTTTAGATCTAAGTCAACTGAACCGCTCAGTCATGCGAGTTCAGGATGTTCAGGATGCTCTCTTCGAGCAGGTCGTGTCTCAGACCAGGTCCGAGGACTGGTTTGTCACGATCGATCTAAAAGATGCATACTTCCTATCTCCATCCTTCCCCATCACAGGAAGTTCCTGAGGTTTGCTTTGGGGGCAAAGCATACCAATATTGTGTTCTTCCCTTCGGCCTTGCACTCTCACCCCGCACTTTCACGAAGTGTGTGGATGCTGCGTTGGCTCCTCTGTGACTCCAGGGCATCCGCATACACAACCACATCAACATTTGGTTGATATTAGCTCAATCAGAGCAGATGGTGGTTCGGCATCGAGATGTCGTTCTCGCTCCCACGAAAGAGCTGGGGTTAAGACTTAACGCCAGAAAAGTGTGCTTTCTCCAGTACATAGGACCACTTATTTGGATGTGGTGTGGGATTCGACCATGATGCAGGCACGTATATATCCCCTGCTCGATCCTCATGTCAGTCAAGAGAGTGAGAGAGGGCCGGTCACTCACTGTCAAGCAGTTTCAGAAACTGCTGGGTCTGATGGCAGCTGCATCCAACGTGATACCTAGAGACCCCTAAAGTGGTACCTCAAGACAAAGGGGTTCTCTCCGAGGGGAAACCCGCTCTGCATACAAGGTCACACGGTGATGCCTACGTGCCTTAGACATGTGGAGGAAACTTTGGTTCTTGTCTCAGGAACCAACTCCTTGTTGCCGCGTAACGCTAGCGACGGACACGTCCCTCACCGGTTGGGGAGCAGTCATGAGTGGCCACCCTGCCCGCGGTCTGTGGAGCGGTTGCCGTCTCACTTGGCACATCAACTGCCTGGAGATGCTGGCCGTGTTTCAGGCTCTGAAACACTTTCTCCCGGACCTGAGAGATCGTCATGTGTTGGTGCGCACCGACAACACTGCGGTGATCTCTTATATCAACCACCTGTATCTGCATTCGCGACCCTTGTACAAGTTGGCATCTTGAGTGTTTGCTGCTAAAAAGCTCATTTTTTAGTTTCATCTGACCATAGAAGCCAGTCCCATTTGAAGTTCCAGTCGTGTCTGATAACTGAATATGCTGGAGTTTGTTTTTGGATGAGCTAAGAGAATTTTTCTTGAAACCCTCCCAAACAACATGTGGTGATTGTAGGTGCTGTTTGACTATTTTTTTAAAGGTTTTCTGACCCTGAAACTCAACTATTTTCTGCAATTCTCCAGCTGTGGTCCTTGGCGAGTCTTTAGCCACTCAAACTCTCCTTCTCACCGTGCATTAGGACAATATAGACACACGTCCTCTTCCAGGCAGATTCATAACATTTTCTGTTGATTGGAACTTCTTAATTATTGCCCTGATGGTGGAAATGGGAATTTTCACTGTTCTAGCTCTTTTCTTAAAGCCACTTCACTAATTTGTGAAGCTCTATTATCTTTTGCTGCACATCAGAAATATAGTCTTTGGTTTTTCTCATTGTGATGGATGATTAAGGAAATTTGGGCTTTGTTTTCCCTCCTATTTATATTTCTGTGAAACAGGAAGCCATGGCTGGATAATTTCATGTTCATAATCACCCTGGAGTGCTCAAAATTGTGAATATGAATGGGAATATACTTCAGAGATATTTTACTCATAAGAATTTCTAGAGGTATCAATAATTGTGTCCAACGTGTATTTGAGAAAAACATTTATTTCATAATTATATTTCCCCCCCATTTTAAAGTATTATTATCCAATGAAAGGTTAGATTTTTGTGAATTTTTAAAATAAAAGATCAAAAGGATTAACAATGCAGATTAATTTTCACAGCCTTCTTTGATCATATTTACCGAGGGTGCCAATATTTTTGGCCATGACTGTATAAGGACAGCCTTCATATTTTTAATGTGGAAGTAGCCACAGCTAGACAGACCTTCTTCTCAAACCTTATAAACAGTAAATTAAACAACACTCACACACTTTTTGCTACGGTTGAGGGACTAACAACCCCCCCCCCCCCCCCCCCCCCCCAAGTCAGATTCCCATTGAAATGCTTTCCGACAGCAAATGCAATGAGTTTGCTTCCTCCTTTTCTGAGAAGATCAATAATATCAGAAAGGCAATTGGCACATCTTCTAGTTATGCAGAGATCACACAAATTCGACCACAAATTCAAGAAGAAGTAACTATGTCTGTTTATGAAGCAATCATTAGCAAAATTTTGGAAGAAATAGTACAGCACCTTAAATCGTCAACCTGCTATCTTGACATACTTCCCACATCTTTTTTTCAAAAGTGTGCTTAAGTGTTTAGAAGCAGATCTCTTAGAAGTGGTGAACGCTTCACTTCTTTCTTTGACTTTTCCAAACTCCCTGAAAACTGCAACTGTTAAGCCCCTTCTGAAAAAGCGCAATCTTGATAACGTCATATTGAGCAACTATAGACCAATATCAAATCTTCCTTTCATAGGTAAGATTATTGAAAAGGTAGTTTTTAATCAGCTGAACAACTACTTAAACTCAAATGGATACCTGGACAATTTTCAATCTGGTTTCCGAGCGCATCACAGTACAGAGACAGCACTCATTAAGATAATAAATTATATTAGCTTTAATACTCATTCTGGCAAAATATCAGTGCTGGTACTACTAGATCTTATTGCTGCGTTTGACACTGTTGATCATAACATACTTCTAGAGAGACTGGAAAACTGGGTTGGGCTTTCTGGGATGGTACTGAAATGGTTCAGGTCATACTTAGAAGGGAGAGGTTAGGAGAGTATAGGAGAGCATAAGTCTAAGTGGATGTCCATGACATGCGGAGTCCCACAAGGCTCAATTCTTGCACCGCTCTTGTTTAGCCTGTATATGTTCCCACTAAGTCAATTAATGAGAGAGAACCAAATTGTCTATCATAGCTATCCTGATGATGCCCAGATTTACCTAGCCTTATCTCCAAATGACTGTAGCCCCATTGACTCCCTCTACCAATGCATTGATGAAATTAACAGTTGGATGTGCCAGAACTTTCTTCAGTTAAACAAGGAGAAAACTGAAGTCATAGCATTTGGAAAAAAGATGATTTTCTCTAGGTGAATACCTTGACTCTAGCGGTCAAACGACAAAAAATCAAGTCAAAAAGTGACTCTGGAGACAGACCTTAGTTTTAGTAGTCATGTCAAAGCAGTAACTAAATCAGCATACTATCATCTCCAAAATATTGCAAGAATTAGATGTTTTGTTTCCAATCAAGACTTGGAGAAACTTGTTCATGCCTTTATCACCAGCAGGGTGGATTATTGTAATGTTCTCCTCACCGGCCTTCCAAAGAAGACCATTAGACAGCTGCAGCTCATCCAGAACACTGCTGCCAGGATTCTGACTAGAACCAGAAAATCTGAGCATATCACACCAGTCCTCAGGTCCTTACACTGGCTTCCAGTTACATTTAGGATTGATTTTAAAGTACTTTTACTCGTTTATGAATGAATGAATGAAGCATTTATATAGCGCTTTATTGTGTATTGCCGTATACCCAAAGCGCTTTACAATCATGTGGGGGTGTCTCTCCTCAACCACCACCAGTGTGCAGCATCCACTTGGATGATGCGACGGCAGCCACAGGACAACGGCGCCAGTGCGCTCACCACACACCAGCTACAGGTGGAGAGGAGAGAGAGACAGAGCCAATCAAGTTTATAAATCACTCAATGGCATTGGACTATTACATTGCAGATATGCTCACTGAATATAAAACTAACAGATCACACAGACCATTAGGATCAAGTCAGTTAGAAATACCAAGGGTTCACACAAAACAAGGGGAGTCCGCTTTTAGCTATTATGCCGCCCACAGTTGGAATCAGTTTCCAGAAGAGATCAGATGTGCTAAAACATTAGCCACATTTAAATCCAGACTCAAAACTCATCTGTTTAGCTGTGCATTTGTTGAATGAGCACTGTGCTATGTTCGGATAGATTGCACTGTATTTTATGTATAATCATTCTCTATTCTTAACTGTTTTAAATTCATTTTAAATAAATTTTTCTAATGTTTGTTTTTAAATTCCTTGTTTTTGTTTTGATTATTATTTATTTTTTTGATTCCTTGTTTTTATTGTTGTGATTGTTACTATTTTACTTTACTTTTATGTAAAGCACTTTGAATTATCAGTGTGTATGAAATGTGCTATATACTGTAAATAAACTTGCCTTGCCTTGTCTGTGAAAATACAGCTTTGCAATCACAGGAATAAATCACATATTTAGCCTAAATATATTGTAATAGAAAACAGTTCTTTATGTAATAATATTCCACAATATTTTTGGTTATATAAATGCAGCCCTGATGAGCATAAGATACTTATTTAAAAAAACATGATCAAAATTATAGCACAAAATTATAGTATAAAATTATTATATTATCCATTGAATTCACTGCTATTTATGTAATTTACTTTTTGTTATATAAATGTTTGTTTATTCACTTTTTTTGTAATTGAATTTAACAATTTTAAACTGACAGGTATTTTTTTCTTCTTATAATTAGACATGTTATTGAGATGTTATCATGGGAGCCTGTGTTTTGTCAGTTTTATGGTTGGTTTAGTTTAGAAATGAATGAGTTCAGGAACAACAGCCTCAGGATAAAATGAATGAGAAAAATAACAAGCTGGCTAAAACTGATTTCATACATAAGCAATAGTGATGAGCTGTTTATACCAATGCCTTTTATTTAAAGTAAGCAAACTAGAACTGATGGCATTATGATTATCCCACACTTATGCTGTTTGCACTTCAAAAGGATAAGCTGCTTCAGAAAATAATTGCTCAGTTATACATGTAGCCTAAGTGTACAGCAATAAATGGAATCCAGGGGCCTAAAACATAAAGCTTCTTAAAAAGTGGACTGTATTTTTTTTTTTTTTTTTTCCAGTGCTTACATACTTTTTTTCTCCCAGATTAATAATGATAACTGTAAGTAAGCCATTCATAGATTGACTTGTATACATTGTGTCTAATGACATGATTTGGGGACAGGACCAATGAGATGGAGATCTAGAAACAGTAATTATTTTGTCAATTTCATTTGGTGCCTTTGAACACAGCTGCATTGAGAAGTGCATATTGTTTGGCCCCTTAAAATTATATGTATTCACCCAACAAAAATTCTTGACCAAATGCATTAAAGGACTTTCCTTATCTATACTAGCATTCCTTTCCTGCTGTGTTTTTGTAACATTTGCTTCACGTGTCTGTTTTGCTTTGTGTTTATGCATGTGCACACATGTAGCGTGTTTTGTTCGGCAGCACTGTTGCTGTTTTTAGAGCTGATAACCTCAGATAACAACTTTTGCCTTTGATTTTTTTGCTTCAGAGGACTTAGGTGGATATGCTGTCTTTGTGATAGGCAGTAAGTAAAAACAGCATGAACAAAAGCCAAGTGGGTTTGTTCTGATGTGCTTTTACACATGAAAACATTAGTTGAACCCTTCAAACGCGTGTTGACAACTTTGTGTAAGTGCCGATTTACAGCTAGTGCCACCATCATGCCTAACAATCTCTTTAATGTTCTACTGAAGGAGGAAAAAGTTTTGGAAATAACATGAGGGTGAGTAAATGATGACATAATCTTTGATTTGATTCATGAGTCTTAGATAAATCTTAAACAAAGAACAACCCACCTCGGATGGCTCATTGTTTGCTAATTGTTAAAAAGCAAATGGAAAAACCCAACATTGTGTACCGCTGGGTGAATGAGCCGTTGACAGTAATGCTCAGTGCCCACATTTCGGTCCAGTTGGTCCATATCCAGTTTCATGCCTCTCCTCATATAACTTTGATGAAACCAGCGCAGCTCGAGCAGCAAAGTCCGCTGAAAGGTCACCCACCACATCTCAGTGATGTAATTCAATGCTGACACATCTGGAGCATGTCAAAGCATGCGGGCGTACGTGTGTGCGCATGTAAGTGTGAGCATGTGTTCATGACTTTCATACATGTTTGCGCATGTCTTGAAACAGAAAAGTGTCACTCTTCTGGTAACGTGAGATACTCTGTCATCATGTGTGTTTGGGATGTAGAGAACGCAGGGGCGTAGCAACCATTATAACCACTTTTAGATATTTCTAAGTTCATCCCTCCCACTTTGAAGGGGATAATCATTATATTTTAAGAGTTTCGTTTTGCTTGGCTGCAGGGCAAAGAAAAAAAATTGTAGTTTGGCCTGTAAAATTATAGAAGCCTTACTAGGAGCGTTGGCATTAAGCTTGGGCGGTAATACGGTAATATGGTATACCGCGGGATCTAAAAATAGCAACGGTATCAGTCTCAATACCGTTATACCGTCATAAAAAACAATGCACTTATATAGGAGACGAGGATTAAATATTAAATATAATTTATTTAATGCCTAAAAATGCGTATGCTTGGTTGTCATCACGTGACAGCGTGGAGGAGAAAGAGAGAGAGGGGGAAAGATGGCGAGTCGCGCACCAAGTGCAGGGTAGGGTTGCACCAGCCATTCGTAAGTTCTTACTTAAATTAGAATGTTAAGTTCACACTAGAGGCTAGTAACTACTTGCTAGTTTGTAACTAAATTTGTACTTACTTCGGTTGCACCAGCTGTTCGTTAAACAGGACGTAGCTAGTAGTTCTTAAGCTCTCCGTAAAGTAATGCGTAGTCGCATAAAATGACGTTTACCCTAAATCATCCAATAGAAACCTTCAAATACGCGAGCAGAACTTGTTTAAATGTTATTGATTTTAATTAATCCTTCATTCTAACTTCTTTCGCCTCACTTATACTAACGGTAAAAACAAGTTTCCATTAAAAACGATACATTAATAACATTAGTCTATATGTAAGCTATTTTTATATGTAAATAACATTCAGAAACTGTAATTGAAATAAATAAGGATCAATAAATACTGAAAGAAAAAAAAAAACACAAGAAATGCCATTTATTTATTATTTCATCTGACATGCGCAAACACGGACCGAAGTGCACAGAGGCGCGCTGTAGATGGGGTGTTGAAGACGGGCTAAACAAAAAAAAAAAGTTCTTTTATTCACATATTGTTCTCTCTCTTAATATGTACGTGAGTGTAAATGTCAGCAGCATCATGTATGCCTAAAGGATTGGAGGTTGTCAGGTAAAAGAAGAGCATATTGATGCAATTCACTCAGTCTGCTATTTTATTCCAACCGTAACTCCTGACCAGACGCGTCCGTAAATATTTAGTTTATACGTAGAGTTACACTTCAACTAAGTGTAATGGTGCAACGAAAAAATATTTAGTAGTGCGTAAGTTGTAACTTAGTGCCCATTTAAGTCAAAACTAGGCTAGGTCGTAACTTAAGTTCAGCTCGTGCAACCGGCCCCCGGGTCTCGAAAAAGAACACAACTTCTGCAGTTTGGCAGTATTTCGGGTTTCGACCGAACGAGAAGGGAGAGGCGGTAAATACGGATGAGGCAATTTGCAAATTGTGCAACAAAAAGGTGACCGCGAGAGATGGAAATTCGAACCTAAGGTGACACTGTCTGAGCCTTATGTCATATTTTTTTTTTTATTATTCACGGTAATACCGTATACCGAGGTAAAATAGGGAGGAGGTTTGACGGTATCAAAATTTGGATACCGCCCAAGCCTAGTTGGCATACTTTTATGATTACATCTATTGCATTATTTTGCTAGGTTGGATCCTGCATCTTGATTTATTTATTTTAGATAGGTGTCTTTATGGTTATATTCTTAAACTTGTTATATATTACTACTCATATTTTGGGGTATAGGTAAGATTTTATAATAGTTTTGGGAAAAAAGTGTCTCACCAAGGCTGCATTTATTTGATCAAAAATACAGTAAAAATTATTAAAAATAATTTTACAATTTAAAATAAATGTTTTTAATTGATTATATTTTAAAACGTAATTTATTCCTCTGATTACAAAGCTAAATTTTCAGCAGCCATTACTCACATGATCTTTCAGAAATCATTCTAATATGGTGATTTGTTGCTCAAGAAACTTTATTATTGTGGAAATCATGAGGTCCCACTTTATATTAAGTGGCCTTAACTACCATCTACTGTATGTACTTACATTTAAATTAATCATTTGATACAATGCACATATTGTGCACATACATGTTTTACATTGTACTTATATTTTTTAAATACCTGCATGTAATTACATTTATAATTACACTGTTGCCCCATCCCTTACACCATACATCAAACCTGTCCCTAACCTTACATGTATCCCACCTCTATCTAGTGTTTTACAATACAGTATGAACACAATAAATACAATGTACTTCTTTTTTTTATGCAAGTACATAGAAGTTAAGGCCACTTAATATGAAGTGGGACTGATTTTTTTGTAAAAATGAAACAAACTAAGCATTTTAATCCTTCCTTGTTTAATAAAAGTAGTAATTCCTTTCATGTAAAAACTTCTAACCGCGAACTTTTGAACGGTAGTGTACACACACCTTTTGTAAGACTAGGAAGTTTTCTTAACGACTTGAGCAATAGTTCAGAAAATCCCCCTGACAAAAGAACTATTAATCCAGAGTATGATACTGTCCCGTCTTCAGTTACTTCATGGCAATGATTCAGTCAGTTTCTCAAGCAAGACTGATGGGCCTTTCCCAAACAAAGTGAACATTATCTATTTACCACCGAAAAACAGCTCACACAATTGGAATCGGAGTCAAAGCCAAGTGAGAGCATGCTTGTGTTTGCTTGCCCTGTCCTTTTCCCCTGCATTGCAGTGGCTGGTGCTCTGTTTTTGGGTCTTGGACCAGACACTAGGGAACAGAGTATATTTAGGACATAGATATTTTCTCTCAGAATGTGCTATTTTAGAAAATTCTTAAAATGGATGAAATGAAAACTAGTTAAAACAGGGTCTCAAATCTCTCTAAATTGGCTCCAACCAGCTTCACAAGTGCAATCCGCTTGGTTATTTGCTAAACATCTGCAGAATGCTTTGCGTTCCTTGCTCACCAGAGAGTCCCTGTACACCTTTAGGGTTTATTTCAAGTCACTGTCAAGTTGAAAAACAATGGATCACCTGAGATGTCTTTGAAGTGCGCTACACGGCCAAGAGTATGTGAACATCCCCTTCTAATTAACGGGTTTGTTTCAACCCCTTTATCTTAATGCTACACCATACAGTGACATTCTAGAGATTTGTGTGTTTCTAATCTTATGGCAGCGGTTTGAGGAAGGGGCTTTTTCTGCTCCAGCGTGACAATAGCCATGTGCACAAATTGCTCTATTAATGCCCATGGTTTGGAAAATTACATGTTCAGCAAGCACATGTGAGTGTGGTGTCCAGGTGTCCACATACTTTTGGCTATGTAATTTATAACTGTATCAGTTCTTGCCTTGGAAGGCGACTAATTGTGTCACTATCTGTGGACTTTGTAGGAACACCTGATTTGTGACACTGGCTCTTCAAACACCTGCAGAACACGTGTTCACCATCTCTGCTTCTTACAGATACTTGGCTGTGTTTCTATCCCTCAAACATCCAGGTTTATTTGGACTTCTCTGTTCATCTCCCATTACTTTTTACATTGATTTAAAGTTTGCATTTTTATGTGTATGTGAATTTGACATTGTGAAAATTGATTAAATTTTATTTAGGTCGGCTTCTGTTGTACCAAAAATTTGTAGTGTGTTGGTGCAGCAGTTGAGGATTATAATCAGTCACAATCATGCTGTTATTTGCAAATCATATATATTAATATGAATCAGTAAGGGTGGGCTTTATAACCAAAATGATACACTGCCATTTAAAAGTTTAGGAGTAGTTCACCCAAAAATGAAAATTTGCTGAAAATGTACTCACCCTCATGCCATTCAAGCTGTACTGTAGTTTGTTTCTTCATTGGAACAGATCACTTGCTCACCAGTAAGTCCTCTGCAGTGAATGGGTGCCGTCAGAAGGAGAGTCCCAATAGCTTATAAAACATCAAAGTAATCCATATACACCTTGGATGGCTTGAGGGTGAGTAAAATTTAAACAAATTTTCATTTTGGGTGAACTGTTCCTTCCTAAAGATACCAAAAGTGAGAGTAAAGACATTTACGTTGTTACAATTTCTGCTTAAAATGTATATTAATGCTGTTCTTTTGCACAAACATTAAACAGCAACTGTTTTAAACATTAATAACAATAAGAAATGTTTATTAAGTACCAAATCAGCAACTTAGGACACTTTCTGAAGTAGTGCACAATTCAGGTTTGCCATCACAGGAATAAATTACATAATAAAATATATTGCAATATAAAATAATGTTATTTTTATTTTATTTATTTATTTTTTAGTAATTATCCACAATATTATGAATTCATGGTATTTTTAATCAAATAAATGCAGCCTCGGTGAGCATAAAATACTAATTTTCAAAAACTTGTTTGACACAAACCAAAAAAATATATATAATAGCATCTGGTAGTTTGGAATTACTTTGCTAGATGTCACGAGCTGGCTTGTAGTTTAGTCTACACTGGTTTGCATGGTCCAGTTAGCCTCTACTGGTAAAGGCCGTTAACTACATGTTTTTGCTGCCAAAATGCATCTTTCTCCATTGACATCCATTTAAATGTAGCCATGTATTGTAATGAAATCCATTTTTTTTGCATGCATATTAATTGAAAATATTTCTTAGAAGTTATTTTGCCAGTGACTAATTTTGACCGCATTATTATGATGTTATTTCGTTGTAGCTCAGATTAGTCTGATGTCACTGACTGCTCAGTTGCCATTGACTAAAGATGGCAGCAACGGGTTTCAGGCCTTTGGACATACATTAATTGATTAAATTTGGTCTGATGACTCTATAAACTTCCACAAATGCAATCAGAGTGGTTTGTCTATTTGCAGATGAATCTGAAAAAAAGTTTTGAAAGGGAAAACAATAATATTAGTATGAATTTCAGTGTTTTAGTACAATGTTTCCTCATCTCATTTTGCTAATGAAAAGCCTAAGTAAGATGGTCCTCATTGGGGGTAAAAAAAAATGCTATTTTTGAAAGGATGACCCAGTAAATTGAAAGTAAGCAACTGACTCCTGTGTTTATGGAAAGTGGGTTTAGAAAATTCTGGGTTTGAAAAGAAAAATAGCATCTGTCAAGTTTGGTTATGTAGAGATCTGTGGTTTACTGAAAGGCAGCAGGATATCCGTCAGCTTTAGCGGGGACACAGCTAATCAGGAAAACCGCAGGAGTTTTGGGTTCTGTAAGGCCGCTCCGCATACTCAGACCCTTCACAGCAGATTGGTTCCTATCTGATGGAGGCAAAGACTGCTAATTGGGATTTAATCCCCTTTATTGAGCATGAATAAGTTCCGGGACTTCTCTAAATGATTCATTTGAAGATAAGATTTTAATAGCTTAATGTTTTGGCAATTAATCTCATAAGAGCCTTTTTTTCCTCCCCTCCTGTTAAGCATCAAGAGCTGCACCATCAGGAAACCAAGCTGAATTAATCCATTACATTTTGTATGCTTTTTTTTTTTTTTTTTTTTGTGAGATTTGCAGTCTGAAGGTTATTTTTTCTCCATTTTATATTTTATATATTAGTTGGGATTGAACAATCTTCATTCAGTAATTGTTATATTGAACCAAATGATGATTTTAGATTTAGATTTAGTTTGTTGTCATCAGAATCTGTTTTGTTATGTTAGTTTTTAATGTTTTTTTTTTTTTTTTTTTTTTTATCTCAAGTGTTGCATAATGTGAAGCAGCTGTTTTTGCCAGACTTCTTTTGTTATGAGAGATTCTATCTTTTGGTTCGAGTCCATCAAGTTCCAAAAAAAAAAAAAAAAAAAGTATTTAATTCACTAGATTATTAATAAAAAATAGAAATGATCACATGGCTATTTAATTAATTTATAAATTCCTGCTGCTATAATTATATAGTGATATATACCTCTGTCTGAATATGAAATTAATCCTTTTGGTCACATAACATTTTGGTCATAGCACCCACCCTAGTCAACAGACATGCCTCAATCTGTTCTTTAAAGTTTGGTGTTCCTGGAATCAAATTGCTAATTATGTCTGATTGAGAGGGAGGGTCATTAAATGTCAATTTATAGGAAATGGGAGTTTTTCTGACCCAGAATATATTCAGTGTTGTCTCAGTTGTTGTTTGGTTGTTTGTAATAATCAAACATTGTTAAATATCAGTCCCTCATTTACTCGATTAGGCCTCCGGATTCCCACCTGTGGATAAAATAATATCTTAAGTCCATATTAGTGTGCTTTTAAAGGGCTTTTGTCCAACAGATGGTTTTGCAAATCCCCCATCACTTGCTTTAGAGCGTGGACGTTTGTTTATAAGAGCTTTTCGAAAAACATCATATCCTGACGTGACATCCAAAAGATACATTTTTAAATTGGACTTGTATCCTAACAAATTATCAGATTACAGAGAGTAGCATATTTCAGCCACTCTGTAATGTTCGACAATAAATCGAGTCTAAAAAGAGATAAAGATGCAGGGCAAACATTTGGGATATTCAGTAATCCCCAACATACTTGACAGTCTTTTCTTGCTCATGGATAAATAGGTCAGGAAGAGTTATGTAAAAGAAATTCAGCATAGAGCTATAAATATACCAAATCTGCATGTTTTGAACGGAAGTCTGCGCTTCTGGGAAAGCACTTAGTCATGGCAATGACATACTTATTTTCTTTAATCCGAAATGCCTAAAACTCCATGTCGCTGTGAATGATACAGTACTACATCCTACTATCTAACCATTTTAATCCTTAAAGATTTCCTTATTTAGTATTTCTTTCCTGAATCAGAGATAGCTCAGGCTTGTCCCTGACGTCAAATTCTTTTTTTGATTTTTTTTTTTTCAAATGTTTTACTTTAAATGATGGTCGTTCATTCTCAGGACAGGTTTTGCATGACTGCAACTCAGAAAATGTGAAAGAGTCTGATTTGCCCTTCCGTAGTCAATTATTGCCTCTGTCCCGTTCAGGGAAATAACCCCACAGGATGCTTTTCTGTTGCTTTGAGGTTAAATTCGGGCAGAGGTGGCAAGGAGAAAGGGTACAGCATGGCGGATGGCCTAGAACAACAAATGCATTGTGGTTTGTGCAGGGCTTACAAAGCCAAAGCTTATGCTTAGACCCTTTGTCAGATTTACAACAGATCAGATTCCTCATCCCCTTCACCAAAATGCCACTGTATGTACTATATATCCCAACTTTACTGTTTTAGGTTTGATAAAATCCTCCCAAACCGAATCTTAAAGAGATAGTTCCCCCAAAAATGAAAATTCTGTCATCATTTACTTAACATCACGCAAACAAACCTGAAAAGCAAAAGAAGACAAAGAGGGGTGGTTTTGGAGCCTTTTGACTTTCTTCAAGAACGTTCTACTGGTTTGAGGGTGAATAAATGATGATTTTGAGGTGAACTATGGGTGAAATTATGTTTTGGATGTGGGCCAAATAGTTCATCAGAATGTTGTTCATCAAATGTGTTCTGCAGAAGATAGAAAGTTCAACTTGTTTGTGGGTGAAAAAATGATGATTTTTGGGTGAACTATGTCTTAAATATAGATTTTTGGGGGGTTTGGGCCAAAATAGCTTAAAAAACATTTATTAAAATATCTTATTTTGTGTTCTGCAGAAGATAGAAAGTACTACTAATTTGAGGGTGAGTAAATAATGATTTCTGGGTGAACCTTGGGTGAAATGATGATTTTTTTTGGGTGTGGTCCAAAATAGTTCATCAAAATATCTTCTTTTGTGTTCTGCAGAAGACAGAAGGTCCTACTGATTGGAGGGTGAGTAAATGATGATTTTTGGGTGAACTATGGGTAAAATTGGGTGAAATTATGATTTTTTGGGTGTGGTCCAAAATAGTTCATCAAAATATCTTCTTTTGTGTTCTGCAGAAGACAGAAGGTCCTACTGATTGGAGGGTGAGTAAATAATGATTTTTGGGTGAACTATGGGTAAAATTGGGTGAAATTATGATTTTTTTTGGGTGTGGTCCAAAATAGTTCATCAAAATATCTTCTTTTGTGTTCTGCAGAAGACAGAAAGTCCTACTGATTAGAGGGTGAGTAAATGATGATTTTTGGGTGAACTAACCCTTTAAGTTTAAGCTCAAGCCTTGTAACTGCTAATTACAGGATATCTAATGATGCTTATTTAACCTTAGTTGTATTATTTGTTAAACTTGTCTTGAGGAATGCTGCCATGTAGTGTTGATACCATTTCAAACGGTCCTGTTAAGGATTCCTCGTGGAATGCGAGGAATGGTGAAGCAAAGCAAACATCGCTGCCGACTCTGTGCCCTAAAACAACGAAATGATTGATGCCGCAGTTTAATGTTCGGGGCATGTGGCAGAGATTAATTCTCATTTGACTCTTTGTGTAAATGCTATCTTGTGCATCTAAGGAGCCTGCTCATTGTCTCGCCGAACAGGCAGGTTTTGAATGATGTGCACTCGCGTCTTTGTCAGCGTATTAGGTGGAATATCTCGGTCCATTCACGGACAATGTGATGAATGAAACAAGACTCTTCCAGGCTCAGAATCTCTCACACCATCATCCACCATATTGGCACGCGATACAATGAGATTTAGCACGTAGGCCCTGCAGGTGCTTTCTGCCCTGTGTTTCCCACACCTGGAAGGGCACCAAAGGGCATGGACACCCTACACGCCTATTCAGCATCGTGTCTCGCAGGCTCCGCCCACTCTATAGGATACACTACTCCGCCAGCGTGCTAACAATGAGCATCGCTATCACTGTCCATCTATTCAACGCTGGGCGGGACGCACTTATCATAAAGGCTCCTGTCATTTTGATGGCCGTTATCATTGAATACGCCTTCATGAAACCAGACATAAAAAAGACTGCCACCTTGGGAGGCCCTGTTCCGATCCATCTCCAAAGGAAGAGAAAGAGTCGGGGTCAGAACCTCCACTTTTCAGTTGTCATTTATCACGTCAATAGAGACTGTACATTACACGGGATTAATCGGGCTGAATTGAGGCACCCAGAGGAAAAGGATATACGGGGACGGCTTGAAGATCAAGAGATAAAAGAAAGTGGTAAAGAAAGAACTATGGGATTTTGAGCCCTTTGAGAGGTGGCCAATCTGGCACGGAGTAGCGGCGCCAGCGCCAGCAATATGTCTTTACTGTATTATGAGCCGCGTACTGGAAAGCTCAGTACTGTCATCAAATGTCATCAGAAGGCTGTAATTGGACTGCATCCTCAGGCTTTCGGGTCAGAGACTGCAGAAGCTAAGCGCGTCGGATTTGCGTCCTCGGATGGCCCCGTTGTAGAAATGAGCGAGCTGATTGCATGCGGTCATTATTTGCCCGCCACATGCCTGCCAGATTAGTCTTGTGACTACAGCGGGAATCGCAGGCCCTGCTGCGCCCACTGTCCTCTCTCTTCATGTGCACTGGTTTGAACATCTCTTTCCGAGAAGGTCACATGGTGGTTCATTTACTGCCATTTATGACATCATTTCTTTGTTAATAGACTTGCTGAACAGATCTTTGTGCTGAAATGGGAGCGTATAAATGATTTGGGGTGGTTTGCTGTAGTCTTTATGTTTTTTGGAAAATACCTGTGCTTTTAAAAAGAAATCCTGAAAACGTCCCGCTGAAAACACAAGAGGTGTTTTTATACAGCAGTAATGAGTCGCGTTTGTTAATAGTGATGGTCTGGGTCTGAAGTGTGAGAGATTTCCTTTTGCATTATAGTTTGATAATAAAATGCACCAAGTAACAAATGTTCTTTTGATATCTGTTATAAGCATTTTGCAATAAGTCTGATGTACGTCCAGGTAATTGTTCTGGCACTCAGTGGAAGGGGAGTTGGGTAAAAAGAAAGTTATTTTGTTTAAAATCAGTTAAGTTACTTTAGGGAATTCTTTTCGAATGATGTTACTGTCGTCTCTTGGTTTTTCCCCTCCTTAAAGAATTCAGAGCCTTAGAATATACTTTTTGGTACTTATCCATCAATGCAATAAAACCAAATGCATATAAAATGCATTATAAATAAAAACCATCTAGCATGTGTTAGATTTATAAAAATGAAAAATAACTGTTTTACATCGATACGTGTATGTTAATATGTAATTTATTCTTGAATTTTCAGCAGCCAACACTTCAATATTGATTTGATGCTCAAGAAACATTTCTTATTATCATCAATGCTAAATGCAGATATGCTGCTTAATATTTTTGTGGAAGTTGTGATACTTTTTCAGGATTCTTTGATGAACAGCATTCACTTGAAATAGTAATCGTTTGTAACATTATAGATGTCTTTACTGTCAGATTTGATCAGTTTAATGCATCCTTGCTGAAAAAAGTATTAGTTTCTTAATACAAAAACAACAACTCTTACTGACAAGATGGGGTTCTTCTACAGTACTTCAGACTTGGATGGCTCCGTTGTTGTGTGTGTGCGCGTGCATGCGTGCACATAAAGCTCTTCTTTGTTGACCTTGTAGAGTTATAGTTTCCTTGTGAAATCTTTGAATTAGTCCTCCCTTCCACTGCTTTACACAATGCAGGCTGTTGTATTCTCAATCAGGAGAGGGTTAAGAAAGTGTCAAATGCATACGTGACGTCAAAACATTTCTGAAAATATGTCAAGAAAAGCCTGAAGTGTACATTTGAAGCACTTGTTGTTTTGTCCCATGTGTGCCATAATGAATAGTACATTTCATACAGAATTTTAAATTTATTTAGTTGATGAATTGGGATATAATTCAGAAGTTCACTTATGGATTACTTTGCAACCAAAAATAATTTAGCATTGATTCTGACGGTCTTTTAAATGGACATACAGTAGTTCACAGCATTTTAGTTATGGATTTGGCTGAAAAATGGTCTGAATTACAGTGATTCTTTAGCTCTCCCAACCACTCTTTGAATTAAAGCATACTGGATGTTTTTCCTTTTTAAGTAATTTTTAAAAAAACCTATATTTTGATTTGATTTTTGATTTTAAAGGAAAAATACGTTTCCTTTTTTTTTTTCGAGCACTCATGTTCTCTTATAATATTTATATTTGGTGCATGCTTTTGTATTATGTTAAAAAGTTAATTATATTAAAAATAAAAAACATTTTTATTTATTTAATATTTGTACACAAATATTGTTTTCAAATCTAGCCACGGTTTTATTGTGTTTTCACTTGTAAGCACACTCATTTCTCAGACTAGGTTACAATCCAGTGGATTTACAGTGTAAGATAAACAGATATCCCCATATTAAATTTCTTGGCAACCAAACTGCTCGTGTATAGATCTTAATGCCCTATTTCGGATGAATTTAATGTGCCGCTTTTGTTGCCTGTTGAGACATTAAAGATGATTTAATTTACGTATGCTTTAAATAGGCCACACCAATATTTTATGTTATTTATGCCATCTCTACCCTTGTACACCCTTGCCTGCATGTGAAGCAGTGACTCACTGACTTGTGATTAATGTGAAGAAACGTTATGCTAATTTTCTTGATAGGTTCTATGTCTTGACAAGACCTTGAGGGGCATTTATCTTGTCATTCTCAGAACTAATACATAGTCTTGCACGTTAAAGCTTTATAGAGCAGTGAAAACAAACGGATACAAGGCTGAAAACAATCCACAGCTTTGTATCTTTAGATACAATGTATGTTCTAGTTCACTGGGAATACACAGTTTTGGCTCTGCTCCCTAGGTCCCTGCGTCATTTGAATATTTAGATAAGACACAAGTGTGATGCCTCTTTTTCTGACAAGAGAATCCAGCATTTTGAAAGTCTTGAGTGTGTTCAACACTGCCTTTAATGAAATGCAGAATGATTGTGTTTCATGTTGCATTGAGATAATGTGTGGCACACCTGTAGCATTGGTTTGGTCTTAAGCCTTCATAAAAGTCCACCTGGTCCAGCTGGGTCCTCACAGACGGTTTACTCTTTCTGAGCCTCTCGCCCCTCACTTAAACTTCTCTTGAACAATTCTCTGTAATTACTGGCTGTTTTATCTGAGTCAGACACTTGGGTTTAAACTAGGGCTGAGTTTTAATTACATAATGTGCTGATCAATTAATCAAATGTGTTGACGATGAATCACATGTATAAATATTTGCCAAGAAAAGCTGCCAAATGAAGACAAGATTGAAGTCAATATATTGCGTTTTTGTTCTCCATTCATTTAAATGATTTTGAAAGTCTCTTTAGCTCACCAAGGCTGCATTTATTTGATAAAAAAGTTAAGTTATTTAAAATTGTAATAATATTTTTTTTTCTATTTCAATATATTTTTAAAAATGCAATTTATGTAATGCAAAGCTGAGTTTTTAGCAGCCATTATTCAGTGTCACATGATCCTTCAGAAATCATTTTAATATGCTAATATGGTACCCAAGACATACTGTATTTCTTACTGTCAATGTTGAGAATAGTTGTGCTTTTGGTGGAAACCGATAATTTTTTTTAAGTTTAAAAGCACAAGAACGATTTATTAAAATACAATTTGTAAGCTTTCGTAAGCTTATAAATGTGTTAACTGTCACTTTTGATCTGCTTAATTGATCCTTGCTGAATATAAGTATTCATTTCTTTGGGGGCAAAAAAAGGCAAAAACAAAAAAAGCTTTTGACTAGTAGTGTAAGTCTATCACTGTCCCACAGCAATTCATTCTGCAGTCTAGTTCTTGTATTTTGTCAACACATTTTGTTAATTGTTGCTCTATATACTTATGATCAGATCTTTGAATCACATTCATGTGAGCAAAGCATTTTTAAGTTACCTTTTGAAATTAATGAGTGGTTTTTTAATGATAATTCAAAAATAAAATGATACTGAATCACAGGTAGCCTAATTAAAGAAATAGTTCACCCAAAAATTAAAATTATGATTCACCCACCCGCATGTCATTCCAAATGCCTTTTTTTTTTCTCCTTCTGTCAAACTTGAAAGAAGATATCTTGAGAAATGTCTGTTGTTTTTGTCCATATAGTGGAAGGTAGTAGTTACCTAAACAATTTGATAACCAACATCCTTGAAAATATCATCTTTTCTACTCAGAAAAAAAAAAGTCTTTGACAGAATTTAAATTTTTGGGTGGACTGTCCCTACATCTGTACATCTGATTATCAATTAAGACCTAGTTTAAATTAAGTCTATTTTTGCTTATTTTGGCTTTGACATAATTTTTTCAACATTATATATAGCACCATCTCCATAAATTTAAATAATCACATACTGAATAATTAGTCACTTAAAAATCCATTCACTCTAATCATAATTATGACATTGATATAATTATCAGACATTGTTGCATGCATTTGGTGAATCCTCACGTGCAGTTGTCTAAAAAACAGGAAGCCTCGTGTCAGCTCAGCAGTCATTGGTCAAACTGGAGGATTGTTTGCTTGTAATGTTAGGGGCGTCTTGGCCTTGATGACCTCTTTTTTTTTTCCCCTTTGCCCCTAATAAGTCTTGATTCTGCAGCAGTAACAGAATGGTCAAACATATGTCAAGGGTAATCAAGGTCCAAATGCACCTAACCTGATATAATCCCCTTTGAAAGGGGCTTCCAACTGTTTACTATTGTTAACAATGAGTACACCACTAAAGGAGCTTCACATTGTGAAAACAGTTTATTGGAGCACTTTACTACCACATAAACTGTCTAATGATCTTAAGAAGATCAAAAAAAAAAAAAAAAAAAAAAGGATAGTGCACTCAAAAATGAAACTTATGTCATCATTTACTCATCCTTATGTTGAAAGTCAGTGAGGTCTAATATTGTTTTGGACCCTCATTATGTAGACAAAAACAGTTCTTCGAAATATCTTCTTTCGTGTTCCATAGAAGAAAGAAACTCCTTGGAAGAACATGAGGGTAAATAAATGTTGACAGAAGTTAATTTTTTTTCAGGTGAACTACTCCTTTAAACACTAGGAAATGGAGTATAAAAATGATACATATTTGTGCATTGAATTCTCCTTTAAATACTATGGTAGCCCATTTCTGCCACAGAATTAAAAGGAAAAAAAAAAAAGGTAATTGCGACTTTCTTCCAATTTTTAAATTTTTAAAAAATCCCATTTCAGTTCTGAGTTTCTCACAATTTGTACTTTCTCGTTTCTGAGAATAAAAGTCAGAATGGCAAGATATAAACTTCAAATTCTGACCTTTTTTTCTCGCAATTGTGAGTTTCTCAAAATTCAGACTTCTTTTTCAGAAATGCGAGTTTATATCTCTCAGTTCAGATTTTTTGTTTGTGCCACCAAATAAAAAATTACAAAAAAAAGTGACACTTTATGAAAAGTCAGAATTGCAAGATACAGTATGAACTTTTTTCTTGCGCTTGCAAGTTTGTATCTCACAATTCAATTTTTTTTTCTTTTTTTTTTTTCTTCTGAGATTAAAAAGTCTCAATTACTGTTCTTATTTTTTTATTCCATAGTGACGGACTTCCATGAAATACTCCTGCAAAATAACCTCAATGCACTGGAAGTGAATCAGCAAGAAAGATCCTTGCTTTCACAGGGGGTCAGAAAGTGATACTGAGGCATGCGAGTTGCTCAAAACGTGCGCCTCCTGAAATGAGCATTAGCACAGACTCCCACATCGCTCATCGGCCATGCTATATTACTCCTCCACACCAACTTTCATGGTCCCACCCCCACCGCTAGCCAGGTTTTGAGGGGGTTGGGGTGACAGACCGACCTTGCATGTCCACTAACGGTCACTTTAATGCACTGGGGGTCAAGGGATTAGACCGGGAGGGCTCACCTCTCTCACACCGCACTGATAATGTGAATGAGGTCAGTGTCGATGAGGGAACTAGCGGAACCCAAACTCCCTCCCTACATCTCTTGGGGCAGCAGCAGTCATGCAGAACTCACAAGTGAACACACAGAGTGTGAGCTCATAGGATTAGGTCACTGAATAAGGTCAGGACACCTCTGTGACAACGCTTGGAATCCCTTAAACCTGTTCTATTGACCAAAAATGGTTTGCGTCACAACTGCGGTTGTTAGGCAAATGGATTTTACTTGAATTCTGTGGTTTAGCTCTTAGGACTTTTAAGTCATTAGCTAAAGAAAGCGAAAAAAGTCATGTTCATGTTCAGAACTTGACTGTAATTTAAGCTGCACTACTTTTCCATATCAAAGGTGTAATACTTCACTTGTTATCCCTGGCATACGCCACAACAAATACTTAGCTCATTGTTCATTCAATGTGGTTTACCAGTCATACAAGACTACACGATCTTGCCCTATAGCTATCAACATATCTGTAATCCCCTTTGAAATACATGATCTGGGCTTCAAACATGCCTGCTGTCAGAGTGGCAAGTCTCTTTTGATAATACAGAACACAAACACAAACAGTCATTTTCAGGGCTGACATAAACAGCGATATCACATCTTGTTTAAACATGCCGGAAAATAACACTGCGAGAACATAGCTCAGCATCACATAGGACGTGACATAACTGGTAGCCTACTTTATGAAAACTATCAAATGGGTGTATATATATATATATATATATAAATAATGTGTGTATAAGTGTGTATGTATGTATGTATATATGTATATTACACACACACACACACATGCACAAAACATAAAATGTAAAAAAAAACAAAAAAAAACATATATACATATATACCGTTCAAAATGTATACTTTTTTTTTTTAGCAACGATTCATTATATTGATCAAAAATGACTGTAAAAACACTTTGTGTCAAAAGATTTCTAATTTAAATAAATGTTATTCTTTTAACCTTTTTATTCATCAAAGAATCCTGACCAAAAAAAAAAGTGCCACGTTTTCCAAAAAAATAATTAAGCAGCAGACCTGTTGATATATATATAAATATAATATATATAAATATAAAAATTTGTGTACCAAATCATCATTAAATTATTTGTGAAATAGCACGTGACACTGAAGATTGGAGTAATAACTGCTGAAAATTTGGCAAAGAAAACAAGAATAGATTATATTTTAAAATATATTAAAATAGCAAAAGAGTTTTATTGAAGTTTAATTTGTTTTAGTTGTAATAATATTTCAAAATATTATTGTTTTTACTGTATTTTTGATCAAATAAGCTTTGGTGCAGCTGTGGTGAGCAAAAAAATTCACAGATTTATTATATAAATATTCACAAGTGTGTAATTCTATTCTATTCTATTCTATTCTATTCTATTCTATTCTATTCTTTCTATTCTTATCAGTAAAATGTGTAAAATGTAGACAGGACAATTGGTTTGGCTGACCAATGAAAGACATTAGACAAACCTGAAACCAGGGGCCTGTACCATGAAGCCGGATTAGCTGGCTAGCCAGGTAAGTTTTAGTTTAGTTTGCACCAATCCTGGGCTTTAGGTACCATGAAAGTGGCTTGGCTTTTAGCTGCACTCATTACCATAGTAACTTACACTGCACAGCTAACCTGCTCCTGGGCAGGTTATGTTCTGAGTCAGAGATCTCAAACTGAAATTGGACCAATCAGATGTGAGCAAAGTGACACATGTCTGACACAAAAAAGTCACTCCCCCAGTTTCTCTTGCTCCAAATTAAAGGTCACTAGTACTAAAAAAAAAATTGTCTGGCCAAAACCAAAAATTTTGTTATTTTATATGATTTATATAATTATATGATTTATATTATTATTAATCCATTACACACAAGCAATTTTAGTTGAACAGTTATTATAAATAATTTATTTTAAACGAATGTTAATATATACAGATAGCATATAATATAAATAAGCTGTAGAATCAATAGATAAAGCTTTAAAAATGACTACATGACATTGCATGTTCGAGTCTCTATCGTTGTATATTTCCAACTATATAAACTAATTTAACAATTTTCACTTGTGACTGCACTGATAAAGCAAGATAATTTATTTTATTTGTCCTCTTTCACGAAAAAGTACTTTTTTCATTGTAAATGCATTTAAATTCATCATATTCTTCAATCTCTTAACCGCTTCAATCTCTTAGCAAAACCTTTAACCTTTAACCAAGGCTCATGATTGGCTGTTCGCCAGTGATGTCACACATTCATGTGCACGTGCGCCACAAAGTCAGGTTCAAAGCCTGAGTTGACAAAGAAAGTTGATGATCAGCATCATGGTACCAACAAAGCCAGATTGGAGTGATTTGGTTTTGTCAACTCAACTAATCCTGTAACTCTGAATTTGTTCATCTACCATCATGGTACAGGCCCCTGTTTGAGAACAATCAATATTTTTGCTTTTTTTGTGTTTCTGCACTCTAGTGGTGCAGAAATTACTTCAACTTTAATTAGTATGGTTTTCTTTTTTGAAACTTTATTTATCATCATTGAATTAACTATTCCCAAGCAAATGTTTTTGACTGTTTTGCATGCTTTATGGAAAGAACAGCCCTGTTTACCCTGGGAACTTCATATGCATCATATGCATTGAAACGAAGAGATGTTGGCGAGGAGGAGGGTCTGACTGGGGATCAGGGAGAGCGAAGTAGAGAGAAAGGAGAGGGAGTGTCTTGAATAGAGTGAGGGGCTGATGGCTTGTCCTTTCAGTCATGTTCTTTGTTCTCTTCAGAGTGGCTTATGTTCTCTGACTCCACTCATGACAATCAACAGGGGACCGACCATGTACAAGAGCGACCTGCTTCTCTCCTGTCCATCTGTTTGACTACTGACTTAAATAACTCCGATCAGGGTTAATACACTGCTCCGTGCCGATTCATTGTATGGGTTGTGTTTAATTAACAATTTCCATTAAAAAAAAAAAAGTATTCCCCAAGGTCGTGATATTCACTAGGTTAAGTAAACAGTGGGGCAGTTAAAGGTGTGTTGAGTTTTTACAAGATTTGATAAAACACCGTTTGAGTGGCATTTGTGTAAATGCTATGAGCCATTCATTCAGGACTACAGCTTAGGTTTCTTAATACAGAACTGCTTTCAGATAAGTAATCTGCCTTCTACTCTTTGAGTTGAGTTTTGAGAGGGATTTCTAAGAAGGCAATGCAACTGCTAATACTGTAATGAAACCTGAAAATGTACACCTTACGCCACAACAAATTATAACTGCAACATTTCTTTCATTTATTATTTTAAACTCATTTGAATAAATTATTCAGAAAACTAAAGCGGATGAACATGTAGAGGCCAACCACAAATTAGGGCTGCATTCTTTGGCTGTGATTGAGTCTCTTCTTTGAGCTTGTGAAACATGTGAACCTGTGGCATTGTGCTTTATCTGATTAAACAGAGCTGCAAACGCTCACTCAGAGGAACACAATTCTAAGCTATTGTTTGTTTTGCTGTGTGCTTGTTGAGCGTGGGGTGGACAGCATGCATGAAACTAAGCAGTTATTGCCATATACACCTTGTTATTATTCTGTCAAATGGTATAGTCATGACTCTTTTTTTTCGTTCTTTATAAAGGAGCAGTTGTGTTGAACCCTTGCTCTCTTGCTCCTGTGTGTCTCCATGTTTGTTTTTACTGCAGTTCACAGTGTTTGGGTTATGGATTGTAATTTTATAATAGTTGTTTGGATAGCCTCAGCTTCTTACATACAAGTAATTCTCTGGCTTTTAGAGTTGTTTAATGTACCAGCTTGACAAGTTTACGTGGTCATATTTCTCTACATTTAACTGCCTTTATGGAGTAACAAAAACAACAGCAAAAAATTAGCAAATTATGATTTTTTTTTTTTTTTTTTTTTTGGTTTAAAAATGTAAAATGGTATTATAGACCTATATATAATACTGTTCAAATGTTTGGCATCAGTGGTATATATATATATATATATATATATATATATATATATATATATGTATATGTATATATTTTTATATGTAGATATATATGTGTGCGTGTTGAGCTATATATGTGTCTATGTATAATGTGTGTGTATTATATATAACACAATGTACAAAAATACATTTTATAATGTATGAAAGCACAATTTTACTGTTGTTATCATACAGCATTAAAATTAGAATCAAATAATTCCAGCGTTGTTCAGCTATTACATATATTTAAAAATATTAAATATTTAATATATTACCCTAAACTTTAGTGTATACATATAATTACTTATTTATCTCCATATATATATATATATATATACACACACACACACACACACACACACACACACACACACACACACACACACACACACACACACACACACACAGGTGCATCTCAATAAATTAGAATGTCGTGGAAAAGTTAATTTATTTCAGTAATTCAACTCAAATTGTGAAACTCGTGTATTAAATAAATTCAGTGCACACAGACTGAAGTAGTTTAAGTCTTTGGTTCTTTTAATTGTGATGATTTTGGCTCACATTTAACAAAAACCCACCAATTCACTCAACAAATTAGAATAATTCATAAGACCAATAAAAAAAAAACATTTTTAGTGAATTGTTGGCCTTCTGGAAAGTATGTTCATTTACTGTATATGTACTCAATACTTGGTAGGGGTTCCTTTTGCTTTACTTACAGCCTCAATTCGGCGTGGCATGGAGGTGATCAGTTTGTGGCACTGCTGAGGTGGTGTGGAAGCCCAGGTTTCTTTGACAGTGGCCTTCAGCTCATCTGCATTTTTTGGTCTCTTGTTTCTCATTTTCCTCTTGACACACCAACACCATGGTCATTTAACCAACTTTTGGTGCTTTTGGCAGCGTGGGCAGGTGCCAAATCCTGCTGGAAAATGAAATCAGCATCTTTAAAAAGCTGGTCAGCAGGAGGAAGCATGAAGAGCTCCAAAATGTCTCAGTAAACGGGTACAGTGACTTTGGTTTTCAAAAAACACAATGAACCAAAACCAGCAGATGACATTGCACCCCAAATCATCACAGACTGTGGAAACTTAACACTGGACTTCAAGCAACTTGGGCTATGAGCTTCTCCACCCTTCCTCCAGACTCTAGGACCTTGGTTTCCAAATGAAATACAAAACTTGCTCTCATCTGAAAAGAGGACTTTGGACCACTGGGCAACAGTCCAGTTCTTCTTCTCCTTAGCCCAGGTAAGTTATCTGTGGTTCAGGAGTGGCTTAACAAGAGGAATACGACAACTGTAGCCAAATTCCTTGACACGTCTGTGTGTGGTGGCTCTTGATGCCTTGAGCCCAGCCTCAGTCCATTCCTTGTGAAGTTCACCCAAATTCTTGAATTGATTTTGCTTGACAATCCTCATAAGGTTGCGGTTCTCTCGGTTGGTTGTGCATCTTTTTCCTTCCACTCAACTTTCTGTTGACATGCTTGGATACAGCACTCTGTGAACAGCCAACTTCTTTGGCAATGAATGTTTGTGGCTTACCCTCCTTGTGAAGGGTGTCAATGATTGTCTTCTGGACAACTGTCAGATCAGCAGTCTTCCCCATGATTGTGTAGCCTAGTGAACCAAACTGAGAGACCATTTTGAAGGCTCAGGAAAACTTTGCAGGTGTTTTGAGTTGATTAGCTAATTGGCATGTCACCATATTGTAATTTGTTGAGATATATAGATAGATATATAGATATATAGATGGATATTGAATTGGTGGGTTTTTGTTAAATGTGAGCCTAAATCACCACAATTAAAAGAACCAAAGACTTAAACTACTTCAGTCTGTGTGCATTGAATTTATTTAATACACGAGTTTCACAATTTGAGTTGAATTAATGAAATAAATTAACTTTTCCACGACATTCTAATTTATTGAGATGCACCTGTATATATATATATGTGTGTGTGTGTGTAACGGGGCGAATGAGACGTGAGATGTGCGGATCCATTTGCAGACTTTTATTAGACAGACATGTCATAACAGGCATGGTTCAAACAGTGGCAAACAGGTATAACACAGTCAAGACCAAGAGTAAATCCTAAGGAAAGCGTGGGTCTACAATTGGTGAACAATATCCAGAGGGTTTGAGAAGAGAGGTAGTCCAATATCATGAGCAATAGTCCAGGCAGGGAACAAACAGAGTCCGAACGGCAAGATAAGGTTTAATCCCAGATCCACAGGCAGGAAACAGAAAACAGGACGAAGGCAACACGAAAAGACTAGACTAACTAGAACTAGAGACTAGACTCAGTAAATCACTCAGTGAGAGATAAACACAGAACAATACATGGGACTAAACAGAAACTCGGAAGGGCTCGGTAAGGGAGCTAACACTAGAAGAGTGCTAAACGCTAGAACAATACTCGGCGACTAGAGCAGGAACTGAGTGCAATTTATATGGTGTGTGTAATAGCTTTCAGGTGAGCTTGTGATTGGTACAGCTGTGTGCAATCAGTGCAATGGAACATGGGAAATGTAGTCCAGGGTGATGTGTAACAGATTGTGTGGTGTGAAAGTCAATGTAATTGGAGGGCGACCTCTGGTGGCTAGCGGATGGAATATACATACATACATACATACAGTGGTGTGAAAAAGTGTTGGCCCCTTTCCTGATTTTTAAATTTTTTTGCATATTTGTCACACTTAAAAGATTCAGACCATCAAACAAATTTTAATATTGCACAAAGATAATGCAAGTAAATACAAAATGCAGTTTTTAATATGAAGGGAAAACAAAATCCAAACCCACACGGCCCTGTGTGAAAAAGTGCTTGCCCCCTCCTATTAAATCATGAAAGAACTGTGATTAACCACATTATTTTAGAAAGCTGAGTTAAATTTCACTAGCCAAACCCAGGCCTGATTACTGCCAGACCTGTTGAATCAAGAAATCACTTAAATATAACCTGTCTGACAAAGTGAAGCAACACATCATTCCGCGATCA